>OX467710.1:76506817-77106817 GCA_950111635.1 Agelastica alni | reverse complement strand
TTTATAATTTGTCTTAAAGCCAGCTCTTTTAAACCAAATGGTAGCATACACTTTTATGATAAATTTGGTCAAAGTCGTTAGATTTTCTGACAGATTTTTCGTCGAAACATTTAGCCTAAGGATGTTGTTAGTCAACGTTTATGACTTATTTTACCGGGAATCTTTTTTGACAGATTATCGTCACAGCATACGTGGTTAATTTCTTGACACATTTCTAATAGATAGAGTTAATCTGTGCTTAAATCGCAACGAGCCTTCACCTTTCTTTAAATCTGGTAAACTGCATCCAATTGCACGTAAATTAACCACAGGCAGATTTTCACAAACCTTGAGAGACTTTCCTATTACATCAGTTTGTCAATGATAATAACATTAAGCCAAGGAACACCAAGTATGATTACTTCTAATTAAAAATTTTATGTAGATATTAAGCAGTTATTAAAATCTCTACCAGGAGTCCCCCGGACTTATATTTTAAAAAACTAATTACACACATCAGTGTTTCTAGTAAACAATATTTTAACAAATTTCAAAATTTTAATTGACCCTAATAGACACCCGTCTTTTCTTTGCTTTGTATATGTAAGAAAATGATGTAATAATTCTGGTCCGGTACTGAGAATTAATAAATATAAAATGTTGTGATTGGTGAGAATTAGATTTTTACTTTATGATGTTACACAACTATTTTCTAAGTGCGGTGATAAAATAGAGAAATTATATCTTATTTTTTTGTTTTCAAAAATATCAAGGTTTTTTCTTCTTTCGATTTCTTTTAATCGACAAGTTTCAGCAGCGTATCCAGTAAAAACATATTATTCCTTTTTTTTTACTCTATCTCAAATTGTTATTGTTTTGTTATTTAATTTTTTATATTTAAATTACCATTTTTTATAATTGTTTTATTTTAAAATTGCGATAATACTATTTTATTCGACATTGATATGCCTATATTTCCAAAAAAATATTGCACGCCACAGAAACCAACCTTTTAAAGTTTATTTTAATTGTTTAAAATAACCTTTGAGTGGGCCATTAAAACAGATGAATATTTTCCAAAGAATTTATTCAAATTTTTAGTATCAACATTAATTACAGGTGGGGAAAATGGAAATTAGTTTTTAAGAGAATAAAATCAATTTTGAACTTGAAAATATTGTCATTTCAAAAGTGACTCAGAACTCGAGAAAAGACAAAATGAAGTTCTTGGTAAGTAAGATTTAAAAATATTTAATTTTTTTTTAATTAAGACATACGGTCGGAGCTAACACTATACATTTTTTTCCAAATTTAATTAATAAAAAAAGACTTAAATATTTGTCTACTTGGGTTAGAACCATATGGAAAACTTTTTAATATTGGTTTTGTGCAAAAATGTATTCATGATAAAAAGTTCTGTATGGCCCAAAACTTTAAATTCAACCATAAGATATCATTTTTTTTTAACCATTTCCAAGTTTTATAAAAAAATATGAATCTTTGCTCAAGAGGCAAGTCCCTTTATTTTTCCATTTTGGAAGAATGTTATAAAGTAAAAGGTATTTTAATCCATGGTAATAATATGTGTACAAATTGCGGTTTGTATGCATTATATTTATGACGTTTTACAATATTTGCCACTGTATTTTTATTTATTAAGTATTCTTCTACGACAGGAAGCATCACTTCAAATTCGGTGTCTTCATTGGCAACCCATTTTAGGCGTTTATTCTCTAAATTATTTTAAATACTTCCACTGGTCTTAAATTTATTTAATATTTTTGTAACTGTTGAATGCCCAATGTTTCTATGCGGATGTATATTATTAAAAATATTTGCTGCCTCTCTATGTGTTTTGTAATTTTCTTCAACAATTGACACAATTTCTATTTTTTTTTTCACGATTTAGTAAAAAATTTTTAACTTTATTTTACTTCTCACCTTTTAGGGGTGATATCTAGAAAGGTGGTAAGCTAAAGAAATTTTGTCATGGGAAAGATTTATCATAATTTCCTGAATTTTTTCGCATGAATTTAAAAATACCTCGTATTTCACCAACTCCTCTAGCAAAACAATATTTATGAAGGTAGTTACTAAAAAACATGTTTCCTTTATTATAGATCGTTTGTGCCTTTATAGCTACTGCTGTCGGAGCTCCCCAAGGGGTTGCTGAAGATGACGGTCAATACCGACCTGATGTTCAAGGTGTTTACAACCCACAGGGTAGATATTTATTAAAGTTGTAATTATATTTTTAAATGGTTTTTGCATCTGATAACTATAAACTAATATTTTTAACAATACATTTTAATTTCCTTTTTTAATAAATGCATATGATTTTACTTTATTTTGTATGACAGGTATTATGTAATAAAATTAATATTTTATAACATTTTAGTGGTAAAGTATCGCCCATTCGCTCAACAGTACCGTCCAGTAGTACCTGAACCAAAATATCGTGTTTACAGCAATGAGGGAAAATACACACCTCAAGATTATGATGATGGTCAATACCACCCAGATAACAGTGGTGCATATACAGGCGATAATTCAGGAAGTTACAATGGGGATGGATCTGGTGCATACAGCGGTGATGGTTCTGGGGGATACAGAGGTGATGGTTCTGGGGGATACAAAGGCGATGGATCAATTAGATACAAAGGTAATTAATTGGTATTAAATTAAAATAAATTATTATTTAGTCATTTCTTAAATAACTATTTTACGACCAACAAAAAAGACTAATTTCTCATTAAAGTAACGTTCAAACTCCTACAATTTAAAATCAATTTTTTTATTAAATATTTAACTTCCCAGTGGAACTTCCCAGAAAGTAATGGGTCCGATTTTGCGAATCCCAAATTTTGACATATCTCCACATTTCAAAGTCCCCGGAGTCCAATACAATTCGTATGTTCGTATGTGCGTTCGGAATTAATCAAAAAACTAAAAAAAATGGTAAACTTTCGCAATTATTTTTCGTCTCGATTATCTCGATAAAAAAAAATAATATCGACGTGAGACTAATTGCATTCGACGCATAATTACGCAACTTAAAACTGATTAGATTTTCAGCAAAATCAGTTAAGCTATTTTTTATGGAGAGTAAAAAAAACTGAAAAAAATGGTAAACTACCTAAATTTTGCAATTTATAAATTAGACTATTTTTAATACAGAATTTTAAGATCTTTTATATAATATAATAAGTGCACATTAGAAATATAAAACAAAAATAGGTATTGGAGAATTTTAAATTTATGTCAGTATTGAGAGAATAGCATTGAAGACGCTATAACAGTAAAAATTTATTGTAAGTAATAAGAAGGCATTGTTTATAACAATTAAATATTGTTACTAACAAATGATTATTGATTATAATAATAAAAAAAATAGCTCTTGCTTATGAAATGATAAGAAAAAGTTTGAAAGAATATGGTTGACATAAACAAAATATTGCTAATGACAATTATAATTTGTTGTAAACAATTTGAAATCGTTTTTTATAATAATTTAAAAATAATATTTATAACAAAAATACATATGGTATTTTTTTATTCTTTCTAATGAGAAGTTAGGCGTGTGGACCTCTCGGGTCGTACCCAGACCACTAATATTGCCTATTAAATTGAATTTGACATTGAGCCAGGCGCTCAGCTTTATAGCCATTGTTCCCGGGTCCTACGAAGGACACTTCATGTGTTGGAGGAAATGGGTTCGGGAGACCAACCTTATGTGCAAAGCGAATCAGCCTAGCTGGTCACCTCCTTGATGTCGGTGTTGTTGCCTTTTTCTATCCCGAGGATGTCCTTGCGGAATCCCCTGAGCAATTCATAGTTAACCAACACAAAGAGTGGAATTTCTTGCCTTGCGGTGAACCAGTGACCAGTTATCAGCTCAATGATCGGTCATAACTGATTTCTGCTACCTAGTTCTTTGGAGGGACCTTTAAAAAGGGCTTTGATATGTCGCATCCCGTTGGTTTCAAGTAACCTTTTTATGAATTTATCTTTAGACTTCCTGACTATTAGACCTTTGATAAAACCATTAGTTACTGGAGTTGATCAGACAGGAGGTGTACTTGTGGCTTCGCTTTTTGCTAGACTATCTACCCTATCATTGCCCTTAATACCGCAGTGCCCAGGGACCCAAATCAGTTTGACTGAGTTAAATATCGCCAGTTGTTCGAGAAGCTCAATGCAGTCATGGACCATTTTAAAAGGTAACGACCAATGACGTGAGCGACTCTAGAGCTAAGAGACTGTCGCTACAGATGTATATGTGTTTGTTTCTGTACTTTAGGTCAATTATGTGCCTTGTACAAGCTCAAATCGCATATATCTCTGCTTAAAATATAGTGTCCGTGTGGCCGAGTCTTACAGTCACCTCAGTTCAAAATCACTTCAAAATGTTGCTCCTATTCCCGATTGTCGTTTGGCCCATCCATGTACCAGACGAGCCCTTTCGGTTTCAGGAAGCTTGGGGAGTCAGCTTTCCATTTCTGTCTATCTGGGAAGATAACTTGGAAATTGATCCTAAAATGATAGTTGATGGGTTGTCGGTCACAACCCAAGGTCAAAATCTCCTTAAGATCCTTATCTTCGAGAACGGCCGCATGCTTAACAACGCCGTTTTTCAGAGTCCGTAAGAATGCAGTCTTATGGCAGTTTTCACCACCTGGGTTTCTGGGTATAGATCAGAGGCCTTTTTGTTGATAATAGCCCCTATTACTGGCGTGGGGGTAGTTTTAATTGCCCCCGTAATGCCTAGCAACGCTACTCGATAGACCTTATCTAGTTTTTTGACGTTAATTTGAGAGCACCAAACAACTTATGCGTAGGTGGTTTTTGAAACCAAGATGGCTGTATAAATCCATCTTACCAAGATGGGTTTCAGGCCCCACGTTTTATCAAACATTCTTCTGCAGACCCTATATTTTCTGTAATTCTTTAGTTTTTGTTAAAATATTTTTTATTTCCTCAGTGGTAAGTTTTAAGACTAACAAAAATATTTTTAACAGATTTCTTGTTTTGTTGGCCTATTTAAAATTTTATTTATTTTAAATTTTGGTTTTGGTACCATTATTTATTGTAGCTACTTTTTAAAACTTTATTACAAAACATAAATACTATATTTTCAGGACGCTCACCTTCTCCATACCCATCGGGTGTCCAACCATCAATTTTAGTTCAAACCAAACCTTCATATGTTCAAGGCAAATACTCTGAAAAATCTGGGCAATACATAACCCAACCATCAGATAATGTGCACTACAGAATCATACGTAAGTCAGAGGAAATACTTGAAGATGGATACCACTACAGGTAATCATAAAAACAAATTCAAATTTTTATTTATAAAACATTGCTTAAACGTAGTTTTAACAATGGACAAACGTTAATTTAGTTTCTGCTGTAAAACCGTATTTTTATCTTAGGCGGCTTTAAATAATTTTTGTATCCTCACATGGTTTTTATTTTTACAGTAACTCTTTCGGAAAATTAAAAATTTAAATACCTTTATTTCTGACAATTTTTTAACATATTTTAGTCTAAACAGAAAGCGTCAGTTTCGGCTTCGCCTCGGTCAACAAACATGGGCTCTGAGACATTTATTACTTTACTGCCCTAGGTGTGTAATATTGTAGATTGTAGGGTGGGTCGTAAAGGCCATGCTGACTCTCAAGCCCTTCGACCTATTAGATCTTTTGTGCATAACCCTTAATCTATTCAAGGCCCGGGATTCCGAGACTTCGAGTAAAGTTTATTAGTTTCCTGGGGGCTAAGTTTCTGATATCAAAGGGCTTTTGGAAGGCCCCTTCCAGAAACTTAAGCCTCTGACAGAAAAGCGCTGGGCATTCGCAAAGCAAATGTTCTGCAGTTTTAGCGAAGTTCTCGCAGTAGCTGCAACTATCACTCTCTGTTTTGCCCATCTTTTTCAGGTGGTACCTTAGAGGGCAGTGTCCAGTGAGGAGTCCCTTCACCAGTTTTTTGTCCAACTCGTAAAGCTGTTTAGCTTTCCTTGGCGAAAGACTTACTAGCCTTTTTGCTTGCCTTTGTCCTGGCACTTTATGCCAGTAAGATTTTATTTCCAGCGTCGAATCTCTTCTTTCAAGTGGGCCACAGAAGGATTCTGGGCCAGAAAATATTTGCCCCTTCTTTGGCAAGGCAATCTGCTTCTTCGTTGCCTTTAACTCCCTTGTGACCTGGAACTCACATCAGAGTAACCTGATTGTTTGCTGCCAGTTGTCTCAGGGACTGTTTACAGTCCCAAGTCAGCTTAGACTCACAAGTGTATGACTTCAGAACTTTTAGTGCTGCTTGGCTATCTGATAAAATAAAGATTTCTGCCCTTCGGGTGTTTCTTTTGATGCACTCCTGGGCACATGTCTCTATTGCATGAAATTCTGCTTGAAAGATGGTTGGGGTGATACCAAGGGGTTTTGAGAGCCTAAAATTTGGCCCTATAACGCCCAATCCAACCCTTTTATCCATCTTGGATCCATCAGTGTACCACACTAAAGCATCGCTTCCTAGTTGAGGTCCGTTCTTTGTGCAAACTTGGTGGTTGTTTATAACCACTTCAAACTGCATTTCAAAGTCGTACCTAACTGGCATAATATCTGTCGGCTTAGACATGGATTCTAGGGAAATATTTTCCAAAATCTTCAAATGTCCATTCCGATTTCTTGCTCTAAGATTTGTTATATGGGTTAGTCTGAAGACACTGATTGCTGCTTCTTTCATTACACATAAATGCAATGGTGAAAGGTTCAGCATTACCTCTACGGCTGCAATAGGGCACGTGAATGTTGCCCCTGTGATTCCCAGACAAGCTAGCCGCTGCACTTTCTTCAGCTTGACTTGTGCCGAAATTTGTTGCATTTTTGGCCACCATATTAATGAAGCATAGGTGAAGCATAGGTGAAGCATAGGTGAAGCATAGGTGTGAAATATACTATTACTCCTCCAGTGAAAAAATTTTTGCTTACGGTCAATTTCTTATTTTTTCAAACGTACAATAATAAGACCATAATTGTACTGAGTTGAATGTGGAAAACATCCAACTTTTTTACCAGCGGCAGTTTTACTTTTCAATGAAAACGCTTAATAATACGGTTGTTTGTTAAAAATTATTTGGTTAACAAATCGTAACTATCCATTTATTAATCAGGCCTAGCTAAATATCAAGAACATAGCTGCTTTTATCAAATTTACACCATTTATGTAAGAGCCATTCTTAAATATGCGGGGCCCTCCTGGTATCCTGACTTAATTAGTGATAAAAGTTTATTAGAAAATGTTCAAAGAAAAGCCACTTGACTTAGCTTAGAACTGGAAAGACCTTCTCATGAGAAAATACTTGCTATGGCTAAATTAACTTCTTTTGAACTTCGACGTCACCGTGGAGATCTTATCACAGCATTTAAAATATTCAACTTTTGAAACCTTTCCGTGGTATTTCCATAAAACCATGGCAACCAGCTCAGAGGATACGAATTAAAACTTAAAAAAGAAAACTTTGTGACCCGATCAAGACAAAATTCACAAGCGTGAGATATTTGGTTACAAGCTTAATACTAAAAAATACTATAAATGTTTTCTTGTGGTATCATATTTTTTAATTTGAAAATTGTAAAAGTCGTTTTGACAAAATCATAAGGTATTTTAAGTAAATTTTGTTTATAATAAAATTAAATCAGTTTCAATAATCCATGTTAATCTTTTAATTTAAGCTATGAAACTGAAAACGGTATCCTAGTGGAAGAAGAAGGTCATCTCGTAGAAAAAGGTACAGAAAATGAGCACATGTCAGTCAAAGGATATTACTCCTACACGGGTCCCGACAATGTTAAATACCTTGTGGAATACACATCTGACGCTCCCAATGGTTTCGTTCCGGTCGGTGCACACCTTCCAGTTCCCCCACAGAGCCCTGAACAACTTGTTAAATAAACATGCATTTTTTATGTACAATATATAGGATGTGATATTACGTTTAACGCAGTAAATGTAGTAATATACCTACAATTAGATAAACAAATAAATAAAAATTTATTTTATTAAATTTGTTTTTACTCATAATTTTAAGAACCAATATTTTGTTAAAGATTATTAGCATCTGAAAGTGTTATTTAAAACTAAACTGCTCCACGCAAGCTAAGAAAGTTCATAAATTCGGAGAATGTGTTTTAAATTTTTGGTCACAATTTGAGGTTGTGTACCATTTTAATTTTATTATTCAAGTAGTGTACTAGATGAGAATTTGCAAGAAGGTATAAAAGAGGAGTTCGTTAGTAAATTGATCAAGAAATTTGACAGTTTAGATGAAGCATGTGAGGTTAAAGAATTGTGAAAACCATTCAAGGAAGGAATCGTGGATATTGCTATTGAAGTGTGTGGTGTAAGTAAAAGAAGCAAAGGATTCAAGAGACAGAAAATATACGTAGAGGTTCAATTAGCAGTGTCAGAGAAGAAGAAAGCCTGGCTGGATTGGCTGGCTACAAAAGCCAATCAAGAATGCAAAAGGCAACGATTGAGGATGTAAACAAGGCAAAGAATGAGTATAAAAGGTTGAAGGTGTGGCAAAAGTGGTTGTGGCAAGAAAGAATGAGAGTGATAAAGATGAATTTAATAGGTTACCTGACGATTTTCAAAACAATATTAAACTCTTCTGGAAGTCCATAAGAATAGCCAGAGGTTAAAACACTACCTTGCCACTGAAACAAAACAGAAACCAAAATGGTAATATGGTAAAAGGAAAGAAATGCGTATTAAAGAGGTAGAAGGAATACTTCGAAAGTTTGTTTGAGAAAGAAGATGCACAAGTACAGGCTCCATTTGGAGATATGAGTAAAAGTTGCAATGAAAGTGAAATTAGTACGACAGAAATTGATGAAGCATTGAACAGTATAAAATTGGGTAAAGCTGCTTGGTACGACAAGATAACAGTTGAAATGCTGAAGGCTAAACAAAGCGTGGTAACTAGTCTGCTGTACCGTTTTTTAACCTTTATTAGAGGAGAACAACACTTGGACTCTATAAAAGCCGTATTCAATTGAATATATATAACGGGAACCATACCAGCATAATGACCTTTGTTACAATACCCAAAAAGAAAAATGTGAAGATGTGTGATAAATATCGTACAATCAGCTTCATGAGCCACACATTAAAAGTGATCTTAAAGGTTATTCACCGCAGAGTATTTCAAAAACTATCGATGCTTGGTATTACTATCAGCAATAACCTTTCCTGGGAAGATCACGTGAGGTCCATTGCCAAAAGTGCATCCCAAAAACTTGGTTTTTTGTTTCGTGCCAAGAGCTATTTCACCTCCAGTCAGCTGCTTATGATCTATAAGGCACATCCGACCTGTACTGGAATACTGTTCCCATATTTGGAGTGCGGCACCTAAACATATCCTGAAGCTATTGGATTCTGTCCAAAAAAGGGCAATTCGTCTCGTCGGTGATGCCTCGCTTACAAACTCGCTCACTTGTCTGGAACACCGTAGAAAAGTTGGCGATTTGTCTCTATTTTATAGATATTTTCATGGGCGATGCTCTTCTGAAATATCAACAATCGTTCCTCCTTTGGCAGTCTCTTCGAGATTAACCCGTCAAGTTCAGTCTACACACCCCTTCGTGGTCACTTTAGAGACCTGCAGAACTCACTTTCCAAAGACTCATTCATCCAACGAATTGCGATGCTTTGGAACTCATTGCCTAGGGAGGTTTTCCCCGAGGCATACAACCTCCAGAAATTTAATAAGAACACCAACTCCTACCTTCTTTCCCTTGGTTCCCACGATGTTCTCTGAACATTACAGGATATCCCTTTTCGTGAGAACCAGAACATAAAAAAAAAAAAAATACGGAAAATTCCGCCTATTTATAGATTACAATAAGGCGTTTGATAGAGTGAGGCATGACCAGCTAGTAGAAGTGCTAAACCAGAAAAATCTGGACATACGAGATATCAGGATCATTCTCAACCTTTACTTTAACCAAAAGGCAACAATGCGAGTACAAAAAAAGACGACTGACCCTATAGAATCAAACGGGGCGTAAAACAGGGATGTGTCCTTTTGCCACTTATATTTAACATCTATTCTGAAGAAATATTCACCAAAACCCTTGAGTTGGGAGGCATTACAGTAAATGGCAAGACAATTAATAACTTGCGCTATACAGACGATATTGTTCTTCTTGCTGGAAATATGCGGGATCTACAAGAACTGCTGAACAGGGTCGTCACTGTCAGTCGACATTTTGGCTTGACACTTAACACAAAAAAACTAAATACATGATTATAATAAAGAAAAACGCTTCGCAAGAACACCTCTATGTAGACGGAGAACAATCAGAGAGAGTTACAAGATATAACTATCTGGGTAAAAACATCACCTGCACCTGCTGATTATTGCTCCGAAATCAAGATCCGTATAAAGAAAGCACGTGCTGCTTTTGTCAAAATAAAGAAGATGCTTTGTAACCACGATCTAAGCCTAGATCTTAGAACACGCATGCTGAAGTGCTATGTATTTCCGGTACCGTATTATGGCGTAAAAACTTGGACCCTTAACAGAATGTACGAAAGAAAAATAAAAGCATTTAAGATGTGGACTTACACAAGAATGCTCAGAATATCGTTGGTTGAGCACACGACCAACACAGAAGTGCTTACCAGAATAAATAAAGAGTTGGAGGCGTTAAAAAGAAGTAAAAAAAAAGAAAAATCACCTATCTGGGTCACATAATGCGAGGTTCAAAATATGAGATACTCTACTTGATAATCCAGGGAAAGATTATGGGCAAAAGGTCAATTGTAAGAAAAAGAATATCTTGGTTGTGGAATCTGCAAGAATGGTTCGACAGGTCTTCTGCAGATCTATTCAGAGCAGCAGTTTCCAAGGTCAGGATTGCCATGATGTTAGCAAACCTCCGATAATGGAGAAGCTAAATAAAGAAGAAGGAGGAATAGTAGCGTACCAGACGACTGGTGCCATTATCATGCCATTATCGTGCCACTTTACAAAGGAAAAGGTTCGCATCAGGACTGTAAGAACTACCGGGGTATTAGTTTACTCAGCATAGTCGGCAAACTATATGCAAATATATTGATTAAAAGAGTAAAGAATGGAACTGAAAACATGATATAAGATGTGCAAGCAGGATTTAAAAAAGGAAGGAGATGATCAGGTCTTTTCATTACGAGGTATGGTTAAAAAATTCTTGGCTGGAAGTCAGAAGGTCTATTGCGCTTTTATAGACTTGGAAAAGGCCTATGAAAGAGTGGCGAGGAGTGAATTGTGATCGACATTATCTATGTATAGGGTGAACAGTAGTTTAATACGGGCACTAAAATCACATTACGAGGATTCCACTGCTTGTGTCAGGATAAACAAAGCTTGCACGGAATGGTTTATCTTTAAAAAGGGTGTGAGACAGGGAGGTGTGGCTTTGCCACGGCTGCTTGTCTTATACATACACGATTGTTTAAAAGATTTGAAACAGAGTGCGCATGGATTGAAAATGAATGAATTGATCTTCAAATGCCTTCTTAACGCCGATGATCAAGTCATATTAGCGTCATCTGAAGAGGAGTTGCAGGCTATGGTTATTGTTATGCATGTTGCCTTTCAAAACAGGGGGGATGAAAATAAATGTAAGCAAAACGAAAGTAATGGTTTTTGAAAGAGAAGAAAGACATGACTAACTGTGAAGTTCTGATTAAGGGACAAGGAGTGGAACAAGTAAATGAATTTGTGTACTTGGGTTCAAAGTTTACGAGAGATTGAGCGAAGAGTGTTGACAGTAAAACAAATGAATGGGGCACTTTATAGCTTTATAAACACCCAGAAAGTGTCAAAAAAATGTGTGTAAGAAGAACTGTAGCAAGTAAAAGGAAGTGGTCTCTGCCTTTCCTTACGGGAAAAAGGCGTGACTATATGTATGTATGTATGTTTTTCTTTTATATAAGAGTTTTTTTGTCCTCTTGTGCAGTGCGTTTGCAGTTTTAAACAACAAAAACAACAATTTGAGGTTGTGTGCCATTTAAATTTTTTTAAAAATATAGTACATACGTTAATAACAAGTATGCTTTTTTTTAATATCAATTACAGCCAGACAACGCCTCTGCATACTTTCAATAAGTTCGTTAAAGTAGCCTAGAAGTTAGGGTACAAGCTGTCTAAGTTCTTGAAGTGTCTGTGAGGGTTGTTATTGAGAATTCAAGGCTTTTTGTCGCTGGTCCCAAGCATGCTTAATGGAAGTGATAGAATGCGCAGTGCGAAATGCGGGTAACCATGAAAGTCCAAAGCATCTTTGACTACTCTTGCACGATGCGGCTAGCATTATTTTCTAAAAAGAGGATGGTCAATAAACAAAATTCAGAACCTTTTTTGGGATCTAAGCTAAACAAATGTTAATTCAGTTTAATGGTTTAATTTGATAAAGGCTACGACAATTTTTGGCATTATTGAAAAAGTTACATTTTATTTATTTTAAAGACTTATTTAAACAAACAATATAAGATATATATAAAATAAATATAAGCAAAGATTATTTTCAATGTTGCTAAATGCTCCTTTAAATGGGATGGTGATAAGGAAGGTCATTCTTATAATGCAAGCATTAATTTTTTTTATCGTATCTTTTAATTTAACATTTATTTTAAATGCCTGTGTTAAAGAATATCGGACGATTTATAATTATATAAATGTCAAAATATCAATTTGTTATTACTAATAAGGTGGTTTTAATAAGTATTTTTTAACCTTGTCTTATTTTTAACAATCTTTAATACAAAAGGTCACAACGACAGTTTGAACATTAATTGTAAATCAAGGACTGTTCATTCTATATGTACTCTAGCTGATCTCACTATTTCAGCATTGGAATCAAAGTGAATATCGCAATAGTTTGATGTTCTGTTAAAATTTTGGCACATTGCATGAATTGGTATTTTAAATAATATATTGGTTCTGGCTATTAGGAGCCTAAAATTATCAGTATGTTTGTTATGAAAAGTTGGTACATTAGAGTTTATTTGCTTAAGTATTTCTGTGCTATTGACTTAATGTAATAATTTTTGCAAAAAAACAATAGATATGCATTTTTTTCGTGATTAAAGGCTGGAAAATTGTAACTAATCACATAATGCACTGAAGTCAATTTCTTGATCCTATAGCGAAATTTAAAGAATTTCGATACAACTTAAATTTAATGAGCCTCTCGGCTGCTCTACACTTTCGGGAGGGTCGTGAGTTAGGAAAAATTGTTGAAATTTTTTATTTTATTTTTTTTTTAATTTTTTTATTATTAAAATTTGGGCGCCATGTATTTTATTCAGGGTAAAATACAAAAACATTGGATCTATGCCAATATTTTAACAGTAAAACTATTTGTTACTAATTTCTAAGTATAATTCAATTAAATATTTACAAAATCAATGCATTAACAATCATTTACAAAACCGTTTATTATTTTAATTAAATTAAAAAAGTCAGTTTGTCAAAAACATACAAAAGTTATAGATGAGTTGGATTTTTAAAAAAATCTATCAGATAAATTATTATAACATTTACAAGAAAATAAAAGGTTATAAATTAAATGTTGATTTACCAGTCTGCTAGATAAAAGAATTATTTCTTTGGCAAGTGAACCTTACATCAAATTTGACTTAACGTCTACAATATTAACATTCGTCACTTACTGCAGAGTATAACCTTTCCTGGTATTTGGCTGGAAATCACCTTTCTCAGACTAACAATCCATTATAAATTGAACATCAATAATCTTCTGATTTCTTAAACCTCAAAATTTGGTTCACACCTAAAAATATTAATATCCAACCAAAGATTGATTGAATATATCTCAATATTCCTCAAAATCGATCCTTTTTAAGTTAGCATGATGTAAATTAATAAAGATTTTTTTTAAATAAATTTTGAGAACATTATGGCTTCTCAGACGTTTAAAAGAATAAAAAAACAATTTAAAGTATCTTAAACTTCACTGTGAAAACTTCAGAAAGCAAAAATAATTTTCTTCATACAGTTGTACTCTAATATCTTTTTATTAAAATATCAAAACGTAATATCTTTATTCACAAGAAATTTCTTTATCTTCTTACACACTTCAAAGAAGAACTCAGGAACGCTATCAAAAATTAACGTCTTCTCTCCAGGCAAGACCCACGACGAAAAAGAGCGATTACCTGTCCTTTTATCACTTCTCATTAAAATTCTATTTATCGACAGATCCGGGATAGTAGGTTAACGGCTGTTGCCAGATCTAATTAATTGTATTTAATTTCGCAACATAATAGATTAGAATTCTCATAAATCGAATTCTATGATATTCCTGATAACTTTTTCAATATAATTTACCTCTCGTACACCTTGTCACAATGCTGAATTACTTTATTTATGCAAAAAATAAATATTAAACGATTTTATTAGTTATATAAAAATAAGCCAAAATAATCTCAGTTCTGAAATGACAACCAGTAGTATCTACAATACCTATTTTCTTAGAACATATTTAGCTGTCAATATTCAACTAATCAACCAATTAATGAGCTTTAATTGAAATCATAAAAACAAAATATACGAGGAAAATAAAAAGTTATATCAAAAAGGAACAAAATTCACAAGTGTGAGATATTTCGTTACAATCTGAATAAACTATTAATTTTAAATGATGAGCCGCTTCAAAAATTTGCGCTGCTCTTTTTTAACAAGGTTATTATGAATTGTGTAATACCAAATTATAGATGCGTACTCTAATTTAAAACGAACTAATGATTAATATAAAGTTTTCAGTGCATAAACACTTTTTTTTTTACCATTTTCAACGATACAGCCATAGGTTTTCATTGCTTCAGATGACTTGAGACAAATACGATTTAACTTTGAGTCGAAAACGACCCCTAAATATTTTATAGATTTGCATCTGACCAGGTTGGATTTCTCAATGATATAGGGAAAGTAGATAGTTGAAATTTTTCTAGTGTAGCTAATCACCTTACATTTACTTGTATTCAAGTGCATTTTATTATCAATACACTGAGATTAAGTTAATTTAAGTTGTTCCTGCAGTCTTTAGGTGCCTACACACACAACTACATATTTGACAAACTTTTTGGAAAATCTTTTTGTGCAAGCATTAACAAATTCGGCATATAGAAAGAATTAGATTGAAAATCGGAATACCAAAACAATCAAAACCGGTAATATCAACACAGAAATTCAATATTAAGTTGCTATGGAACCCTACAATAAAGTACCTATACAAACATAAATTACAACAAAAAATCGAAGAAAACCCGATTTCAAATATTAACGACATCAATTTAGCTTGGGAAAAAAATAAGAATAATATCAAAAATTCAGCAAGGGCGGCACTTGGTGAACGAACCAAAAAAGTAAATTAAGCAATTAACCAGAAGACACCATGGTTGCCCAGAAATCAAGGAACAGTGCAAAGAAAAAAGAAAAGCCTACCTAAAATATTGTACTCTGCGAACGCCAAAATCATATAACGAGTACAAGCAACTGAGGAACAAAAATAAACAACTAGTGTTTTTCAAAGGCCTGAAAGATGATTTCTAAAGGCTTTAAAAGCAGATATGGCGATTTATAAGATCGCAGAGAAAGGAGGTCAATGCACTGCTAGAACCAACCCATATAGAAATAAAAGGGTGGATCAGATATTTAACCGATCTGTAAAAAACGACAGACTCGGCAGACGAGCCTACCACACCAGAAATAGCTATTAACGCAGATGCTACGATCAATACATCCGACGTAGAAAACGCACTACAGAAACTAAGAAACAGAAAAAGCGCTGGGCAAAACGGTATACAAAAGAATTGCTCAAATACGGTGGGCAAAGACAGAAGAATTACCAATTTTAATACAGAAAATTATATACCAACACAAAATCCCAGATGAATATCGAACCAGCACCGCTATCCTAATATTCAAAAAAGGAAATCAATAAATACTATCAAATTATAGAGGAATAAACCTTCCAAGCACTGCTCTAAGACTAAAGTAATTACGAACAAAATCATTAATCTTACATCGTTGGTGGACGAACAACAGAGATTCAGGTCGGGAAGATCTTGCACAGACGCCGCGTTCGTATTAAGACAAATAATGGAGAAATCGATTAAATACAACAAGCCAGCGTTTGTATGTTTTTTCGATCTGACTAGAGCATTTGACCGTACAATCTCACCAAAACCATAGAGAACATATACACAAACAATAAAATACGAGCACAAATAGAAGGAGACCCCACAGAACCAATACCAGTGGGTCGCGGTATTCGCCAGGGAGACTTCCTGAGTCCTACCATTTTTAATTTAATATTGAAAAAAATTATTAAAAGTGTTCGAGAACTAAAGGGATACAAAATGGGGGATGCAGAAATCAAAATAGTGTGTTATGCTGATGATTCCGCTCTCATTGCAGAAAATGAAGATGACTTATAAAGGTTATTACACTTATTTAACCTATTAGCCAAGCCTCTAAACATGAAAATATCACCGACCAAAACAAAGTGCTTAACAACATCAAAAACCCTCTAAGATGCAAACTTGAGCTTAATGGTAAAGTAATCGAGTAGAAAATAAAATTTATCTACCTTGGCATAGAACTTTCCGGCTTTAGTGATATTGAAGCAGAGGTGAGAGATCAAACAAAAAAAGCAATTAGAATATCTGGCTGCCTAAATACAATATGGTGCAATAAGAGTATGGGAACGGACTCTAAATCAGAACGGACACTAAATCAGATACCGCAGAAACCAGGCCAGCAACAACGAAAACTAAAAGACTCCTAGAGACAGCTGAGATCAAGATACTCCGTATAAATACCGGAAAGACACTGCTGGATAGATAGAGAAGCAAGAATATGAGAACAGCCTGTAAGGTCAAGAACATCAATGACTGGGTAGCAAACAGGAAGAAGTAGTGGAACGAACACGTAGGTAGAATGGACAACCGCAGACTTGTAAGAATTGCTCGCAACAAGTCCCCGTTGGGACGAAGAGACGTTGGGCGCCCCAGAAAACGATGAAGCGACAGCCTTATGCAAGTGGATGATAATTGAACAGGCGACTCGCCTAATATCAAGAATGATGAAGAAGAAGATGAACAAATTCCCTACGCCACCGGACGATAAATTATGCTGGAACAAGCACCAGTTTGTGCTGGAAAAATTTGAAGTTCGGATGACGATGCGCTTGCTTTGGCAGCTTTTTTTGTTATTTTGAGGGAAAAGAGTCAGAAGAAACGTAATATTTGATATAAACAGGATTCCAAAAAAGAAGACCCTGTTCCCATATTAATCTGCTAAAGGAATTTAAGATATATCCGTGTGATTGGCATAATTATTTCAGAATGAATAAAGAAAGGTATCTGAACCTTTTGTCACTCATAACACCTTTCATAAAAAAAAGAACACCGTTATGAGAAAAGCTAAACTCCCCACGAAAGATTTACAGCAACACTACGATTTCTCGCGACCGGAAGGAGTTATGAAAATCTAAAATATGCAACGATAATTACACCACAGGCTCTGAGTTACGAGGGCAGTTTGAGAAGTCAGTGACTTTTTGAATTTCCCGCGCAGTTACTCCAAATGCAACAGTGCTGCCGTCAACTATAATCTATCAGTGGGCAACTTTCTAATTTTGAGCAAGCTACGTCGTGCAGTTGGTGTTTGATAGCCGTTCAAAGCAGAAAACCTCGTGAATTTTTACGAAAATGGAAAAAAGTGACTTTCGTGTGCTGATTAAGCATTACTTTTTACGTAAAAAATCCATCACTGAAACTAAGGAAAGACTTGATAAATACTACGGGGACTCGGCACCATTAATTTCAATGGTTAAGAAGTGGTTTACAGAGTTTCGTTGTGGTCGTACCAGCACTAGTGACGCCGAACGTCCAGGTCGCCCAAAAGAAGTGATCACGCCGGAAATCGTCGATAAAATCCATGAAATGATATTGGATGATCGGAGAATGAAAGTGCGTGAGTTGGCTCATGCTGTAGGTATCTCAACTGAACGGGTACATCATATTTTACACGAATATTTAGACATGAAAAAACTCTCTGTGACATGGGTGCCGCGATTGTTCAGCCGTAATCCGGACCAATTTTTGCGCCGTTTTGTTACTGTGGATGAAACATGAATCCATCACAACACGCCAGAGACCAAGGAACAATCGAAACAGTGGGTTGCTCGGGGTGAACGTGTACCAAAGAAGGCGAAACAGAGTCTCTCAGCCAACAAGGTCATGGCCACAGTTTTTTGGGATGTACGTGGTGTCATTCACATCGATTACCTCAAGAAAGGTAAAACGATCACCGGCGAATATTATTAAAATCTTTTAAACAGATTCGATGTTGATTTGAAGCAAAAACGGCCGCATTTGGCAAAGAATATAGTGCTGTTCCATCAAGACAATGCACGTGTGCACACTTGTCTAGTCACGATGGCCAAAATCCACGAATTGGGATACGAACTACTACCCCATCCAGCATATTCTCCAGATTTAGCCCCCTGCGAATATTTTCTGTTTACAAACCTAAAGAAATGGCTGAGCGGTAAGAGATTTGAGTCGAATGAAGAAGTCATTATCGAAACAAACGCGTATTTTGAGAGCTTTGAAAAAACCTATTATTTGGAGGGAATAAAAAAATTAGAAAAACGCTGGACTAAATGTATCGAGCTAAAAGGTGATTATGTAGAAAAATAAAATGTTTATTTGCGGAAAAAAATTTCTTTTATTCAAAAAGTCACTGACTTATCAAACCGCCCTTGTACATAGTTCCTAAAACCTGTCACGCTATATACGAGGTGCTAAAAGAAATTATTTAAAGGTAAGTAAAACCCTTGTTATTTCAAATTATTTATTTGAACAAAAAAAAGTAATCGTGATATACGTGGCACAATATTAAAAACTAAATTATTCCGGGCAAAAATGTGCAAGACACGACGCTACGGAATACTGTGAAGTTTCCGAGGAAGTCCCACTACCAGTGGGGCGTACGTTATTTCTTTAGGCTGAGACGAAACACCGTTGTTAGTATTAACATGTTGAGATGGAGGAACGTATGTATATGTTGGTGTAGATTAAAGGGGGACACTCTTTTCCAGTATTTTTGACTCCAGTACTTTCAACTCCAAGCGAGAGTAAGAATTACCTCAAAATTTTTAAATGGCATTTGGGGTCGAATAAGATATCTTTTAAAAGGTTTTACAATTCTTTATACAATAGTTTTAAATTTTAAAATTCCGCCCATTAATTATTAAGAAATTAGATTTTTAATGTGAAACTTATCTGCAAACAATCACAAACGGTAAAAATGTCATTTATTCGAGTTAAGTACGCCAATTGTATAAATTTAGTACCTAGTACCTAGTTGTTTCTTGCACAGGACGGTAAATTGCCACAATTGCCGCTATCGGTCCGATTCAAACCCAAGTGTTTTTCACGAGGTGCATACACAGAAAACGGAGAAATTAAATGTATGGGCAGGCATTTGCGGTGACCGACTGATTGGCCTTTTTTTCTACCAGGTAATTTGACTGGAGAAATGTATTTGCAATTACTAAAAGACGCTATTGACCCTGCCCTGACTGATACATTTGAAAATAATCCGCAGTATGACGATGATAATTTTTATTTTTAACGGTACTAACGTTTTCCACGGCATTGGATTGAAAGAAGAGGCAGCATTAAATGGCCTCCACGATCGCCAGATTTATCGCCCCTCGATTTCTTTTTGTGGAGACATCTAAAAAGTAAAATCTATAAAACACAACCAGCGTCGTTGGAAGATTTGCGTCAAAGAATCGTTGACGAGTGCCGTCGAATTACTCCAGAAATTCTTCGGAATGTGCGTGAACGTTTTAAACAAAACCTTTATTATTGTATGGAAGCAAGTGGTCATCAGTTTGAATATTTAATCAGTTATGTAGTAAGTAAGCAACTAAAATAATTGGAATTTTAACAGGTAATTTTTTTCAAAGTATTGTGAGGAAATGTAAAGTTTAAAGTCTTTTGTAAAAAGAATTGTCAGACCTTTTATAAGACATCTTATTCGACCTCCAATACCATTTAAAAATTTAGGGGTAATTTTTACCCTAGCTTGGGGTTGACAGTAGTGGAGTTATAAATACCGAAAAAGAGTGTCCGCTTTTAATCAAAAATCGACTGGTCTGAGTGTTTTTCTAAAATGTTGACGATGTTCCTGCAAATGACTCTGTTTCGTTTTCGGTTGGCCACCTTGTATGTATAGTGAGATTAGTGATTTTGTTGGGAGCTTTTTTCACAAAATAAATAACCAAAAAATGTTACAAGAAATCTTTCAAAAGAAAAGTGTGAAGTTGTTATAGCTTTCGTATCTTTGACGAAAGATTGGTATTTATTATGATTTTAAACAAATGGGGGGATTACTAAAATTGAGCCTAATTAATAAAGTAATATTTGTGTAAAAAGATTAAAATTTATTATATTTACTTGTTGGGAAGCTTTCTTTGTGACCTTTGATCCTACTTATCGATATAATTTATTGTACTGATTTTATAGTTTATTTTTTATTTAGTTATTACATAATTTTATTGGGTTATGTAAAAACTATTACAGATGCAATGGTTTAACCGAGAATAGCTTATTTACATAAAACACTTAATATGTGTCATTTAAACTTTTTTATTGCTAAAACCTACGTAAAGTAAAAAAACAGAGTATTTATTGATCTATTAAAAACAAAATTTATGCACCTGATTACAAATACTTTTTTTAAAGCACATTACTTATTTATTTTGACCAATAAAGTTATAACAATAAAATTTTACAGATATATTGGCAAATATATAATAAACATAAGCCTGAATTTATGTGAAAATAAAATAATTAAGATGTTTTAATTTCTACCCAACTTTTTTATTTATTATTAATACAATTTCTTTTGAAACGCAGAATTTTAATTCGGCAAAAAAGAGTGCCGAGTAAATTATTTTTCTTGCCAACTTTCAATTTATCCCTGAGCTTGAAATTTTTTTTTATTTTTAAATAATACTGTTACGAAATTACTTCTTTCTTGGGTTTGGTGATTTTAAACTCTCGATACAGTTATAAAACAATTTTTATTCCAATACTTTTACACAATTAACTTTACTTTTACAAATCACTTAGATACAACTTAAATTTTTAACTAATTACAACTTTTACAACTATTTCATAACTCATAAACTGTCCTCTTCGCGGCCGCTGTTTTTTTTTATACCTCTAAATCATAATTCGACCTTTTTCTCGAGAGTCCGGAACAATTCTTCTACCTTCTGGAAGCCGCTAGTCACTGCGTTCGAGATCGCGGAGACCGCCATATCAAAGCGCTCATTAATATGCACCCTAGTTGTTATCGACTCTCGGACGCCGACAAATAAACAGGACCGGGCTGTAAAAATACTTTTCAACTAATACGAATAAATTTGAAAAATCCCAATGTGACTATATCGTCGGTGAGACTGCAAAACCGCGTAAAAGCAGTCTGCAATACCGCGTGTCTATTTTTTCGCATATTTACAGGAGGAAGAAAAAACTGATTATCTTGGCTAATATTAAACAATGTTTTAACTAAACGTATTCGTGATTTCTATGACTATTATTTTAATCGAATGTGACTTAAATTTACCAATATCTTTATTTGATTTTAAAAAATGTTCACAAATAAATAACAATAAATCAGAAACACGTGTCACTTGGGTCAAGACTTTTTTTAGCATTCGGTAAATACGCGGCTTTGCTGCCAAACACTCGCCAACTACTGATACGCGGAATTGTTTTATCGACTAAATAGACGTTCCTTTTTGGCTAATTTCAATCTCGTAAGTTCCAGTAGGAGCCAATAAACACTCGGAACTCACTGGCGCCAAAACTCAATTTTGCGACTTTTGTAGATACGCGGTTTTGCAGTCTCACTGAGGATATGACGATATGGCTTAATTTAACTCTTTCAGTCACCTTGTGTTCAATTGTACCGCGTTAGTTCAGCGTCCCACCTTTTGGGAGTTGTTAAACATTTTTGTTGTTTGAGATCATTTCTGTGACGGCAACTAACAAACTTGATGTAAGTGCAATATTTCTAAGATGGCGCATGTGAATCTATAAACAAGAAGGTAAGCTTATTTGATTTCTTTTATATTTCAGTTATATAATGCAATTAACGGTTTTTTTGACAGAATAAAAAAATATGATATATTAGATATTTATTGATATTTAAACACATTTCATATTATTTTTTCTGAAAATAGTCGCAAAAAGGGCAGACCTATCGTGTGGAACGCGCACTGCGACAATTAGAAGGGGGAGGAATTATAGAAGGGAGATGATTATGGACCCGCTTTTTAAAAAGTTGCAGGTCATAGTTCTCTGGAAAAACTGACTTTGGAAGCTTGTTCCATTCTGTAGCAGCTCTGTAAAAGAAAGATTTTTGATGTAGATTGGTCCTTGTAGTGTCAATTTTAAGAGTAAAAGACTTTCTAGCTTTTCACAGAAAAGCTATCCTCTGGCTTGCTGACTTTGCGATGTTAGCAACATGGTCATGCCAAGACATATTATTAGACACCGTGACCCATAATCGAGATGGAGGGACTTGATTCAGGGGTATTTTTCGGACATTGTGATGGAATGATTTGAGGAATTCACTTTTTTGGAAAACGTGGCGCTTTGTGTTTTCTGGGCTTTAAACTTAACAAGATTGTTGGTTCCCCACTCGACAATTGCTTTAAAATCTCCATTAATGGAGTCAACCTGTTCCTGTCTGAGTCTATTTGTATCATTCACCGAAAGTGATCAATAGGATGTGAAAGTTAAAACAAGTGTGCTGTCGCCTATCAAACTGTAAATGGGGTTCGTGATGGTTTTCAAGAGGTCGTTGATGTGTAAAAGAAATTGGGTGGGGAACAGGATGAAACCCTGGGGGACCCCGGCATTGGTCTTTAACGCATCAGAAGAAATACCGTCAACTGCCACATGTAAGATGCGATCTTTCAAGAAGCTCACGAGCCATTGGCGCAGTTTGGTTGGAAGACCGTAGGCAGATAATTTGCTTAACAATGCCTGGTGCCAAACGCGGTCGAAGGCTTTAAATATATCCAAGGCTATTGCACGGGATTCACCAAACTTCTCAATAGTGTTTGTCCAGAGCTGAGTAACATAAGCCAGCAAATCTCCAGTAGACCGAAGCTGTCGAAATCCATATTGTCTGTCATTTATTATGTCATAAAAAGATCCAGTATATGGTGTGTACACTTGTACACAAAATTACTAAATATATAAAGCTTGTTACATTTTTTGGAGAAATCATTTAAAAATTGCCTTCCGAAAATATTTAAGAGAAGCTGAACTCCTGGAGGAACTGGATAAAGGTTTGTCTGATTTTGAATGGTTATGTAGCGATGAAAATAGTTTGGACGATGATGTACACTTAGAAGCATTCGGTTTCAAATTGGTGCTTCGTTAAAGGATCCAATAGATGAAGAGAGTGATAAAGGGAAAAAGAAAGATGTAACGTACACAGACAATGTGGATTTAAAGGAAGCTGTGGAAGAATGTTTACATGATGTACAGAAGCACTTATCAAAATGGGATCAGAAACGGACCGACCGTTTTGAATAAATAACTTATTAATTTTTTTATGTAAATCTTTTCATAAGTAATTTTGTCTACAATCGTAGACATTTTTTTTTCTTCATGTACATATATTTTATTTAAAAGAGTATTGTAATAATAATCTAGGATCCCCTCTTGCTCTTATTTGAAAAAAAAACAAAATTTTCTTCAAAAACATAAATTATGACTGAAAGGGGTTTAAGTACAACACCTTTTTCTGCAGCCGTCTCGAAAACAAAATTTTCGGTATGATTTATTTAATCGAAAATACAACTTAATACACTTTAGTGTTGCTGTTCAAAATAACTTAAATAAAGTTTTCCAGGACAGATGGATTGGAAGAAGGGGCAATATTGAATGGCCACCAGATATCCCGATTTATCGCCTTGAGACTATAGTATCGAGAAACCATTAAATCCGCTAGTACCTTCAAAGAGCAGTTTATGCTTTATATGAAAAACTTTTTTTATAACTTGTAAAAGCTTCCGGCTAAACTTCGTTTGCATAAAAAATTAAACAATACTCTTAATGAGATAGTAAATTTACGTCAAGTGGATCAAAGGTAGATTATTTTGGATTTTATTATTACAAAGGAAACTTAGATCCCTCTACCCAATTTCTGTAAGTGTACTTGCACAAAAAATGGATATAAGATGTCCTCTTTAATGAAACAGAGTTAAATAAGTTAACAAACCTTTTAAAAAAAATAATAACTAAAGAGAGCAGCTAAAGATCATTATTTTGTAAAAGTTCAACATTTTTTATTGAAAGTTGGTGGATAAAGGTGTTATGTTTACAAAATCTAAATGTTCTAAGACATTTTACAATTTTGTTTATTAAGATATTTATTAAAGAAATTAACTAATTTTTAACTAATTTATGCGATATTACTAAACAATATTAAATATTAGATAATTAAAACGGTTCTAGTTCCAAATTCGTTTTATAAAATATCTTAAAAGCTTAAAAATGTGACGTGACACCTTTTTTGACTTATGTCTTTATTTATAACTACTTGTATTATAGGTAATAATTGCCACATAAATATATTTTGCTGCAGCCGTCTCAAAAACAAAATTTTCGGTATGATTTATTAAATCGAAAATACCACTTTACACAAATGGTACCGAAAATATCTATTTTCGGCACGATTTTTTTCTTTACTTTCGGTACGATTTTGGATATCTATGTAGGCGGTTTTGACAATAACTTGAACTTGTATTTTATTATGACACCGATTGTCACGTAACATTGGTTTATGTTTTTTTGATATTTAAATCCAAAAAATGGAAATCAGTAGTAAAAGTAAGGCTGAAATGATCCTACATGAGATAAGTGAATCCGCTAAAGAAGCTACTTACGAATTATTGCCTTTAAAGTCAAGAGAGAGGTATGAATTAGTTTAAAATTTATTTAAAAAATGGAGTAATGATAAAAATGTGCATATTATAAATGAACAAGTGATTCTTGCATATTTAATGAAAAAATCTAAAATATTAAAGCCAACAAGCCTCTGGAGCAATTACTCGATGCTTAAGTCCAAAATTTATAATAAAAATAATATAGATATAAGCCGCTATCCCAAAGTTATTGCTTTCCTTAAAAGAAAATCTATTGGCTACAAACCAAAAAAATTGAAAGTATTGAATAAAGATGAAATAGATCACTTCTTATCAGAAGCTGAACATAATATCTACCTAACGACAAAGGTAATATAATTAAATCAAATTTAGTTGTTTATCGTGTGGCTCTGCTAGTGCCTATAAGACCTAGGGGTTTCCGGCTTCAACCGTCTAAGTCGGTGGCGCGGCTCACTTTTATATTTTTTTTCTTCTACCCTCTACGGCTGAGCTCGGGAATAATTTGCCAGTAGAGAGACCGCTGGCAGAGTACTCTATAGAGAACGAAAAAAAGACGTGGCACGTTTTTTACCGCAAGTTTCTACGACGAATAGTTTCGGAGCACTTTGCAATCTTATCTGGCCACCCGGTACATGGCAATATTTCGGAATCATCAAAGACAGGGTTTCTCAAAGTGGGGTACGCGAACCCCTAGGAGTTCGTCATTCGACGACAGGGGGTCCACGACAAGATTAACGTAATGGTAACTTTATGACTAGCAAGCACGTGCGGCATACATGGTGACTGAATTCGTCGCTCGCTCAACCTTAAATTCCGATTTAAAGATGAAACCTGGCTTAAAACAGTAACCTATTTAGCTGACACTTTTTCTTGTCTTAATGAAACGGATGCTTCGATGCAAGGTTCCACGTGCAGTGTATTCACTGTGCAGGACAAAATAAACGCACATTTTTAACATACAAAACAGCTACAGAAAAAATATTGTACGTAACACGATCCAAAAGTGATTTTACGGGACTCGCAGGATTCCAGGACGAGCCGTAGGTGACTTTGCCCTACATGAGTCTTTCTAGATTGTCTTGATCTCGTCTGGTGATGTGTCCGAAGTAACCCAGAATGCGACGTCGGCAACTGGTGGATAATCGATCGTTGATTCCTAATTCGCTTAATACTGGCACATTGGTCCGGTGTGCAGTCCAGGGTATGCGAAGCATCCTCCGCCGGCACCACATTTCAAATGCATCTATTCGTTGCCTGTCGCTCGACTTTATTGTCCAGGATTCGGAACCATATGAAAATATCGAAAACACCAAGGTGTTAACCAGGGCTCTTTTAGTATTTCTGGTTATGCAACCGTCTTTCCATATTGTGGCCTACTTTATTATATTCACAAAATGAATTAAAAAAAAAATAGAACACAATGTGCTGACGGCAGCTGTTCGCCGGAGAACAGATAAGTGAGTTCGAATTGTTTATTGAAAATTCAAATTCAAAAGGGCGCCACTCAATTTAAATAATTGCTATACTATATTTGGAGAATTGAGAAAACCAAATACTTACCTTCAACAAATACCTGAAATGATATAGAATTAAATTTTTTTAGATATCTGGGTTGGGCAAATAGGAGAATAAAAACCATATCACATACAAGAATATAATAAAAACACCAAAATGAACAAGGCAAAAATATGTTATGGACCAGAGTAATAGATCATATCAGTAATAGTTAAATCAATTAAATAATACATATAATATATAACATAATATATTATAACATTACCTATTATATATTATAATATATTACCATATATAATATATATAACAATATTAAATAATATATCATATCAAGATACATACATTTATATACCGGGTGTTGTACCTCTCAAAGAAACCAAAATAAGGTATATTGGTAAGAAATAAACCTGTGACTAAATCCGCTGTCACATAGTACTATGTGAGAGCTTTACAAGAGCTCTTTAGATTATAGTTTATAAAATTATCATGGTGGTATGATATGTGATATCAATAATTAGTTATTAACAAAAATGATGGTATGATAAATACTAATATGAATAATTAGTTATAAATAAATCTCAAAAAGTAAGAGAACACTGAAGGTATAAAAAACCTGGTGTTAAGGTCCAATGGTCCATATATGTAGCCTCTATCCAAGGTCCACTTGATGTAGTTGAAGGCAGCAAAAACGAAGACAGGCAGAAGACAGGAAGCAGACAGGAAACAGACAGGAAACAGCTCAGCAAAACGAAGAGAAGATAAGAAGAAGGCTCAACCTTCCAGGTCAGCCAGGGGTCGATGATGCAGCTCAGCAGGTCGCCAGCCTCTACCGGCTACTACTGGTCCTCATCCGGTGGTTGTCTGTCGACTCTGGCCAAGATTTATAAGCGACTCGGTGTTGGCCCTCGTGGGAATCTTGACCAGAGTCAAGAGTTGTTTTTTTTATTTTTTATTCAGGAATTTGATATCAAAACTGAATGTTCTCTGTAAGTGCAATGCCCAATAAATGAAAAATTTATTATATATAAAAAACATAATTAACAGGTAGCAATTTTAAATGCTACAATATCTTGGATAAGTTTGACATTGATGTCCTCGCTAATACTATCCGTCTTCTTATTTCTGTTTCGCACCCTTTCTTGCTGTTAATTAGCGATCCTAAATACAAATACAATATACAAATCAGTTTACCCTAATTAATAATGAATTATTTGTTTAAAATGGTGTCCATCGACTTCCATAAAATCGTAAAATTGCTCTTTGAAGCATTTCAGGGGTTATTAGAATGCATTCATGTACTATTCTTCGTCTAAGTTTTTAACGAAGTGGGTTCGGTCGTATAATTATTGCTCTTTAAATAACCCCACAAAAAAATCCAGCGGCGATAATTTGGAAGATCATCCAGGCCATTCAATAATACCTCTTCTTTTAATCCCTGGAAAGCAAACCATCTTCTGATTATCTATTATCATTTTCGTTTATATCTGTAAGAGCGGGATCAATAGTGTCCTCTTATAGTTCGAGATACGATCCTCATAAATTCCTTTACAAACGTTTAATTTAAAAGGATGCTGGGTTTCGCGGAATACTTTAGGATTTCCTTAAGCCAAGTAACGGCAAATTTTTTCGATTTACGGTACCATTTAGGAAAAAGTAACATTCATCCTAAAAACAAATTTTTTATAAAAAATTTACATTAGTACTTATTCTGTCAGGTATAATCTCACAACACTGTAGTCGCCTGTCTGGGTCATCTTTATATATTTCCTGTACCAAATGTATCTTGCAGGGATGAAATTTATAAATACTTCGGTCAGCTTTCTTGCACTTGTTGTAGGATCTAAATTCATATTACTTAAAGTTGCTACTTTAGCCACGTCATTTGTTTTATAAGCTACTGACCCTGTTTGACAAAATTTTCTAACTAACTCCAATACATATAAGTGATGAATTAAATTTGCTGTTTATCTTGCACAATTACTGTTTTTAAAAAATATGGAAATAATCTCAACCCGTTCTGCAATTGAATATACCTTTTTGAAAGTATTTAAAACATACCTAAATTGATTTTCCATAATTCTTTGCTCCTAAGAATTGAAGAGACTTTGTTATGGATCCCACAATCATAACCGAACCAAACTATTATCAAACTACCTTTAAAGTACATCGTTTTCAATAAAAAAAGAACCATCGAAATCGGTTGGCTGGATATTGAGTTATTCGTCCATTTGTCGCGCATATAATTAATGCAAATTTCAGACTTATATGGTTTTCTCATGGATGCCATTGTCAGAACTGGATCAAACTAAAATAGGACCACACGGGAAGCACCAGCTTTCAAATAAAAAAATAATCATCATGTTGTTACGAGCCCGTCCCTGTTAACCCTTTTCTGTCGCGACAATGCGTCGGCCACAACTGGGACTGTCGGCGCGGAGACCAAAGTTCCCGCAAGTTCTCGACCATTCGAAAATACCTTCGAGAATAAGGTCGAAGTATGATTTTCAGGTATAAAAAAAGGGAACAGCGAGCAGAGAGGCAGTATCGTCAGTCAGTCGTCAGTCAGTTCGTCAGTCGTCAGTCGTCAGTAGACGTCAGTCAGTCAGTGATCAGTATATATCATATATATATATATCATCTCCAGTCGACATAGACAAGGTAAATATATACACGTTACACTAGCTGTTTCCTAGGCCAGGAAACCTTTAGCCAGGGTGTAAAAACCCCTAAGCAGTGAGTCCGCTGTTTATAGGCAAACAGCATTAACCACAAAACTACACGTTAAATAATTTTTACACACAATACATACACACACACATTTAAACACAAAACTATTACTAAACTACGAGCACCGTCGGGTGCTCGTGCATCTTAACAAACCAGCGCGATGGCGCTCACCATTGATTTTGACCCGGACCAGCTGTTCGAGGACAACGCCAACCTGAATGAGACTCTACTCGAAAGAAACGAGCTCATTCGCACATTACAAAATCAAAATGAAGCCCTCCAGAGAGAAATCCAAGCTCTCAATATCACCATTAGAGAAAAAGACGATAAAATATACAACCTAATCCTAAACGTCGGCAGTGACGTACAAAAAGTTATTGCCCACCAAACAGGCACCCCGCCCACCAAAAGAACTCGCTCGGAGATCGTTTCAAGCGACTCCGAACAAGATTCAGAAATGTTGGAAGACATTTCGCCACCCCAGAAAGCCCCAAATTCCCAAAAAACTGAGAGCTTCCCACCTCTCAACGCCCCACACTCCTCAAACCAAGCGATTAAATCGCATTTTAATAAAATCGACCCCAAAAACACCCCAAAAACTCCAAACAAAATTGCCAACTCCAAGGCAAACACCCCCACTGCCCCCCCAAAAACCTCAAACAAAAAAAACATCGTCCCCATAATTTTGCGTGAAACAAAAAATTATACAAAAATCATAGAGATCCTAAAAAACAAAAATTTAAATTTCGGCATACCGAAAAAGGTAGCCTTAGGCATTCAAATAAACCCTGTGGATGGTAATACACACAGGGAAATTACAAAAACCCTTGCAGATATTAAAGTAGAATACCATACATATCTACTAGAAGAACAAAAAGGCCTCAACGTCGTAATAAGAGGCCTACCTAAAGAAATAGAACTGGAGGAAGTGAGAAACGACCTCCTATTAAATAATATAAACGTGCAAGAGATCTACCGGATGCAAATCGGTAGAAATAAAATACAGACCTCAATGATAAAGGTCAGAGTCCCGAAAGAGGACTCACACGTTTACCAGTTAAAAACGCTATGCCATCTAGCGATAAAAGTAGAGGCACAAAGGCCCTCACCACAATACTACACGCCGCAGTGCAAGAATTGTCAAAAATTCGGGCACTCTCAAATAAACTGTCACGTTAAAGTGCAGTGTAATAGATGTAGTGGAAATCACTACTTCAAAGAGTGCAACAAGCAAAACGAACCAGCGTTTTGCATTAACTGCAAGGGAAATCACGCAACCAATTATGCAAAATGTCCCAAAAATCCTCGTAACTTTAAACAGCCCCCTAAAATATCAAAACCCACCCCAAAAACTTTTAACAGTAATTACGCCAGACCAAGCGTAAATTACGCCCAAGCGGCAAAAGCCCCATCCACATCAAACACCCAAAAACCCCCCCAAAACCCCCCCCAACCCCAACAACAACCCCAATCCGCCCCCTCGCCCCTAAACCATCAGCTATTAAGCTTGCTGACTCTTCCAGCAAGCGAAATAGAACACAGGATGGCCGCCCTCCACCATACAATAAACAAATACGCGAACATTAAGAATTTACTCTCTTAATGCCCCAAACCCGAAAGCCTGCCTCCCTCAAACTAGTAACTTGGAATGCAAATTCCATCTTGCACAAAAAAGCCGAGTTTCTAGACTTCTTATTAATTCACGATATTGATATCGCTATCGTTCAAGAAACACGTCTAAAACCATCTAGACACTTCATTTTACAAAATTTCACCACGTACAGGAACGATAGAGAAAATAGAGAAGGAGGTGGCACGGCTATCTTCATTAAAAATGACATCTCGCATCACGAGATTCCCACCGCCCCCCAAAACCTCGCCGAAAACACCGCCATACAAGTGCACATGAGTGACGGTCCTATTAACATAATTTCATGTTACAACCCCCCTCAAAAAACCCTCCAAATACCTTTTTTCAAACATTTCTTTATTCAAAGCACCCCCACATTAATAGCAGGAGATCTCAACTCCAAACACAAAGACTGGGGTTGTAAACGAACAACTGTAAACGGTAAACGTCTACAGGAGTTCGTTAACGACAACCTCATCGCTTTATACGCCCCCGATGAACCTACCCATCATCACATAAGATGCCCAGACATTCTAGACATCGTTTTGTCAAAAAATATTTCAAAAGAGATAAACCTCGAAGTTCTTAACGAACTTCCCTCAGACCACACCCCGATAATAATACATCTTGGTCACAAATTCGAAAAAATATCCAAAACAACCCTAAAAACGGACTGGAAAAAGTTTAAATCTATCCTAAACGAAAATCCATTAAATTTAAATCGAACAAATAACGCGGAAGAAATCGAAAATAACACGATTTCAGTAAAAACACATATTTTAGAAGCTTTTAATCAAGCTTCCAAAATAATACCTCTAAAATCCAACCCTATACAACTTCCGAGACATATTCGGGATCTTATAAAAGAAAGAAATAGACTAAGAAAAAGAGCATTCGCAACCCTGGATCGCAGGATAAAAATCGAAGCAAATAGATTAACAAACCAGATAAATTGGCAAATAAAAAATCACAGAAACAAAACTTGGGAAGAAAAACTCACCAAGTTAAATTCGGCAGAACCAAATAACAAAACAAATATTTGGAAGCTAACCAAAGCGTTATGCAAAGAAAAGAAGATAAAAATACCACCTATTTTATCCGAAAACGGTCCAGTCTACACAGATAGGGAAAAAGCGGAAGCTTTCGCCGACACTTTCGAACTACAATTCAAACCAAACGTCGATATACTTTACGATCTGAACCTCGCAAATTATATCGACAGACAAGCAAATGCGATAATAAATTATCAAAATCAAGTAGATGAAATAGAAACGACGAATTTCATCGAAATAAAAGCGCTTATAAAAAACTTGAAAGTTAAAAAAGCTGCTGGAGAGGACAGAATCACAAATAAAGCGTTGAAAAATCTCCCCGATAACTCAATCGAGTTGTTGGCGAGAGTTTTTAACGATTGCCTGCTCTCATGCTATTTTCCGAACATCTGGAAAAGAGCACAAATAATAATCTTACCAAAGCCAAACAAAAACCTACAAAACCCTCAAAATTGGCGGCCCATCTCCCTACTACCTTGTTTAGGCAAATTATTTGAAAAAATAATTTTAAAAAGATTACAAAATCATATAGAAAGATATAAAGTGATCCCGGATGAACAATTCGGCTTCAGAAGAGATCACAGTACAGAATCGCAACTCGCAAGAATTGTAGAACACATAACTACAGGGTTTAACAAAAAGAAAAGTACCTTAATGATACTTTTCGATATACAAAAAGCCTTCGATAAAGTATGGCACGAAGCTCTTTTATATAAACTGAATAGGATGAACTTTCCTATTAATCAAATAAAGATAATAAACTCGTTCCTAAAAAACAGAAAATTTAACGTTAAAATAAACGAAAAACAGTCTACGGATAGAAGTATAGAAGCCGGCGTACCGCAAGGTTCAACGTTATCGCCAACCCTATACAATCTTTACATAGCAGATACACCGAAAACATCAAAAACCGAACTAGCTATGTACGCAGACGACACTGCGGCCTTTAGCACACATAAAAACCTAAGATTTCTTCACATTAATATGCAAAGGCAAATAGACGAAATAGAAAAATGGACTAAAACTTGGAAAATCAAGTTAAACGCCGAAAAAACACAAGCTATTCTCTTTTCTCGAAAAAGAAACCCGAATATGCCTCAACTAAAGGTTAATAATAGAGATATTATTTATACAAATAAAGTAAAATATTTAGGTATAGATTTAGACAAAAAACTCTCATGGCACTCGCACATAAACACGCAAATCTCGCGTTGTAACAAAACATCCGGCAGACTCCGTAATCTTCTGTATTACAGAAGCAAATTAAACCTTAAAAACAAACTCCTAATCTACAAACAAATTATACGTCCACAATTACTTTACGGCTGTATTTCCTTCTGTCAAGCAGCAAAATCCACAAAAAATAAATTACAAAAATTTCAAAATAAAATTCTAAAACGTATAACAAACGCCCCCTGGTACATAAGAATGTCCGATTTGCATAAAGACCTAAAAATCGAAACGATTACCGAATACTTAAAAAATCGTCATAAAATCTTCTTCGATAAAGCCGTTTCACATCCAAACGCACTCATAAATTTCGACATTTTACCAGGTCGTCCAAGAGGCAGACACAAAAATCTAAGAAGTAAAATTCTTTAATGTTCGCTCCCCTCCCCCCTTAATAAAACCCCCCGTTTTTTACACGTAACACAACACACACACACAACACTTAGTTAAATACATCACCTACACAAGGGGTAAGATTGTCCCCTCCCAAGGGACAATAGCCCAAAAAAACACACTCAAGAGTTTTTTAGTGGGTAGCATTGACCGAGCGGTCGATGAGTCCCACACTATTCAGCGCCGAAACTCGCTCTTTTCAGAGCAGTGAAAGCGCTGAGTGTCTATAAAAGATTTTCCTCTTGTAAAACAAAAAAAAAAAAACAGAGAGGCAGTATCGGTTTTAAAAGTGTTTATGAATCAATAAATGTAAATAGTTTTATAGAGTTGTAAAAGCTGTATAGCTAAGTGGTTAATAAAAGTAGAACTTATTGTATTGAAATAAACATTGTTTTGTTGCTGGATCGAGAGTTTTAATCGCCGAACCCAAGATAGAATTAAAATTTTTAACAATATAATGGTGTAGGGTAAAATACATTTAGTTTAAACATTTTCTATTTCATGTACAAATTTTATCCATTCTTTCTTATTTATTGCTTCTTCCCATGTTTTTTCTTTCTTTTTTAGTATTTTCCCTGTAACTCCGTCCCATGTCTGCCTTGGTCTTCCTCGTTTCTTCCTTTTTTTGTATTTTTGTCTCCCATACTTGTTTGCCCAGTCTTAAATTGTTTATACTTTGCAAGTATCCCCACCAACTTGGTTGCCATTTTTTGATGAAATTGAGTGTTTACTGCACCTCTAGGTCTTTCCTTATCTTTATAAAATGTAATTTCTAGATCTATGAATCCAAAATACACTTCTTTACATTGTTGCAATGACTTTTCTGCTATTTGTTTAATTGTGAACATATGGTCTTGAATGCTCCTGTCATTTCTTAATCCACTTTGTGACTTTTCTAATGTGTTTTCTAATATTGGTTTTATTTTTATATAAAAAAATGCGCAATAACTACCTTTTAAAACCCACCAAATTTCATTTGTATATCACGACCGGTTTCAGAGCAATAAATAAATAGACTTTAACACCCCGTAAATCTAAAAGCTAAGCATTTGGGGACATACGTTTTTATATTTTTCCATGAAGAATCACCCCTTGAAGTGTGTCGAACTTATACTCTATCATCCTGTATATTTAAAGAAAACTTATCGTTTTAAAAAAATATTCGTTGACATTATGATTCTTTAATTTTGACTTTTAATTGAGTGATTGTTATGAGCGAGGTCGTAAAAAAATTACGGTTTTCTACTTGGCAAAAAAACATTTTTCTCGGCTTGCCCCACCTCATAGACTGTTGTTCTCTTACTTAAAATGTTATTTTTGTCACTCGTAAAACAATATACTATTTCACGAAACAATTGAAAATTAAAATGTTTCGACATATCATAATTGTTTTTACTATTACGGCAACTACTTTTAAATGCAGTTAATTTGTTAAACTAAAAATCTTTAATCTAATCAACATCAATATCTTTATCATTCAATCTTTTAATTCATAAAAGAAAGAACTAAATTAAAGTCAAACGGATGTATTATTTGAATGGACAATGGCATTGATGGGTAATGGGATACCATATCCCTACACTATTATACCCTGTATATGTTGTCGATATTTAAGCAAGGCTACATGAAGGTGCGAAAACAGTCCATGACAAAGAGTGAATGAAGCACTTCAGAATGACAAAGTGGGTGAGTGTTAAAAGTAGGACAATATGAATTTATCTACCTAATAATGGTATATTGGTATCGCACATGACTAATAAATATTATTTCTCCACGATCATACTTGGAATATACTCATTATTTAATTATTTTTATTAACATAATGACAACTGATTCACACTCTAAAGTGAGGATATTCATTCTGTAACAGTTGTTTCTCATGGGGTTTGCATGTATTTTTATTCCGTCACTTGTTACTGTATGAATATTCCGTAATTGTTTTAAACAATAGCGATTGCCATGGATGTCAAATAAACTTTTTAAATTAAATGTCAGTTTAAAATTAAATTGGCGACGCGTTGTTCTTAAAAGTTATTTTTTAAAAGTTTTGTATAAAAATGAGCGAAAATTAAAAAAAAAATTACAAAAAATATTTTAAATGCACCGGTATTTAATTTTAATTACTGTACCAACACAATAAATATTAATAATAATACCAATTAATACATACCTATGATTAATAAATAACTTAAGTTCTTTGAAGTATTTTTTAATTAAATTCTTTGGACGTGGAGAAATTATCGTTGTTATACGGTTAGAAAAAAAATTCAATACTCGTGTTCGAAATATTGCACACGTATCGAATTTTTTATTCTTGCCTAGTGACAAAATCTATTATTAGGTTGCAGTACACAAAAAAAATAATACCAAAGGTATTTTGAAATCAAATTTATTTTAAATTTCGTAGGTCCCGTTACATTTATTGTTATAAGTGTGTACAAAAAGTAACGTACCTTGCAATTATTTCAATTTTTTTAGGTTTACAAAAAAAAATGTTGGATAAAGGTTTTTTCAAATTATTTATGCCATCTGCATAGATTGTAGATTGTAGGGGGGTCGTGAATGCTTTGCATCCTCTCAAGCACCTCGACCTATCAGATCTTTTGTGCTATTCGAGGCACAGGATTCCGAGACTTCGAAGCAAAGTTTATCAGTTTCCTAGTGGCTAAGTTTCTGACATAAAAGGTGTTTAGCAAGGCCCATTCTAGAAACTTAAGCACTCGACATCTGCAAAAATCGATTAAAAGTATACAGGGTGACCCCTACTACAACATAACTTATTAACATCATTTTTTAAATGGTACACTCTGTATACATTTTTAAATTTTGTATAATCTATTAAATTACAAAAACAAATGTCAAAACCACATAACTCTAACCTTATTTATTTTACAGTTATTGAGAAAGGAAACCATTTTATTACCAAAATAATTAATAGGAACAAATAACTTATTAATATCATTTAATTAGATGTTTAAATTATCTTCTTTCTTTTATTTGAAAGTATCCAAGGCTATTACAAAAAGCTGATATGGTATTACGCAATTCCTGATTTGTTATTTGACGTGTTGTTATTAGTAATATATTTCTTAGTTTATCCCGATTATCAAGTTTTGTCTTGTACACACTATTTTTTAAATGTCCCCAGAGAAAAAAGTCCAAAGGCGATAAATCGATAGATTTAACCACTTAACTGTGCCTCTTCTTTCAATCAACCTGTCTTGGAAAACTTCATTTAAGAAATTTCGAACAGCAACACTAAAGTGTGGTGATGCACTCCAATATCTACAGTTGTGTAGATTAACTGTATCATTTAAAATAAACGTGGCTTCATCGAAGAAGACTATCTTACTTGTAAAATGAGGAGTCAAGAGTTATTCCAAGATATTTGACTTACCCCTTTATCCGTATGTCCTCCACTCGTATGGGTCCTAGGTCTTTTATTTTTCGTCTACTGCTATGGTTGCCTTGTTAGGATTGACGTTCAGTCCCTGCAAACCCATTTATCTTACCAGGTTAAGAGCCTGCTGCATGCGATCTTTAACCATTGTGTTGTATTTTCGCTGTGCTAGGACTACTATATCGTCGGAAAATTCAAGGGTTTTATGTCCTGCATCATTTAGATGTGTGTGATGTGTATCAATCGATTCCTTAGCAGTCTATTTAGGTCAAACATGGTTCCTCGGCGTCTCTGTGCCTATGAGCTCTGGTGATTGAGTTTATAGAGGTGTTGTCAAAAGCCCCTCTTTACTAGTTGGTGTAGTGCTGCCTCCGTTGAACAGCCAGTCAGCCAATATTTTCAGTTGTGGCAATTAACGGTCCTTTTAACATAAATGTAGCTTCATCGAAAAAGACTACATATCTTACTTGTAAAATGAGGGCCTGCATCTACCTTTTGCAATATAGTTTCACAAAATTTCATTCTGCGGTCTCATCATCTTCAGATAATTCTTGCAATAGCGTTACTTTATAAGGATAAAACTTATTCTTCTTAATAATGTTACTGATGAATCCCACACAAATATCATGTTCTAATGCAGTTTTTCTAATAAATGTAAAAGGATTTTCTACGAAACTTTGCAAAACGTCCGAGGATTTTTTATCATAAGTTACGGTCTTTGGTTGGCCAGTTTAGGGGCGATTTTAAGTTGTACCCACTTCAAAATGTATTATTTAATACGTAAACTACCTTCTAATCAACATTTTTTTTCGTAAACCCAACAAAATCGAATTATTAGTAAGATACGTTACTTTAGATACACACTGTATATTTGTTTTGAAAAAATATGTTAAAAAGAAAATATATTATAAACAAACAATTATTTTGGTACATTTTTTATTAAAAAATATAATATTAAAATATAAAAAATGTTTGACTCAATAATAAAATTAATAAACTAAAAATCGTTTATGTTATTTGGGTAATTTGCAACTGACTCCAACGGAATGCATTTTAGAAAGGCTTATGATCAATATATTTCTCTCACCTACATGTGACCATCATACATAAAAATTCTTATTTAATGGTAATGATTTAAAAGGTTGACAACCGTAATATCAAAATCATGATGCCATCCTTTCAAACAAACCAACCTTAAAATATTGTAAATAACATTTAAATGGCCTTTTAATAAGAATATACCTTTATTTAATTTATATCATAATTAGTCATAAATAAAAAACGGCTTTAATTTTATATTTTAATTCTTAATGTACCTATTATTTTTTTTTCTGACTTTTATTAATAATTTAATAACACTTTGGAAATTTTGTTTTTTTTTTTTAATTTGTGGAATAATGTGTTTTCGGCATAATTTAAAGCTTCTTGATTCTTTGCAATATCATCTCTGTTATCACTAGTAGGTTTTTTTTAATGAAAATAGTCGCAAAAACGGTAGGTAGACCTATCGTGTGGGTCGGGATTATAGAAAGGAAATAATTGTGGACCCGCTTTTTGAAAAGTTGCAGGTCATAGTTCTCTGAAAAAAACTGATTTTGTAAGCTGGTTCCATTCCGTAGCAGCCCTGTAAAAGAAAATTCTTGATGCAGATTGGTCCTTGTAGTGTCAACCTTGAGAGTAAATGGGTGAGACTGATCAGCGTGCCAAGTTTTTCGGCCGAATGTATAGTCAACACGGAATTCGGTTTGAAAATTTATTTTAAAACATCCGAGTTAACTATACGTAAAGTTGCAGCGTCGTAAAATTGCTAGTCCTCAACTCGAACGAGAAACGAAAACAGAAGCGGACTACATATAAGTGTCCGTCCGCGGCCCACACGATAGGTTTACCCTTTTGCGACTATTTTCAGTAAACATTAGAAGAAAATGGCAGCAAATCAGAGCACTAGCTGATAAAACAATGCAACACAACAATTAAAACGCGAAATCCAGCGTATTAAAAATGATTCGATTGCTGAATACCTGAGTGAATTAACTTATAATAGCAGTACGGATTATTTACTCTGGAAAGCAACCAAACGATTAAAAAGGCCTATTCTTCATAACCCACCAATTAGAAAGGAAGATGGAAGTTGGGCACGGGATAATATGCAAAAAGCAAATAGATTAGCCAAACACTTAGAAACATTTTTCCAGGCCAACGAAGGTGGAAAACCACAAGACTGGAATGAGCCAGAACAGGACTATTCAATTGTTAGACCTACTTCTCCAAAAGAAGTTTGTATGGAAATTAGAACAAACATAAATCCTTAAAAAGCCCCTGGATTTGATCTCATCACCGAGGAAATCCTGAAGCAACTTCCACGCAAAGCTATAGTGAAATTAGTGAAATTGACCAACCTTATTAATGCGTCATTCAGACTGAGATACGTACCTAAGCTATGGAAAGTAGCAAAGGTTATAATGATACCTAGGCCAGGTAAACCGCCCCCTACCGGCCTATCTCTTTGCTGCCTGTTATTTCGAAATTGTTCGAAAAATTGCTCCTTAAGAGATTAAAACATATAATAGAAGAAAATAACATCATTTCTTCCTATCAATTTGGCTTTTGAGAAAAGTACCCAACCAGAAGAAAATAAAGTGTGCTCTACAGCCTTTTTAGACGTGGCACAGGCCTTTTATAAAGCTTGGCATAAGGGCTTAAATTACAAGTTGAGTATGTTACTACCACGCCAATATTCAGAATTAATAAAATCTTATATATCGGACAGATATTTTAGAATAAAACAGGAAGAAGCATACTCTTATCTAAAAGAAATCAAGGCAGGAGTACCTCAAGGTAGTGTACTAGGCCCTGTACTCTACACACTGTACACCAGCGATATACCAAATCCTGAACATTTTGGCCATTTTGGAAGAAACCACGAAGAAGCCATTATAAAATTACAAACATCCATAAACCAGATTAACACTTGGACTAATAGATGGCGTACCAAGCTAAACGAAAACAAATCTGCTCATGTTAACAAACGAAAACGAAATATCCAAGTAACAATCAACAATGCTCAAATTCCTTATGCTGACACTGCAAAGTATTTGGGAATGACACTTGACGCTAGACTTCGCTGGAGAGTCCACGTTAAAAAAAAACGCGAAGAGCTTGGTATAAAATATAAAATGATTTATTGGCTGCTAGGAAGAAACTTCAAATTGTCCATACAACGCGAAGAGCTTGGTATAAAATATAAAATGATTTATTGGCTGTTAGGAAGAAACTCCAAATTGTCCATACACAACAAACTGCTTTTCTACAAACAGATATTGAAACCTGTCTGGACATATGGTATACAGCTTTGGGGCTGTGCCAGTAAAAGTAATATTCAAGTGATACAACGTTTTCAGAATAAAGTATTGAGGAACATCGTTAATGCACCTTGGTACTGCCGTAACAATGATCTCCATAGGGACCTCGATGTAGAAACTGTTGACCAGACTATAGCCAAATTCGCCAGTAGCCATGAACAACGGTTACTACAACATGGGAACGTTGAGGTTATTCAGCTTCTCGACAATACTAATCTAGTGAGAAGACTCAACAGGATCAAACCGTTTGAGTTAGTGAAGTAGTTAAAAGCAGAGTATTGTGCGAATCTCAAAAAACACGTTAACGTTAGTGTTGCTAAAAATATTAGACACTAAGGTATACTAATGAGTAGGAACTTGGAATTTAAATTTTTTTTCACCTTAGTTAAGTTAGGTTTGAAAAAAATTGCTTATTGATCTTAATGGTCAGATTGTAATTACAGAAAAATAAAATTTTTATATCAAAACCGAAAGGATCACAGCCGTTGAAAGCAATTCATGTGACATTGTTCAAATTTACTAATTGCTCAAATAATGTAAAAATATCTGCAGACCGTAAAACTAATTGATTAATAGAAAGATAAGATCTGTTAAAAAAGTTTTTTCTTCTTCTTCTTCTGCTTTTATTTAGGCAGTTCTGCCTGTTTTTTTCTTCAGACTATCTCGATTAAGCCGTCATTCCATCTTTTCCTTGGGCGCCCTACGGACCTTCGCCCTAATGGGGAGTTGTCTCTGGCTATTCTCACTATCCTATTTCCATCCATTCTGCTGATGTGATTGTTCCATTCTCTTCTTCTATGATTTGTCCACTGATTGATGTCTTCAACCTTGCATGATCGTCTGGTCTCTGCGTTTCTGACTCTATCTCTTATCGTTATCCCATCGATGCGTCTGAGGATTTTCATTTCAGCGGTTTCTAACATTCTTTGCGTTTTGGATGTTTCCGGTCTTGTTTCAGCATTATACGTCATAATCGGTCTTATAACAGTTTTATAAATACGGCATTTAGCATCCTGTCTGATATATCTATTTCTCCAAATTGTGTCATTTAGACATCCGGCGATTTTATTTGCCTTGTTGATTTGCTCGTCTACTTCTCTTACCAGTGATCCATAACTACTCAGCAGAACCCCCAAGTATTTAAGTTCCATCACTTGCTCGATCAAAGTTTTTTAAACAATATTTTTATTCATCCTTAGGTAGGTATGTCAATAACCCTCTTTAAAAAGTGACTAAAAACTTGTCTTAATATCGAGAGTTTTTAAATTAGGAATTTTTCAAACATAATGTTAAAAATTCAGTTATTTTTCAAATGTAGAATGTTTTTTCAATTCATTCTTTGATTAAAGAACCTCATTATTACAGCCGATAGACGGCGTGCTATAGGCAACCAATTATTCACTTGGTTTCCCATCTAGGCGCGTAATTATACACATGATTATGCGTAAATCAATTGAAAAGCTGACATCAGCGCGGCAATAACTAAAACTAAGTATTGACAGCTTCCGTTTGACGACTTCGTCCTTCGTCTTCGGAGAGAGAACAAGAACAAGAATAAGTTAGCTTAAAACACCACGTGGTAAAAATCAATATAATTTAATAAAATCTATTAATTTTAAAATCTATCAGCCAGTAAAAATATTCTAAAGAGACAAGAGGTTTTTAACCGTAAGCTCATTGTATAAATCTTACAATATATTGTTAAGACTTTTAGTTCCTCTGTGGGTTCGGCGATTAAAACTCTCGATCCAGTAACAAAACAATGTTTATTTCAATACAATAAATTCTACTTTTATTAACCACTTAGCTATTCACTTAGCTATACAGCTTTTACAACTCTATAAAACTTTTTACATTTATTGATTCATAAACACTTTTAAAACCGATACCGACCCTTTGCTCGCTGTCCCCTTTTTTTTATAGTTGTGTCCGACGCATTGTCGCGACAGAAAAGGGTCAACAGGGACGGGCTCGCAACATATTATCAAACAAAAAAAGTGTAGTGGTTTAATTTACTGTATAAACGAAATTCACAGCGGTAAAGCCAGAAAAACTGACAGCCTACAGCAGATAGAAATGTACGAGCCAGCCAACTAGCTATCGAAGATTTAACATCTTATCGAAGCACGGCGAGATTCAGCAGAGGCAGGAACCTACATAATCCTACAACTTCTTTATCCATCTTCTAGATTCATTCCTGTTTGCTTGCCGTTGCGTCGACACATAATATGCGATACCCTTGTATAAAAATTAACATTAACCACGTAATAAAAAGTATTTTGTAGCACTACAAAGAGCCGATTTTTTAAAAAAACGCAATAATGGAACCATGTTTTAATTTGTCACTCTTTTGCTTATCTATTTAGAATCAACGTCAGACATTGTATCACTGTCATCATCCATACTTTCTATAATTTATAATTAATTTACTTAATATTGGTAAATATTTCACATATTTATTTTTTATCCCAATTACCTGTTCAATTGCATTTTTCCAACTTGTCACCATAATTTATTAAGCTTCTTTTCTAATTAATTGGAGAACAGCTGAAGAAATGTTCGGGACCACGTTGTTTCTTCTTGCATTTCCCCATGTTGTTTATTTTTGCATTTCCTTTTAATTACGCCCATATTAACTCTAATAAGTTTAATACATAAAAATTAGGAGGTAGTCTAAGCACAAATAGCACAAATAAGCACAAATATTAACAACATATTTTTTTTTGATACTTTTTTATGTGAACAACCTGCGGTAATTGATCTTTGGCATACTTTTCTTCAAAAATCAAATCTTCTTCAAGCAGAAATTCTTGGATTTGTGATATGCGCCAAGTAGAATTTAGGAATTATTTTAATTAACTTGTAATGATAAGAGGCGTTGTCCAAAACAATTATGCTGTGTTTTGACAATTTTGGGAGCAGACCAAGATACAAAAATATCACTTGCCATGTCATTGTGGTAGTCTAAATAGGCATCTTTAATTTTTTTGGCAGATATCAATAATGCATCATCGATCCATCCATTTTCTCAGCCACAATGTAAAATTTCTCCACGACCATATTTGGAATATTATAAAATTATTTTTAAAAACATAATGACAATATTTACACTCTAGAGTGAGAATATTCATTCTGTAAGTGTTGTTTCTTATGGGGTTTGCATGGATTTTCATTTTATCACTTGTTCTTCTTCTGTTGATGCCTATCCGTTCCGGATGTTGGCAAGCATAATGGCTATACGAACTTTATTCACTGATGCACGGAATAAGTTCACAGTTGATGTAATAAACCACTAAAATGGAGTTTCGCAGGACATAATGCCCGTCTGAAAGACAAAAGATGGAATAATAAAATACAGCAATGGAGACCATGGCTAGGTAAAAGTCATAGATGAAGGCCACAAATGAGATGGGGAGATAATATAAAAAAGATTGGCGGACTTCACTGGAAGCAAATGACGCAAAATACACGACGGTGGATTGAAATGTGGGAGACCTATGTCCAAAGTTGGATTACTTGTGGCTAAAGAAGAAGAAAACGAACCGAATCTCGTGTCGACTATACCTTTACCTATTTTCGAAAAAGTTCTGAGCTAGTAGGTACCTAGTTACGTACTATTATTGATTTTTTAGCTAATCATTTTTAGTATAAAAATTAATAAAACTGTGTACGTACAAAAAAAATTTTATTTTGAAAATTAAATCCGCCTTAAGCATATTACAGTCCCATAAAGAACAACTCTTTTTATCTTGTCTCTTATACTGTTTCATTAAAATAGTAGCCAACTTAGCTGAAAAGTGTTTTTCTAATTTTATCTTTAGTGGACCTTTACCAAGCATAAGTTATTTTTAAAGTTTTCTTTGTTATAGCTTATAAAATAATAAGATCCTTGTTTGACAGGTGACTTTTTTGTAGGTAAGAAATAGTTTTCTTTTCGTTTGTTTTTTTGCTTCAATAAATGCAGTGCCAGATGAAAATGATGGCCAATATCATCCAGATGACGAAGGAAGATACATTCCAGATGACTCTGGCAAATACATTCCAGATTATTCTGGATTATATAATGACGATGGATCGGGACGATATAATGGGGACAACAGTGGAAAGTACTCTCATGTAAACAGTGAGTAAAATCCTTAGACAAATTTAAAAATATTGCAGTGCATATAAATTTTTTTTTCACCAAATAAGAAATAAACATTTGTTTTTGTGTAGGTCATAATAGTATATTGTACAACGAGCACGGAATGACAAACATTTCCTACGAGTATGAAAGTTTGCAGCACTCGCTTGCAGCTCGTGCTGCAAATCATACGAGTAGGAAATGGTCATTCCGTGCGAGTTTTACACTATTCTTCGTCTACGACTGTTATAATTTACAGTAGTAGTAGTAAAAGTTAAAAACAACAAACATAAGAAATGAACTTTTATTAATTAATTGAACAAAATAACGTACTAGGTAAATGTGTTAAGCACCCACTACAATAATCGCGAAAAAATATATTCTCATTTGTTATCAACAATATTCAATGTTACATTGGTACAATCATTAAAAACAAATTTTGGGAAAATAGAATCCGTTATTTTAAGGGAAAAGTTGACATTATTAAAATTTTCTGTAACTGATGTCGATGGAAGGTCTGACAACTTATTGATCGAAGCTAAAATTTTATTGGCTATGTTATTTCGACTAGTCAGAGACTCTTCGATGTAACCCTCAGCTACTGTCGTGAAGCGCGAGGCACCATGCCGTTTTAATGTCATTATATCTTCGCCACTATCTATCAATATTGTTGCTGAAGATCGGCGGAAACATTGGCCGGTGTATAACTCAGGATTCGGAAGCTTTAAGTATGAAGCAATTTGTTTTCCCATACTTCCTATTTTATTTATTCCAAATTTTTGGACAGTGCATTTTTCTTTCTGATAATTTAGAAAAAAATAAGCATCGTTGACATTACTTGGTCGCAGATTTCAATTTTTACAATGTTAGCATATTCACCCGTTACAGTAAATTTCCGAGAAGTTTTTTTTAGTGTTCGGAATGTGGACCAAAACTGCGTCACCTTAATCTTCAAAATCGTGAATTTTCATTTTGTACATCTTATCTCTCCTACAAGCACCCGTAATTCTCATGATAAGTACAACCTGCAATAAAAAAATATAAACAAATTATAATTAATTAACTGATAGTTGTGGAACTTACTTTTGCTACAAGGTAATCGTTGTCTGGTGCTTCTTTAATGAACGTATTAACATCCTTTGTTGTGAAAACTTTAGATTTTTTTGCTTTGTATCCATCTGATTTCCGCTTCAGAAATGCTCTCAATTTGGAATATTTACTGATATCCACGCCAATATTGATACTAAGCATAAAATTTTATAGTGTGCCCATAAAGTTAAAGAATTAAATTTATTTGATATATTTTTAAAGTAAGCCATCAGAACATTCTCTGGACGAGAACTAGTTTTCTGTTCTTTGCACCAGTCCATGAATAGGGTAGACGAAACTGTGTATTTTTCTTTAGATTTTTCAGGCACTTAATTTATTGAAGCGTTATTTGCTGCCTCCATAACACTTGGCAGTGTTAAATTTCTTTCACTGTCACTACTTTCCATGCTGAACTAATTTCGAAATACCTACATAATATCGTTCTGTCAAAGAAATATTGAATTGTCACTTGTGTTTGTAATTATATTGTCTGTATGGTTACGGCAATGTTACCTGGTTTCGGCGTCTTTTTTTTATTTACTCCACGCCTCTTTTGTCGTGACGAAGATTGCGAAAATTTACCCGTGCGTTTTTCAGATATTGTGCACTAGTTGCTGGGCAACTAGTGCATAATGAAAAGAAGTATTACAATGTACTACATTTAGAAATCATCATTAAACATACAATGAAGGTATTTTGTGACAGAAAAAATATTTTATCTACGTCTGCTTCATTTTAAAACTATTACGCCAATCATTTTGGTCCATTTGCGTTGCGTAATGAAATTCAATAGGCAACTCAAATTTCATTACGCAACGCATTTTTATTGGAGATGAATTTAAAAACAAAAGAACTTAAAAACGTTGTATTTAAAAAAAACCTTGCAAAAAGAATTAGAAACATTTAAAAATGCAAATAAGCTTTCTGTTGTAAATATTAATCGCACAATTTTCACAATTGTCAGTAGTAATATCACTAGGACATTGATAATAGACGAGATAATTTTTTATGACAATCGAAAGCTCGAGCAACGAGCTTGAGAAATTTGTCATAAAATTATACGGCATTTGTCAATGTCCATGGGATATTCAGCGGAAAAATTTTTGACAAAAAGATTTACAACCAAACACAACGAAACATTTATTTATTTATCAAAAGTACAGTTAGTGCAAGTACAATTATTAAAATTTAACTAAACATTAGATTCGTTGCTGTTCTCTACTATAGAAGATCTATTACCACAATTTTATATCTACTTATATGCCTGTATAAATACAATTTAAAAAATAATAAAAAAAATTATTAAAGTTCAACGTAAAACATATTCCTAAGTAATTTTTTTGTACAAGTTATTTTAATAGTAATATCCCGAGTACAGATAATCCCGAGACAAGATAATTTTATGAAAATCGAAAACTCGTTCAGCCTTTGGCTGTATAAATCAACAATATTTATGATCTTGTTGTTGTGTTCTTTATCAAGGTTTAAGTATGGTTTTATGGAATTTTGATTACTATGACCAGTAATTTTCATTTTGTTGTTCTTCTACAGCACTTTTTGCCAATTCGCTAACAGCAGTTGATCTATTCAAATTATTTGTTATCTTTTCGTCCTTTACATTCAAACCAATTGCCTCAGCAGCAGATTTAGTTTATCCATTTATTGTTTTTCTTCCAACAGGTACATTATCGTACCATTTGTCAGTTTCATTTGTCAAGTCTCGATTTGGTTTTAAGAACAGTCGTGGTGAGGTAATATTGTCGCTTCGTTTTGATATCAGTTTATGAAAAAGACGTACAGGGCAGCTTTGTCTTTCACTATAGGAAACCAACCATTTACTACTTCTACAGCTTTTAGTACCACCTTGGCACGTTTTACTGCACACCGGATTTTATTCAATGCAATTTGTTAAATAGTCATCATTATTTTCTCGATGTAAAAAAAATATACCGGACAAGCAACTTTCTCTTCTCCTCGCCACGCTAATGCTACAGCAGCAATATGGTAAAATTTACGAATAAGACCTTCAGGAGTATTTTCATTCCAGAGCAATATTATTTTGTTAACTTTAGACAAATTTAACATAACTGAACTGGATTTACGTTAACATGGATCTGCTTGTAGTTTTTTCCTGATTGCATCGCGGGCATCTCGGGCTGGTTAAAATACTATATTTTTAAACGGGTCAATCATAATATTATAGTCATTATAGTACTTTTCCTGCAAAAGTTTGCACGAAACGTTCCACATTTTCTTTACCGTTGCTTTTTTAAATTCGGTCCCGTCTTTCTTTCTCATATTGACCGCCCAATCTTTTAGTATCAACGCCAATTCCTCTTAGCTTCTATGTTCATTAAATTTATATTATCGTTCGCAGCAAACTTCCATAAATATTTCCCAAATATATTTGTGGCTGTAGGTTGTATTTCTGGAATTTTTTTCTTTGATTAGATCGGTAGGGGTCGACCTCGGAGAACATATCTTGATCAGATCAACATTGTTTTAAAGAAAGGCCAGGTCAAGAGTACCAACAACCCACGAGCCTGTATAAGAGCACTAATGAAAGTAGAGGAAGCAAAATGTGTGTAAGAACCGTAGCAAGTGGAAGGAAGTGGTCTCTGCCTACCTCTATGGGAAAAAGGCGTGACTTTATGTATGATTAACGCATCAATATTTTGAACATTCGCATTACCAAAATGTGACATTTTGAAATTTATTTGGAATGAAGTTGTCAAACCCAATCGTGTTGTCACTATAGGTCAAATTATTTCCGGAAATTTTCAAAAAATATTCATGAGCAAGAAAAAATTTCCGGATATTAATTTGACCTCGCGTGGTATTCGGTAAGAAAATTTTACACCGAATTGTGGTGGAAAATTAAATTATTTAAAATTTATTTTTCGATTCTCAACAATGCAAATTATTTTCTTCATCAATTCACCATCGAAACATAAAATGTGTGGTCGACTTGATTGTTGAGTTGCCATGGTAACCAAATGAGACCCTAACCTCGAAATTATTTTTTTACTTTTGAAACTGTCAAGTGGCACGACGTAAAAAAATGTTTCACTCCGGTCAAGAAAGCAGAGAAAATATTCGCCAGAAGATTGAACAGTTGACACCCGCGAATACCAGGAAATTGAAGTCAAGCGTATGGAGTTTACAAACTTTTGCGCAGAAAAATCGTATAATTTCAATAAAGCGGATATACCTGTGGAAGAATTGGCGCTTATTCTCAAAGACTATGGGTTCAACATGCGAAAAAAAAACTCCGAAGACTACAAGGAGAGTGTTATCAAAGTTTTATGGAATTCCACAGCCATGCAATTGCAGGAATATTTGCTTTTAAACTACGCAAAATTGAAAGTACTGAATGGAAAAAAAGGTAAATAAATTAGTGTCTAAATATTCTATATATTTAATTGGACATAGACACTTAATTGAAAAAATTCAAAGTCCTGCATTTTCGCCATTAATAAGAGAGAGGAGGTATCCGAAGAATATAGAAAACATCTTAGCTTTGTAATTAAAATGTATCAAAACTAAATATTATAACAAATAAAAACCAGTCTGCCAAAAATGGTCTGTTATTGTAAATGTCAAAAAATTTCCAGTATAATTCGCTGTTGGGTATCCCATGAGAAAAAAAATTCAACTAAAATACCTTCGTTGCTGTGGCGATCTGTCAAAATAACGTATTTTGATTGGTTCAAAATTGCAGGTGTGGAATTTTCAGTGTAATGTTGACATGATTGGGTAAATTTGTTTTATATAACACAATTTAAATGGTTGTTAGGACTGTCAAAAAAATTTCAAGGTAATAAACATATTTTGATGATCTTAAAACAATAAATTTTAACTGGGATATCTTTAGTTTAATTTTACAAAATTTAATCAAAACATTGCTGTACATTTTTTTATTAAAGGCAGTCGTATATAGAATGTTGTACTATGCATGTGTGATAATGCATCATTTATATATTCGTATGCTTACATAACTTGTGCTACTCCAGCGTTTCTCAAACTGTGGGGCGCGCCCCCTAAGGGGGGCGCGTTTACATGATTGGGGGGGGGCGGCGCAGTACAGATTAAAAATAAAATGGTAATGATAAAATGCTACAGATAGATTTTTAAAAAATCTTTATTGAAATTTTACTTACTTAATGATGACAAAGAAACATTCTAAGGACTAATGGCTAACATGAGCTTGTTTTAAGGCGCACAACTTCTCTAAATTTGGTTCTATGTTAGAGATGGCCACTCTGAGTTCATTTTCTACTTGAAGTTTATTTCTGTATTTAGATTTCACGACAGCAAGTGCAGAAAATCCAGTTTCACAAAGGTAGGACGTTGGAAAAGGCAACAGAATTCTAAGCGCTTTGGCTTTTATAACGGAGTAGTCGTTCGGAAGTTCAGTCCAGAAGTTTGTTAAAGATTTGTTAACAAAGTTTGATTTTTGTAAGGGATTTGTTGAAATATCTATCAGTTGTTCTTCTTCTTGCAGTTATAGTCCGACAGGTCTATTTTCGAATGGATTTAAAACCCAGCTCCAGTCTGACAACTTGCAAAGAAGTATCGCTTGAAATTCTCAGTTAAGTTTTCTAAATGGCTTCCTATGGTTTTTAGCATCACAGCTTTATGAATATCTTCCAATGGAGAATCTTGCACAAAATCGCAAAATGTGGGAAACATTTCCAAACTGTTTTCTTTCAATTTGTTATACCATAACTGCAATTTCTTACAAAAAGCATCAATCTTTTGACTTAAATCAAATATATTTACGTCTTTTCCTTGCAGCTGAAGATTAAGTATATTAAGTTTTTCAAAAATATCTACTAAATAAGAAAGCTTCAGTAAAAATAATTTGTCGAAAAAATCTGTTGAATGCTTGTGACCTTCCTCGCTTAAAAATATCGCTATTTCCCTTCTTAATTCAAAGACACGCTTAACCGTTTTACCGCGTGACAACCATCTGGATGAGGAATAAAACAACAAAGGTTAATGCTCAGCTCCCATATCTTCACACAGAACAGAAAACATCCTTGTTTTTAGTGGTCTGGTTTTTATTAAGTTAACAACTTCAATAACTACTGTCAAAATCATGTTTAGTCCAGGGCTTAGCGATTTTGATGCTAACGCTTTCCGATGTATCATGCAGTGCGTCCAGATAATTTCTGGGGATTCCTTTTTTACTAGCGCTTGTAAACTGTTGTATTTACCAGACATGGATTGAGCTTCATCGGTGCAAATCGCAACACAATTTTTCCATTACAAATTCATTTTAGTAATAGAATCATTTGTAATCTTGAACAACTTGGTGGCTGTAGTTCTTCCTTTAATCTGTTTACAAAACAATAAATCTTCACATATTTTAGAACATTGACAGAATCTAATGTAGCAAATCAAATGGGAATCATTACTAGAGTCAGTTGCTTCGTCAAGTTGTATAGCAAACAAGTTTCCAGTAAGCTCAGATTAAAGCTGCTGCTGCATATCAACTGATATATCGTTAATTCGTCGACAGATTGTATCATTTGACAGAGGAATATTGTTAAGTTGTGAAGTAAAATTTTCACCAAACATTATTTGTACAATGTCTTTGCAAGCGGGTAAAATAAGTTGCTCTGCAATAGTGTGCGGTTTTTTGCATTTAGCTACTTTGTATGCCACTTTATATGATGCCAAGAGAGCCTTCTCATTTACTGCCAGTACTCTATGGAAGCTGGATTTTTGTTTTTTAAACAATCTGAGTTTCTCCACAAAAAAATCTCGCGGTTTATTGACATATTCACTGTGCAGCGTTTCTAGATGCCTCTGTAATTTATTTGGTTTCATGCTATCTGCAGCCAATACTTTTAAACAGATAACGCATTGTGGTTTTTCTTCGCCACCTACTTCAAGGCTAGTAAAGCTCAAATTTAGGTATGATTTATCATATTTTCTTGTTTTAGATTTCGGACGATTTCCACCTGAACCTGTCAATGTACAAGCCCCGTCATCCTCAAGTTTTCGTTTTAAAAATTTATCCATACTACATCTACTTATACACTCACACTTCACAATAATGCTTGCTTAGTGTTAAAACACCTTCACTGAGAGACTGAGAATACCGTATGTGCGCTTCTGTATTTATAGTCGCGTTCAGACAGTTCGAGTAAGATCAGGAAGCTTGAATACGTGGCACGAACGCCGCGAACTTTCCGACAGCATCTTTGGCGCTCTCGACGAGACAATGTTGCCTATTTTAGTCCAAATTCCTAGGTCTACGGATTGGGGGGCGCAACATTTTTTAAATTAAAACAGGGGGGCGTGAATAACAAAAGTTTGAGTACCGCTGTGCTACGCACTCGTTTGCACCTTACACACTTATACAGAGTGGACCAAAAGTCTGGAAACGGACAATTATCTCGTAAATAACTAGTCCGAATTGTACAAAATTTGGGATAAGTCTATTTTGAGATACGGAGATTTCAGATTTGACATTTGAAATGTTGTCAGATTTGCCGTTTCTCTGATATTATTAGTCACTTTGGTTTTTTAAATACATTATCCTGTACATTCAGTTATTATTAGAATCTCCTCTTCAATACGAGTTTAGCAATATGTAGCAGTTATGATTTTATGTACTCTAAAATGTCTAGTCAATGTCTAAACAACCATGGAGAAATATGGTAGACGCATTCTACCATCGATTATGGTCAACTTACAAATGGAGCACATTTTGAACACTAGATTAAGTAATCATTGTGGTAAATAATTTGTAATCTTTTAATTATTACGTTTTCATGTAGTCGAAAATTGTTTTTATTAAAAAATTAATATTACAATTGGGCATAAAATCATGAGTGACACATGTGGCTAAACTCGCATTGAAGAGGTGATTCCAATAATGACTGAATATACAGCGTGATGTATTTAAAAACCAAAGTGACTAATATCATCAGAGAAACGGCTAATCTCACAACATTGCAAATGTCAAATCTGGAATCTCCGTATCTCAAAATAGGCAATTCGGACTAGCAATTTACGAGATAATTGTCCGTTTCCAATTTTTTGGTCCACTCTGTATATTAATGATGCCTTTATACTACTCGTATGGTAAATAACTATCACACCACCTAATGTTTTAACAATAATATTTTTAAATACGTGACTTCGTAAATTTTCCGCGATTTAGCTGGCAATAATTTTTGTGACGCTACTTTCGCTGCTTCTACTAACTCCGGTGGGGTCAGAAAACACTCAAAATCAGACATTTTTTAACTTTATTTGTCAAACGAGACAATAGTTTATGTATCAATAATAATGATTAAGTTTTTCCGAATTTTTGACGTTTATTCCGTTAAATAATTGCAAAAAGGTGAATTATAATGTGTAAATTGTTTTGCAAAAAAGTACGAGTAATTTTTTCCAAACGTTTTCGCGCAAAAATTTCTATCAGTATAGTAATTTTACAGTGTGTTTTTATGACCTGTGACAGTTTCATGAAAATTCCTCTGGCTACTATACTCCAGAATTTAACCATAAGGGTAAATTAACCAGTATTATTGCCATTTAAAGTGTTTACTTAATTAGAGAATTATTGTACTTTTTAAAATACTTAATTAAAGAAATTTTTTAATAAAATCACATCAATTTTGTTTCTATTTAGAACATAAAAAATCCTTGTAACTTTGATTATTAATGTATATATTTGAGTTATAAAATTTTGTTAGTCCATTATTTATATATGAATTTCTATTTTTTAACTTTATATTATTTAAAATGACTACTAAGCGACCACTTAGTTCGCAATTTTTAAATAAAATCATATAATTAAATTGACAAATATTTGATAACTTTAAAGGTTTCCTTAGCAACGCAGGTTTAATTGTCGCTATAAGTACAACAGCCTAGGTGTTAACAAATAGACAAAGGAGTGCTTAGATAGTTTGGACACGTAAAAATGATGGCCGAAGGAAGATTGACCAAACAAATTTATAAGCGGGTGTGAATGGACAAGTCGGTAGAGGTCGACCTCGGCGAACATATCTCGATCAGATCAACATTGTTTTAAAGAAATGTTAGGTCAAAAGTACTAACAACCGACGAGCATGTATGAAAGCACTGATGAAAGTAGAGGAAGCAAAAGATGTGTGTAAGAACCGTAGCAAGTGGAAGGAAGTGGTCTCTGTCTACCCATACGGGAAAAAGGCGTGACTATATGTATGTATGTATGCCTAGGTGTTAAATGTAAAAAAACTTTTAATCTTTTATTTTTTAAATTGTTTTTATTTAAACCTTGGAATTTTTCGTTTTTGTAAAAACTATAAAATAAAAAGTATAAAAAAACAATTTTCCATTAAAATGCAAGGTTTTGTATAAATTTTTTTTTAAATTTTGCAAACTTAAACAAAACTTTTTGAAAGTAATATTATAACATCTACAATACTGTTTTTTAAACTTTTTTAAAATAAAACTTATTTTGGTAAATTAACTTTTATTTTGTTGCATGCCAGATAACAAAATCTGTTTACTCTTTCCAATTGGCTGTTATGTTTGGGTTCTTACTTTTAATCACAATCCGTTATTTTTATGTTTTACGTGACAATGTGTAACCATAATAAAGAGTTGTCAAAAAGCTAGCCCTGTTTTTCTTTCACAAAAATAGTTTTGTAAATTGTAGGTAACATCGTTTATTTTTCCCACTTCGTGACACGATTATTAATTAAAATAATTTGCTGTAAAGATTATCTTTATCTTATCAAACCTTAACCTTTAACTTATAAGAACAAGATCTGATGAAACATAAAATTAAAACGTTACACAGTATGAATTAACTAGAATAATTGATATCTAAACACGAAATAATAATTACAGGTGTAATCTTTTAGAATAGGATTTAAATTGTATATATTTGGTTAAAAAAATGCATTTGTATTTTAATGTCTATACAGGATGTGGCAATCTCTGAACTGGAGATACTACACACTAAAATATGGCGATTGAGCTTAACATGTCTCATACAAATGTTGCAGGTTTACGAGATCCACAGGGTATTTAAAGTTAGAATTTTAATTTGAAATTTCATAATAATTTTGTGATTTTAAGCAGCATCGTCTTGAAAATTAATAACTTTATGTTTTTTTGGCATAAAAATTACGAATTTTATGCTTAACTTAGCACTTTTTATACAGGGCGTTAGTTACACCCTGTTACTTAGGTAAATTACAACATATCTTTTTTGCCAAATGAGTCATGGCTAAAATGACTAAAAGATCTAAAAGGCAGTTAAATTTTGAATAAAAAAGGTACTCTTGTTTATTTTATGTAACTATCAGTTTTTATGTTATTTGAATTTTAAAAATTCAATGAATTTTGTTTATTGTGAAATGAATTTATTCCATTAAATTACTGCTATGCGGGGTAACAACAGTAAAGACAACAAATAACAATCAGTAACAGTTATAAAAAAAATTCAAAGTAAATGCTTAAAATGCCCGCCTTCCACTTTAATACACTTTTTAAGGCGTCTCCTTTAAGATCCACTGGTGAGGAAAATGTTCATTTAGGTATTGCCGTACTGGCATAGAACAATGTGGCGGCGCCCTGTCTTGCACAAACCACATGTTCCGCATTATGGCTAGTGGTACATCTTCTAGTAGTGTGTTTAACTGTCGTTCAATAGAGGGGCCCGTTCAGATTAGGAGGAAGTTCAAAAGGACCAATAAAAAAAAGATATCACACCACACCAAATAGTTACCTTGAATTCATGCTAAAAATGTCGTTCCTTTAGAGCATGTGGATTTTTGGAGTCCCACAAATGATTGTTTTTCCAATTATAAATACTCCTCGTCAAGTAAACGTCGCCTCATCGGTGAAAAGGAGGTAATTAAGAAAATCCTGGTTTTCGTTTTGTTTATCTAGCATAAATTGAGCAAACTGTAGGCGAATTGGTAAATCTTGAGGTAGCAAATTTTGGACAGGAGTATAGTTATATGGACGGAGATTCTATTTCTTTAAAATTCTCCAGATAGACGATTGGCTTATTCCTGTTGCCGCACTTAACCGACGAGTTTTGAAATCTGGATTTTCCGAAATAACCTCGTCTTCATCATCGACGTTGATATTTTTTGGAGCACCATTTAAGCTTTTAGGACGAAAACACCCTGTTTCGCCTAGGCGGGTATAAATACGTCCTAACAGTTTGTCATTGGGTTGTCTTCGATTTGGGTATGATTCTAAATACCTTCTGGCTGCACCAAGTCCACTATAATTTGACTGAGCAAAAACACAAATCATATCATGCATTTCACTGTTGGAAAATTCATTATGTCGTGGCATTTTTTTATTTTACTACAAATAATACACTCTTACTTAGTGACAGTAAATTTTTTAAATATTTCTTTACACGAAAAACTGATAAGTTCTGACACAATCCTACTTGAAAAAAGTTAATGTAATAACGGCGGCTTAGAAGTCTTTACGCTGAATGTTTGAAATGCAAATAACTTAAAAACTGACAGAGTTACATGAAATAAACAAGAGTACCTTTTTTATCCAAAATTGAACTGCCTTTTAGATTTTCTAGTCAATTTAGCCATACCCTGTATCTCGTAAACCTGCAACATTTGTATAAGACATGTTAAGCTCAATCGCCATATTTTGGTGTGTAGTATCTCCAGTTCAGAGATTGCCCATTCTTAATTAACCACCCTGAATATGTACATTGTGCAGTGTATACATAAAGTAGCTAACTAATATTTCTATTTCTGTTGGATTTTCAAAAAAATGTTAGTAAAAGTTTTATCAAATAATTCAGACCATTTTCATAAGTCGATTAGAAGTATACAGGGTTTTACACCATTAGCACAAAATAACTTATTACCATAATATTTTAAAGAGTGCACCAAATGTTAACCTAAAACCCGTGCTAAAAATGTGTTTCTCTCTTGGCATGTGAATTTTCAGATTATTTTCCAATAAAATATTTGATTTTTAAACGGAAAACCGCTTAACATTAATAAACAGAGCCTTTAAGTTGCAATTTACAAATTGTTTGGATTATACAGGGTGACTTAAGGTAAAAAATTATATTAAAATTACGTTTATATTTTAACTCACACATCCTGCTTTTCTTTATTTTAAAGAAAAAATAAAGGTGAGTTTATGTGATGTTTTCTATAACTAATTAACTTATTTCGATTTTGTAATATTAAATACATCTTAAAGCAGGAAATTGGATTGGACATTTAAAGATTTTGGAAAATATTTTTCTAGAATCCATGTCTAAGCCGACAAATATTATGCCAGTTAAGTACGACGAAATGCAGTTTGAAGTGGTCATAAACAACCAAGTTTGTACAAAAAACCGACCTCAACTAGGAAGGGATGTTTTAGTGATGGATCCAAGATGGATGAAAGGGTTGGAGTGGGCGTTACAGTGCCGAATTTTAGGCTCTCAAAACTCCTTGGTAACACCCCAACCATCTTTTAAGAAAAATTACATGCCATAGAGATATGTGCTCAGGAGTGCATCGAAAGGAGCACCCGATGGCAGATATCTATATTTTATCAGATAGTCAAGCAGCATTAAAAGCTCTGAAGTCATACACTTGTGAGTCTAAGCTGACTTGGGACTGTAAACAATCCCTGAGACAACTGGCAGCAACTCTGATGTGGGTTCCAGGTCACAAGGGAGTTAAAGGCAACAAGTAAGCAGACTGTCTTGCAAAAGAAGGAGAAAATACACAATTTTCTGGCACAGAACCATTTTGTGGACTCTCCAAAGTTCACTTGAAAGAAGAGGTTTGGCGGTAGAAAACAGATGAATTAAAATTTTACTGGCATAAAGTTCCAGGACAAACACAAGCGAAAAGGCTAGTAAGCCTTTCGCTAAGGAAAGCTAAACAGCTTCTTGAATTGGACAAGAAAGACTTGAAACTGGTTACGGGACTCCACACTGCCCTCTAAGGTACGACTTGAAAAAGATGGGCAAAACAGAGAGTGATAGTTGACGCTACTGCTAGAACTTCGCTGAAACTGCAGAACATTTACTTTGCGAATGCCCAGCGCTTTTCTGCAAGAGGCTCAAGTTTCTGGACCTGGGCCTTCCTAAAGCACTCCAATGTCAGGAACTTAGCTCCCACGAAACTGATAAACTTTGTACAAAGTCTCAAAATCCCGGACCTCGATTAGATTAAGGGTTATGCACAAAAGATCTGATAGGTCCAAATGCTTGAGAGACAGTTTAGCATTCACGACCACCCGACAATCTACAATCTACCATTATTGAATTTTCCTTACATGCCAAGTGGCATAATGTTTTTAACCTTTATGGCAAATTCTGAATTTAGGAATTTTTAACCAAATTAAAAGTGAAAAAAATACATAAAAACATATTGTGAATGTATCTGTAAAAGAGCTGTAATACAAAAGTTTAAAACTGCAATTCTCGACTACTTTAATAATATCATTATTATTACACTAACATTAAAGTTTTAAATATATCCATATTCAAGTATTTTATTTTATTATATTTTTTAGATAAATATAGGCATCAAAGAGAGAGACCGTATCCTTATAGTTCTCCAAGTTCATTGGAACAAGGGAACTTTTTTAAAAATTCCAGAACCAATTCTGCATCAGCAAGCTTGCTAGAAAAACAAAACATTCAACTAGCTCCAACGTCTAATACTATCGCTAAAAGTCCCGTCAAATATGAAAAATATAATGACAATAGGTGGAAAATTATAAGACTGGCTAGTAACGTCGGAGATAATGGATTTCACTGGGAGTAAGTTGTTTATAAAAAATCATAAATACTATGTACGAAAACTATACCATAAATAGGTTAACGAAAAACTGGAATGAAATAAAATGACTCGTAATATTTTAAAAAGGCAGTTCTTTTAAATAGTCATATTTCATCCAATCTTCCCTTGTAATAGTCTGAAATGAAAGTCTTTAATGGAATGAACATTTTTTAGTGTAAAAATGTTTTCGTCTCTGTAGCATCCAGAAAAATTAATGTCAAATTTGAGAGAAGTGTCATGTTGATTAACAATATTGTTTTTCCATTGTATACATAAAGGTTATCGTTGACCTATTTCATCAATACAGATCTTAAAGCTATCGTCGAGTGGGGAACCAACAATCTTGTTCAGTTCAACGCCCAAAAAACACAAAGTGCCACGTTTTCCAAGAAAGTGAATTCCTCAAATCATCCCATCACAATGTCCGGAAATACCCTTGAACCAAGTCCAATCCTCGATTTTGGGAGTCACGGTGTCCAATAATATGTCTTGGCATGACCATGTTGCTAACATCGCAAAGTCGGCAGGCCAGAGGCTAGGTTTTCTGTGGAAAGCCAGAAAGTTTTTTACTCCTGATCAACTGTTGACGACGTACAAGGCTCAAATCCGACCTCTACTGGAGTATTGCTCGCACATTTGGGGTTCAGCACCAAGGCATTCTCTTCGTATTCTAGATTCCATTCAGAAAAGAGCCATTCGCATGATAAACAGCTCAACTCTCACAGATACCCTTCACCCTCTAGAACATAGAAGAAGAGTTGCAGACCAGTCATTGCTCTACAGATATTTCCATGGCAGATGCTCTAGAGAAATAAAAACTCTTGTACCACCATTGGCCACATTCGGCCGAAGAACTCGGCACGCTGATCAGTCTCACACATTTACTCTCAAGCTTGACACTACAAGTACCAATCTTCATCAAGAATCCTTTCCTTTCTATAATCCCTTCCCCTTCTAATAGTCGCAGTGCGGGCTGTCTGCGGCCCACACGATAGGTCTACCCTTTTTGCGACTATTTTCATAAAAAAAAAGTTCTGCTACAATCGATTCATCAGCGAGTTAATACCTCATCTTAAAGTGCCACTGTGTCAATAAAACCATTTTGTCCAAACAGTCTTACGTTTACCATCCTGAGCAACACGTCGTCATATCATGTCTAGTAGTCGTTATTCTTTCAGTTTTTAGATCAGTTGTGTCTTTTAAAATAGTAGTAGAGCTTATTATTATTATCATAATTTGATATTTTAAAGGAGTCTTTATGCAACAATTTATGATGAGGACATCGACACCCATTCATAACACAAAGTTTTCTATTTTTGATAGTTATTGTTTAGACAAGAAAAGCATAATTTTTTCCTCGTTACAACTAACCATCTACTTTCAATGTCATTTTCGTTAAGTTTCTGACACAATTGTGTCTTGTGTCCTTTCATTTCACAATAATGACAACATTTTTTAAGATATTTTCGCTCATTTGTTGCTTAGTTATTTCATGTCAAGATTTTATTTGAAATCGGGAATTTTGTTGGAAATTCTCCAATGCTTTATAATTACAAAAGAAAGTGCTAACATAACAGGCCGCATTTGCTCTGGTATTTACCCATTTAGAAAAAATATAGAGGTCAGCTTTCCCACTGCTATTATACATGATTTCTCCCCATTGCAATTTTAGCAAGTCAGGAATTTTTTTAAGTTATTCTTTGCGGAGTTGAGTATTTTTTAAATATGCTGTGCATATCTAGGTCATATACTGAGGGGACCCAAATACGCACTTCTCCAGGTGATAGTTCAGGGAAAGATTGGTGGAAGGAGGAATATTGAAAGACGCCGTGTGTCTTGACTTAAAAACCTAAGGGACTGGTTTAATTGTAGCAATGTTGAACTCTTCCGAGCTGCAGTCAATAAGGTTCGGATAGCTGTGATGATAGCAAACCTCCGATAGGAGATGCACTATAAGAAGAAGAAGAAGTGCACTTCAAAGATTTTATTGTCCCAACAAGATTTCTCACGTGGTTTGAAAAATATATCAACTTCTCAAAGTTCTAATCTCTTATTGATTAAATAGCTCATACCTGGGTAATAATTATCTTGATTATTTGATCGGGACGTCCAAAACGCATTTCTAATGTGTTTTTTACCAAATTTATGTTCGAAGGACACATCATCATTCCGGCAACAGCAGATTTGGCTTCTCCTCGGAGACACTTTTGCAGCTTTACCATCTTTTCTTTATTAGAAAATTTGCACACCGAGAAGATGAGTTAAAATTGAGATATTAACAATGGCCATTCAGCAGGATAACCATCGAAAATAATAAATTCCTTTTCCATCAAGCGATTCATTCTAAAATAATTATCTTTTGGTGCTCTGGTTACTGTTTAAAAAGTTTCAGAAAGTGTTTTACACAGTTATTGAATGTCCGTCATTTCTCTTGGCGCGGTTATTGCGTCTTCTTTTCTTGGTTGCTCTTGATTTTGTTGTGGTTGAATTTCTATTCTATACAATATTTTTTGTACTAGAATTTTTAAATCTGAATTAAAATTCAGAACACAACACAAAAATCAGCTGCTTGTAAGTACTTCGTGTCGACGTTATGATTAGAAATGACAAATATCTTATTATAAAAATAGCGTCGTTTAGACATGCGCATCTAAAAAGCCATTTCTTTTGCTTTTATTGCTAAAACTTGGCTTTCTATTTCGTACCAAGAGCTATTTCACTTCCAGTCAGCTGTTTATGATCTATAAGGCACAAATTCGACCTGTACTGGAATACTGTTTCCATTTTTGAAGTGCGGCACCTAAACATATCCTGAAACTATTGGATTCCGTCTAAAAAAGGCAATTCGTCTGGTCGGTGATGCCCCGCTTACAAACTCGCTCACTTCTCACTTCTTGAAGTGCCTTCTTCATTCAATGAAGATCGGCAAACATTCTGGAAAATTCATCTCTGTCCTGGGCTCTTCTTAGCAGGACGTTTGAATCTAAGCCTGTCCAGTCCCTTATGTTTTTCAGCCAAGAGCACTGTTTACGTCTAAGACCACGTTTTACCTCAATCTTGCCCTTCATAATCAGTTGCAGGAATCCGTATTTGTCCTGTCTCATGACATGGCCAAGGTAAGCAGTCTTTCGCTTTTTTATGGTCTCGAGGTAGTATGATCGGTCCATGGAATACGCAGCATTCTGCGGTACACCCACATCTTAAATGCTTTTAGCTTGTTAATGCTGCTGACTTTTAGCGTCCAGGTCTCGACTCCGTACAGTAACGTGGAATACAGATAACATCTAACGAAGTTAAATCTTGTCTCTATTGCCAAACCAAATTGTTCTTCGGGTATTGTGGTTAACATATTTCTCTAAGATTGGCTAAACTTCTTGTAGGGTTATATTTATGTACCTTGTTAAATGTTTTTATTATTATTTTATATTTTAAATGTTAATCACAGCTCTTTATTTTTACTGATCCCGCTTTTCAGCGTAATCCGGCAGTCCTTTGAACCTTTTGTTTTTGGATTTCCATCTTTATGGACGCAGATAGTTTGTGTTTGAACATAATCTTTTTTGCATGCTTGAACCAGCAATTTTTATTTAACAGTTTATTAGCTCTCGAATACTAGTCACTCACAACCAATGGTACTCTTGTATATTTACAAATTGTCTTTGTATAGCATACAGTACAAAATTGACACTTAAAAATGTTGATAACATCGCAAAGTCAGGAAGCCAGAGGCTAGGATTTCTGTGGAAAGCTAGAAAGTTTTTTACTCCTGATCAACTGTTGACGACATAAAAGGCTCAAATCCGACCTCCACTGGAGTATTGCTCGCACATTTGGGGTTCAGCACCAAGGCATTCTCTTCGTCTTCTAGATTTCATTTAAAAAAGGGCCATTCGGTTGAAAAACAGCTCAACTCTCACAGATACCCTTCACCCACTACAACATAGACGAAGAGTTGCAGACCAGACATTACTCTACAGATATTTCCATGGCAGATGCTCCAGAGAAATAAAAACTCTTATGCCACTACTGGCCACATTCGGCCGAAGAACTCGGCACGCTGATCAGTCTCACCCATTTGTTCTCAAGATTGATACTACAAGGACCAATCTCCATCAAGAATCCTTCTTTTACAGGGCTGATACGGAATTGAACAAGCTTCCAAAATCAGTTTTTTCAGAGAACTATGACCTACAACTTTTTAAAAAGCAGGTCCACAATCATTTCCTTTCTATAATCCCTCCCCCTTCTAATACTCGCAGTGTGGGCCGTCCGCGGCCCACACGATTTTCAGTAAAAAATAAGAGTTTGTGATTAAACCTAAGCTTTTTTTGCATGCTTGAACCAGCAATTTTTATTTAACAGTTCATTAGCTTTCGAATACTAGTCATTTACAATCAATGGTACTCTTGTATATTTACGAATTGTCTTCGTATAGCATACAGCACAAAATTGACTCTTATAGATTAATTTTTTTACAGGTACGAAACCGAAAATAAAATAAGCGGTGAAGAAAACGCAAAAATCTACAAAAGTGGAACCAAAGATGAAACACTAAGAACAAAAGGATTTTACCAATATACAGGCACTGATAATAAAGTATACAATGTTGAATACACTGCTGACGAAAACGGTTTTATTCCAAAAGGAAACCATTTTCATCCACTGTTACAAAAAGCCATTTTAGAGACTTTAAACGAAAAGAACGTCTAAGAATTTATTATTTTTTGTAACAATAATGTTTAAAAGTGAAAATTTTAATTTATTAAATTAATTTAACTGCTAAAAGTGTTTTGCTATGACTTATTTTGAGAGACTTTTTTTGTCGTTAATGCCTGGATATTTCCTTTGCATTTACATTTTTTATGGGCTTCATTTTGGCTTTGGAACGAAGGAAGCCTTCGGATGTCCTCAGTTTAACAAATATGGACAAAGGAATGCTTAGATGATTCGGATACGCAGAGAAGAAAATTGACGAGAAAAAGGCGAATGTAAAGAGGAAAGTTGGTAAAGGTCAACCTCTGCGAAAGTATCTCGAACAGATCGAATTTGTTTTAGAGAAAGGTCAGGCCAAGAGCAACCGACGAGCATGTATAAAAGCGCTGATGAAAGTAAAAGAATCAAAAGATGTATGTAAGAACTATAGCAAGTAGTAATAATTGGTCTCTGCCTACCACTACGGAAAAAAGGCGTGACTATTATGTATGTATGTTTGTATGTCAGCATTAACTAAATACCTTTTTTCCGAGGTGTGACGGCAAATCTCGCACCCTGTTGGGTTCTATGCGGGGCAGTTATGTGAGACTCTAATATTCCGGCGACCTCGAGGGACAGAAGTTGTTATTTTTAGCCTACTCACCAAACCTATAACCTCCCTCTTCTGGTCATTGCCAGCCTCCCTGGAACCGCTCTCGCATTACTACAATAGGGATGGCTGTCTGTTCTTTGTCGCTGTTTGTTTTCTTGGTCTTCTTTTTTTATTACTTTATATTCTGACTTCTATTGGCTGTTCTCTTTGTCGTTTTAGCTTCTTTGTTTGTATAATGATTTTAATGGTGTTGTACGCCAATTTTAAGCTTAATTCCGACCCTATCGGTTTTTCAGTGCCCCCGCCAAGTTCAGCAAAAAAGCGTCAGTTCAGGCCATTTTTAACCCCCTATAACTTTGTTGTGGATAAAACTAGAAGCCTGAATGTTCAGTAATCAAGTAGGCATTGTATAAACAAGAAATATTTTAAATATCATTCAATTTAAACCAGTGAATTAAGAATTATAACTAGTTAAAGTTTCTTAATTTTGTCACTCACTCACTGACTGACCGATCATAAAAACTCCAAGGCACTTCTAGCAGACAAAGAAGCTTTAAGTTTAGGATACAATTAGTGTTTAGTGTATAAATCAAGGAAAAACTAAAATGTTTTACAATTTCTGTCCAGTTTTCTTGATACACCAACTGCATAAATAACTTTGTAATCCCATATAAATATATAGAATTACATACAAAGTTACATTTGCAGTTAATGAATCTGTTTACCTGTATAAGTATAATAAAGAAAAAAAGTAGGACTATCTACAAAAAGAAATAAGATGCCATCAAAAACATAACTTGTAAAAAACACCAAGTCTCGCAACTCAGTTCTTCTATCGTATAAAGTTGTGACATCCATGTAATACCAAGTCAATTAATTTATTCAGTCCCTACTTAAAGGTCCTTCTGTCTTAAGTTATTACGTAATTAGCTAACCTAACAACATCTTATAGTGACCATATCAATATTAAAAACTTTTTTTTATGTTTTAAATAAATAGATGGACCATCGCATAAAAACACAAGTTATCTCACAAGTAAGTATATATATTATATTAAACTAGATTGTTTAGTATTTATTTAAAACATAAAATATTTTTAATATTGAAAAACTGAGTAACGAGACTTGGTGTTTTTTACAAGTTATGTTTTTGATTTAATAAAATGCGACCAGTGCTTTGCAACCGATCACTGAACTTGAAATTACGCCTTCGATTTGTTAATTGCTACATCTATTCCGTTTTGCTGTACGGATGCGAAGTCTGGACCCTAAAGGCCGAAACACTAAGACGGCTGGAAGCATTCGAGATGTGGATATACAGAAGGCTCTTAAAAATACTCTGGACAGACCACATTAGTAATGAAGAGGTTTTGAGAAGGATAGGTAAGGTCAGAGAGTTAGTTGTCGCCATAAAGAAGAGGAAAACCGCGTACTTATGACATGTAATTCGGAGTGATTGAATGAAGCTGCTGAAAATAATAATGAAGGGCAAAATAGAAGCCAGACAAGGTATAGGAAGACGCCCACATTCGTGGTTAAAAAATATAAGAGATTGGACCGGACTAGACTCACATTCCTTATTCCGAGCTGCTCAAGACCGTACCCATTTCGCCGAGATTGTTGCCAACCTTTACTAAGTGAAGACGGAACCGAAAGAAGAAGATGTTTTTGATGGCTTTTCTTTTAACGTCTCTTTGTTAAAGGGTACGCCGGCTTAGTTCATATACTTTCTTCTGTTGGCTTCCCTCTTCTGACATATAAAAATGTGGTTACAGTACATACAGGTTTAGTCTGTTGCTCGGTGCCTTTTATTTAGATATTTTATAGAGCATTCGTGGCCTGTCAGAGCTTGTCTGTTCACCCGTGCGGTCTGGTTATCCATTTCTTGATATTTGGAATTAGTTCGTACGTTAATCTTTCTTTTCCGCTATTATTCCATTTTTTCAGGCACTTTGTGATGACTTTTAAAGGCATTTGTGTTCTATGTTCCCGCATCCATCCAGGATTAGTATCACTCCAATATCTACAGTTGTGGCGATTAACCATACCATTCAATATAAACGTGGCTGTAAAATGAGGGTCTGCATCTACCTTTTGTATTATATTTTCACAAAATTCCTGTTAATAAACTCTACCATTTTTTATTCGTTTAAATTTTAAGTAAAACAATGTTATTTATGTAAACATAACCGTTTAGTAGGTACATAACGGTATGAAACTTTAAACATGGTTATTTTTAATTTACAAATAGGTTTATAGATATAATTTTTTTTTATTTGTCACGTATGCTGTGTTAAATAAATATTAATTATTATGAAAAATATTTATTTAAACATAATTAATATTAAATTCATAATAAATAATAAAAATTACAATTGACACTATTTGTCTCATATTTATTTAACTAAATAATATAATCTTTCGGCCGGGAGCGTGGCGTCTTTTGTAATCTAGCTACCTAGAGGCCTGATTTAGTGGATGATTTGAGGTTAGGAGTTCTGATATAGGATTACTTACGTTGACCGGGTGTCCACACTAAGCATGGTGTCGACATGGGCGTCCTGGAGGAGTCTGGGACGGCCAGGTTGTCTAAGGAGAGGCGAACCGGGCCAGAGAGGAAACTGAGCAGCCAAAAGTCTCCGCTTCGTGCAGTAGTGGGATCGCGCCTGGGAGTAAGCGTCTTGTATCAGCCTGATCAATATAGTTAGACCTAGATCTTTTTTGTTTTTTTTTATTAGTTTTGTAGACACTTTAGGGCTACACCATATTTAACTTTTTATTCATAAAAAAGAGAGTTTAAAATATATATTTATAGTTATTGTATACTAGGAAAGGAGATCTTTAGTCTACCATTTTAAACCAAGTTCAATGTGTTCTTGTAGCAGATAAATGTATGTTAAGCATAAAAATCAATTTTATGTTTAATTATTTATAAATTTAATTATTTTATGTTTATAACTCCGGTGTTTTTTTAATTATGAATTATTAATTTATTTTAATTACTTAAATATAAATATATTAGACTGTTGCTATTTCTAATCCAAAATTTTGACCACAAACATTATTAGAGTTAAAAACCATATTCCGATAAATCACCTATATAATTTTTGGTACCGTTTATTTATTTAAACTTTATAAACATTAAAAAACTGTGGTGGTAACATTCCTGCATAAAATGGTTGTAGTTAAAGAGTAGTTCGGCTACCATTTTTTATCCATATTTTTGTTTTCTTCCAGCAACAAAGTAGTTGAAGCATTGTATAACGAAAAGATAGTAGGACAATCTTATGGGATTTCGATTGGATCCGATGGGAGGCGACATGTAGATGGCGTTAGTACTCCGGTTCCCCAGTCAAGTCGTAGATCATGTTTGAGGAATAATATCCGTTAGTTGTAGCTCGATGTAACGAAACTATCAGCTAATAAGTGGTGATACAATTTTAAGTGTCGATACCGTCGATAGATGTCACTGGAAAAAAAATATCTATTCGGAATTCTGACCATAGGACCAATGCAAAAAACAGGATTGTTTTCTACACAAATTATTACTTTATATGAGATTCAAGACTCTTCAGTTTGTTGGGTTTATTATTTTCTACGCCCATCTTAACTTTGTCAGTGTGGTTATGTTCCAGTGTTGCCTATCTGCGGGTAAGTTGATTGATTAATTTTTAATTAAATGTATACAAAATTTGTTGCAATGGGGGCGATTCCGCATATTAATAAAATAAATAAATAATCAATTATAAGCATCCTTCACACATATTTCAATGTATATTTTCGAATCTCCCCGTATATATGTGAATTATTAAAATTTTGGCAAACTGATTTCGAGAAGTAGAGTCTGTAGGAATTAGACTCAAGAAAAAAAAATAAGAAAGTTTACCATCTTGTCCACCTTTGAAGGGGATGAGAAATTATATAATTTTAAAATATTTTACTAGTATGGTTCTCTTCATACTCAGCGAAATATTTTGCATTAAGACCCAGATAATAATTGACAGTGACAAATTTTGTTCGACTGAAAATTTACAATAAAAAGTTTGCAGCTCCAACCCTGCTCTTACACTGAACCATCGTTTGCGTTTTTGTCTGGGAATGGAGTTAAAATAGCAGAAATGAAATCTTTATGACGTGTTTTGTATAAAGAAGAAAGCTTCTGCAGTTTCATGTAGTTTCTCTCAATTTCCACATTCTTCAACGAGGGTGCATGAGTACGGTATCAAATTTTCCATGTTTGACAAGTTATAACGCTAGACGGCAGTCACGTAAGGCTCCAATACCGATTACATTGTCATTGAGCAACTATCTTTTTTTAAGCAATGGTTTAAATTTATGTATATTAAGTATTGAAATAAATTTTATGTTTTTATAAATTTGGTTTTTTTTTAATTAAGGATTATTAACAATTCATTTTAATTACTTAAATATGAATATTTTAGACTGTTGCTATTTCTAATCCAAAATTTTGACCACAAACAATATTAGAGTTAAAAACCATATACCGATAAATTACCTGTATAATTTTTGGTACCCTTTATTTATTTAAACTTTATAAATATTAAAAAATTGTGGTGGTAACATTCCTGCATAAAATAATTGTAGTTGAAGAGTTGTTCGGGTACCATTTTTTATCCATATTTTTGTTTTTTTCCAGCAACAAAGTAATGTTTATAGATGGCAGCATTAATTGTTGTAAATGTTAAAATGTTTTTTGTTATTGCAAAAATTGAAGAAAGAACACAAAACGAAATTATTAACTTTGAGGTTTATAGAGAAATGTGTCATTGACACAAATCCAAAAGGGGTCCTACAACCCAAATATTAAATGTATTATTGTCCTGCGGGAATGTAGTTATAATAATTAAATTATAAAAAAAAAATTTTTAAAATATTATTGCTAGCATACGCTCTTCATAAGATATTCCAATTTTTGACAAAATACTCTTAAATATATGCTTATCTTGTTACATTAATTATGAAAGTAAAAGAAGCAAAATATATGTAAGAACCGAGGCAAGTAGAAATAATTGATCTCTGCCTACCAACTACCCTATACTATGTGTGTATAGATATAAACATTTGTAATAAAATCAAACACGTCTCTGTTTTCGGGTTAAGGTTGTGTATAAGGTCAAATTACGTAGTACATCTAATTAATTTTTAAACTTAATAAATAGTAGTAAATTGTATACATTGAATTTCTAGTTGGAAGAAAATCTGGCAACACTGCAGGACGCGGGGCATCCGGACGCTCCGAATTGAATTTATAACCTTGAAATTTTGACAGTTATGAATAGTACTAGTGATGCACATAATAATATTAATAGTTATCTCAGTAATGTTAATGTATTAATAATATATTGTATATTTTATGTTATATATTGGTTAGGAAATAAAAATGTATTTTCATATGATACGAGTTTTACATATTAATTTCACATAGAGAGGAAAATATAGAGAACGTTATTATCGACTTGCTGCCGAGCGATGTTGTCAGATTTTTATATTGCAAACATCTACACTGGTAGTGAGTTCAGAACGAATAATTTCATGAACTTTAAAACAAAATATCTCTCTTTAATTATCGAAAATCCCGCTTGTTTTTGTACTCGAAAAATCGCAAATAGTCTGAACTTAATAACATTAAGTTTTTTAACCGTACAAGTTTTATAGAAGAACATGAATTTTTATTTTTAAAATTATACCACTTCCGGTAAAAATAACATTGAGTAAATGTTGACTTTAAAATGAATTATTTCGCTTAAATTTTTGGAAAGATACCTATTTCTTTATCTTAATCGATGCAGAATCATTTACTCTATAAAATATTTCAAATTTAGACAGCCATCTTAAAATTCATAAATGTTATACACATCCTTAAGATGTACGATATTTTTGATTGCGTTTATCAAACCAAAATAAATTTTACTCATTATTTTTAATTTAATCCATGCTTATTAGGATTATGTATGTAGGTACCTTTATTTTTATTAAAAAATAATAAAAGATCATTATTACTCGGACGAGAGCCTTATCTTTTACGCCAGTAGAAGCTTTTTTTAAATACCAATTAATTAACTTATTAATCATTTAAGTTTAAAGTAAAACAATATTATTTATGTAAACCTAACCATTTGGTAGGTACATACTTAAGGGTATGAAATTTTAAACATGGTTATTTTTAATTCGCATGACCATATTGTTAACATCGCAAAGTCAGCAAGCCAGAGGCTGGGTTTTTGTGGAAAGCTAGCAAGTTTTATACCCCTGATCAACTGTTGACGACGTACAAGGCTCAAATCCGACCTCTACTGGAGTATTGCTCGCACATTTGGGGTTCAGCACCAAGGCATTCTCTTCGTCTTCTAGATTCAATTCAGAAAAGGGCCATTCGATTAATAAACAGCTCAACTCTTACAGATACCCTTCACCCACTAGTACATAGAAAAAAAATTGCAGACCAGGAATAACTGGCATTACTGGCAGATGCTTCAGAGAAATAAAAACTCTTTTACCACCACTGGCCACATTCGGCCGAAGAACTCGGCACGCAGATCAGTCTCACCCATTTACTTTCAAGACTTTTCAAAAAGTGGGTCCACAATCATTTCCTTTCAATTAGTCGCAGTGCGGGCCGTCCGTAGCCCACACGATGGGTCTACCTTTTTTGCGACTATTGTCAGTAAAAAAAAGGTTTATGGGTAGATATAATTATTTTTATTAGTCTTATATGCTGTGACAAATATTTGTTAATTATTAGGAAAATTATGTTTTAAGTATAATAAATTCTAAAACTAATAATAAATAAATAATAAAAACTAAAATTAACTTTATTTGATTTGTAGTTCATTGTCTCATATTTATTTAACTAAATAATATAATCTTTCGGCCGGGAGCGTGGCGTCTCCTGTAATCTAGCTACCTAGAGGCCTGATTTAGTGGATGATTTGAGGTTAGGAGTTCTGATATAGGAATACTTACGTTGACCAGGTGTCCATACTAAGCATGGGGTCGACATGGGCGTCCTGGAGGAGTCTGGGACGGCCAGGTAATCTAAGGAGAGGCGAACCGGGCCAGAGAGGAAACTGAGCAGCCAAAAGTCTCCGCTTCGTGCAGTAGTGGGATCGCGCCCGGGAGTAAGCGTCCTGTATCAGCCTAGTCAATATAGTTAGACCTAAATCTTTTTTGGTTTTTTTTTTAAGTTTTCTAAACACTTTGGGGCTACACTATAGTCTTTATTGATAAAAAAGAGAGTTTAAAATAAATATTTTTATATTTTAACTATTGTACATCTACCAGGAAAGGAGATCTTGAGTCCACCATTTTTAATCCAGTTTCTTTTGTTTAATGTGTTTTTGTTCTTTTTATTAAAGCAGATAGATATATGTATTTGAAGTATTAACATAAATTTTATGTTATTTATTAATTTTTTTGCTTTTTTTAATTAATGGTTATTATAAATTAATTTTAATTACTTAAAGATCAAAATATTATGGTGCCATTTCTTATCCAAAATTTTGACCACAAAAATTGTTAGAGTTATAAACCAAATTCCAATAGTTTATCTGTATAATTTTTGGTACCCTTTATCTATTTAAACTTTATAAATAATAAAAAATTGTGGTAATATTCGTAACATTCCTGCATTATTTGGTTCTAGTTGTAGAGTTTTTCGGCTACCATTTTTTATCCATATTAATTCTCCTACCAGCAAAGTTATTTTTATACTTAAAACAATTGTTTATAGAGGGCAACATTAATTGTTGTAAATGTTAAGTTTTTTTTTATTATCAAGTACAAAAGTTTGGGGATTCTTAACTTTGAAGTTTATGGTGAAATTTGTCATTGACACAAATCCGAAATTCCCAGAACAAAATATTAAATGTTTTATCCTTCTGCGGTAATGAAGTATAAAGTAAATAATAAAAAAAATAATTTTTAAAATATTATTTCTAGTATACGCACTTCATAGATATTTTAGTTTGTGCTAATCTTGTTACAGTAATTAAAAACTAATTTAAAATTTGTTGTGTCTTGCATATACAGGAGCACGTTAATATTACAAGAGAAATAAAGAGGCAGCTTTATCCTTGGTAATATGATAAATTTAAAGTTTTATTATGTTGATCAAAGCCATAATTCAGGTCTTTTATTGTTTAATTCAGTTTCAAAGTGCATGGACTTAATCATGTATTTCTCCACTAGAAGATTGTATTCAGTGCCGGTTTTAGCACCGCCAGCGCCCTGGGCGAGATTTCTACGGCGCCCCCTAATTGGAATTTAAACCTATACTATACGAAAAAAGGCAAATGATATAATGAAATAACCATTTATTAAAAGAAATTTTTGGGAATTTACGAGTAAGTAGGCCTCGCTCAATGAGCCTGCGGCGTCCCTAACGCCGCTACTGATTGTATTGTACTCTCACAATATTGGTCTGCGTTAGTACCTACGAATGAAACTGAGAAGATGATATGGGATGTTCAAGCAGGATTTAAAAGAGGAAGGAGATGTATGGATCAGGTCTTTTCATTACGAGGTATAGTCGAAAAATTCTTATCTATAAGTCAGAAGGTCTATTACGCTTTTATAGACTTGGAAAAAGCTTATGACAGAGTGGTGAGGAGTGAATTGTGGTAGACATTGTCTATGTATGGGGTAAGCAGTAGTTTAATACGAGCACTGAAATTACTTTACGAGGATGGACAAGCTGGTAGAGGTCGACCTCGGCGAAAATATCTTGATCAGATCAACATTGTTTTGGAAAATGGCCAGGTCAAGGGTACGAACAACCGACGAGCATGCATGAGAGTCCTGATGAAAGTAGAGGAAGCAAAAGATGTGTGTAAGAACCGTAGCAAATGGAAGGAAGTGGTCTCTACCTACCCCTACGGGAAAAAGGCGTGACTATATGTATGTATGTATGTACCTATAAAACGAAAGTCTCATTGACGTCACTGCTGTTAAAAAAAAGATTTTAGTCTAAAATTTACACTTGCAAAAGTGTAGATAAAAGAAACATGCCTTTAATTATCTTTTATTCTATGAAATCTTTGATTGCTGTACTAAACCTAAAATTTTTAAATTACCATTTTACTATATAGTTTTGAATTTCGCTATTTCCATTAAAAAATTTTAATAATTTTATTGCAATGCATTGAACGTGGGAATTTTTGTCTAATACTTATGGATATTCATGTAAAAGTGAATGAAGATTAAGTATTTTTAAACATATTTAATTTCAAAAATCATTCATGAAAATGTTTAGTTATATCTGTAAATATTAAAATTCAACTACGTTTTTGCTCATGCGATTTAACGATATTGTATAATTTATTATGACCTTCACTTACAAACTTGACCGTTAATGAAACAACTCTTTGTTTAGTTAATTGGAAATATTTTAATTTTTATTAGTTTCTTGGATGATGCCATTTTTTGCGATGAGCAGTTGCGAAAATAGGATTTAACCAACAATTTACATGTAGTTATTATTAGCTGTTACTTTCTTTTTATATGGTGGCTTGAAAATTAAAAGGTGAAAAAAAAGTGACAATTTTTTATTTATTATTACTATTACATTATTTATTCAAGCAATTATTACAAAATATTGCAATTAAGGTCAATGATATTGAGTGCCTACATATTTATGTATAAATTTGTGAAATAAAAACTTTTAACGGTTATGACTCTCAACAAATTTTTTTTTATAAAATATTGGCGTTCCAAAAAAAAATCTGATCATGTTGGTTAAAAATTTATTTTAATACAAAAACAGTCTACAGAAAACATAAGTCATCTAAATTGAAAAACGATCTGAGTTCGACTGAAGGACTGTCTGTCGTTAACTAAAACTAACAAAAATACCAAGTAATCTAGTTTTATAGAGTGGTAAAACATTCCCATTACAAAAGTGTGTGCGTATACATAAAAATCTAAATGTTTTTTATATGTTAATTTGTTGTTGTAAAGGTATGTGATGTTGTAGATCATTTAAGTTGTCGGCTAAAAGCGTTGTTTCATCAGGCGAAATTAAAGGCACGTTGAAAACATAGGTGTTACATCTAATATACAAATTGTGGTTGCTAAGTCAAAAAAATTGGGTCTTTTCTAATACGTCCCCGTTTTTTCAATTTCTTTTTTATAGCCAGATTGTCGATTGTATGGGGGGGGGGTCGTAAAGGCTATGCAGCCTCTCAAGGACCTAGACCTATCAGATCCTTTGTGCATCCTCTCTTTAGCCAAAAGCTGGAACGATTGATGAAATTTTTAGCCAAACTTTAGTTTAGCCCGGCAAATGATCGTGTGATCGCATTTTTAACCCTAAAACGTTAATCTAATTTATTTAATTAATTTGTCAAATTTAACAATAATGATAATTATTATTAGTATGATTTAAATTTTTTTGTAGTTTTTCTTTTACTAAAATTGTAACAATACAGATTGGATTAACATGGCCCCTTTGCAAGAATAACACGTTAACATTAAAATATAACGGCTGCACCGATTTTGATTATCTTTTAGCCGATCTTTAGTTTAGCCCGTCAGGATAAACGGAGCTTGCACGGACTGGATTAACATGGAAAAAGGTGTAAGACAGGGATGTGTGGCTTCGCCATGGCTGTTTTACTTATATATAGACAATTATTTAAAAGATCTAAAAGAGAGTGAGTATAAATTAAAAATGAATGATTTGATCGTCAAATGCCTTCTTTACGCCGATGATTCAGTCATATTAGCGTTATCTGAAGAGGAGTTGCGGGCGATGGTTAATGTTATGCATGATGCCCTGAAAATCGAAGGGATGAAAATAAATGTGAGCAAAACGAAAGTAATGGTTTTTAAAAGAGAAGAAAGCTTGATAAACTGTGGAGTTTCGATTGAGGGAGAAAGAGTGGAACAAGTAAATGAATTTGTGTACTTGGGTTCAAAATTAACAAGAGATGAAAAGTATGACAGTGACATTGAGCGAAGGGTGTTGGCAGGAAAACAAATGAATGGTGCACTGCATAGCTTTATGAATAGCCAGAAAGTGTCAAAAAAGGCACGTCTGGCGGTGCTTAGAGGTGTGTTGGTTCCTACACTTATGTATGATAGTGAATGTTGGGTTTTGCAGAAGAAGCATGAAAATAGGATTAATGCTGCGGAGATAAGTAGTCTGAGAAGTATAGCCGAAGTGACTCGGTTGGATAAAGTAAAGAATAGTGAGATAAGAGAACGCTGTGGTGTAAAAGAAGATGTGGTTACAAAGATGGATAAAGAAATGCTTAGATGGTTTTGACAAGTAGAAAGGATGGATGAAGGAAGATTGACGAAACAAATTTATAAGGCTAGTGTAAATGGACAAGTCGGTAGAGGTCAACCTCGGAGAACATATCTCGATCAGATCAACATCAATAGTACCTGGTGAAGTTTGAAAATGTTTTTTTTAAGTAAAAAAAAAACTACAACAAAACCATAAATCATAATAATAATAATAATAATTATCATTATTATTAAATTTGACAAATCAATTAAATAAGTTGGATTCACCTTCAGATTAAAAATGCAGGGTTGCTACCAAATTTCGCACGATCATTCGCCGGGCTAATCTGATGATTGGCTAAAAATTTCATTAAAATCTGTTTAGATTTAAAATGCGGGATTGCTATTAAACTTCACACGATCATTCGCCGGTTTAATTTAAATATTGGCTAAAAAGTTCATCAAAATCGGTCCAGCCGTTGGTTATAGAAAAGAAATTAAAAAAAGTTCACGTTTCGGGGATAAAAATGCGGGTTTGCTACCAAACTTGACACGATCATTTGCCGAACTAATCTAAAGATTGGCTGAAAATTTCATTAAAATCGGTTCAGCTGTTGGCTATAAAAAAGAAATTGAAAAGTCGGGGTCGTATTAAAAAAGACCCAAAAAATTAGTTAAAAACACGATAATCGTATAAAACCAAAGTCTTGTCTATTATGTATGTTGATAAAAAATAAATGTAATTTAAAGTGTAAATATTTTATTCAGCTGTTACAGGTTATAAAATCGGTGTTACGCGGTGTTGCCAATTTGCCAACAGCTGCACTGCAAACATGTAATATTTGCAATAAAAACGTTTGTGATAATGAAGAGGGTTTATTATGTAAAAAATGCTGCACATGAAAGCACCGAGTGTCTGTATCCATCTCAAAAAAAGCTTATGTCCAGATAAGTAAATTAAAACAGCCGTGGTTCCGCGATATCTGCAAAGAAAAACAAGCAAAAAGACCTGAGTCACAACAACAAAATCAACAAAGAAACTATACACTGGTAGATATAATGGCAAAGCTAAATGAAATGGATGAAAAATACAATGACCTTTACAAAATATTAAGAGCTGTAGTTGCTAAATGAATAAATGCAAAATGGTATTAAAAGACAACTAAACAAAATGAACTGTATAAAATTACTATCATTCAGGTAGTACCATATGAAGAGAATAAAAATGCGCAAACTCTAATAAAAAAAATAGAAGAAAAACTGGAAACACCTATAGGAAATAATTATACAGTACATCATCTAGGCAAGGATCCTACCAAAAATTGTCCAGGTTAGGTTAGGTTAGGTATCATGTGAGTGGGGCGTGGTCGGGATCTTTAGTAGGTCTATTGTAGCTCACCCCTTAAAGTTACAGTTTACCGCACAATCGAGCCCTTCTCACGAAGTTCATGGTTGTATAGGGTGAGATTTTTTTGTAATTGGTATGTTCTAGGTTGGACCTATCCTTCCAATGTGGTATCTTAGACGACTGTGTCCTGTAAGCAGTCCCGTTCGAATTTGCAGGTTATTTCTGCTCCATTCTAGGATCTGCTTAGTTGTGTTTCTCGAGGGTTTAGGTAGAAACGCCTTCGAATAAGTTAACCCTGGTATATCGGACCAGTACGTGAGTATTTGTCTCTCCGCCCAGTCCAAAATAATTGTTTTGGCACTTGTGGTGACTCCAAAAACCGGTTCTGGTTTAGTGAACGCAGATTAGGCCCCCTGTTTTGCAAGGATGTCTGCTTTTTCGTTTCCCTTTACCCCTGGTGCCCAGGTACCCACAATTGGGTCACCCTGTTGTTCGCACCAAGGTACTTTAAGGATTTGATGCAATTCCATACAAGTTTAGAATTTATCGCAGCTCAGTGCTTTTGAAGCCTGTCTGATATACTTATGTTTTTGTTTGCTAAAGGTCTGTTGGTCGACTCTTTTGCACACAATTTGATAGCGAAGACTTCAGCCTGAAAAATTGTAGCATACCTGCCAAGACTGGTATATATTTCAATCTTTGGTTTTCTGCTAAAAAAACACCGGCCCCAACTCTATCTGAGGTTTTTAAGCCATCTAAGTACATTACATATTCAGTCTCTGAGAAGAGGATTTCTTCCCTCCTTTCTCTTCGGAAAGAGGACTTTGAACGACTTTTCTACGTGTATTTTTGTGGCTAGCATGTCAGGAACCATTCCAAAAATTTTGTGGTTTTTTGTTTCACTTAGTATCCTGGAATGATCCCTGAGTTGCTCTCCATTAATTTGCCTTTCCAAAAAAAGGACTCTTGGATAGTCTATCCTGGCCTCAAAAGAATATCTCTAGGGGATGAAGATTTAGGAGGTGTTCCATCGCTGCCGTTGGTGTGCTGGACATAGCTCCAATTATAGCTAGGCATGTTTAACATGTTTAAATCAAAAAAGAGATACCAACCAAATACTAAGGATTTGATATATACTAAGAATAAAAAGCTCTTTTTAAATCATGACTTGACAAAACAAAATGTTAAGCTATTTACAGCTGCTAGGGCATTAGGGATGCAATACGATCCCTATGGATGAGTAATGAAACTATATTTCTCAGAAAAGATAATAAATCATGAGTAGTGTTAGTGAAATTTGAAAGGGATGTGAAAAACTAAAAAGGCCTCTATAAAATATAACTTCAGAGGAAGCTTGGTGCATTCGATAACCGGCTTCAGATTCACGAACATCACTAGACTGAAAATTTTACACTCTTTCCAAAAATCGAAAAATCCAATATGGCGGTAATAAGAAAAATGAAAGTTAAGGTCGATTGCGAAATAACAAAAGACGATTGAGAAATGTCATACACGCTACCGTGTTCGTCTTAAAAAAGTGTCCTAATAATGTTACATATTTTAAGAGCTGTCAAATTAACCGTTTCGGATTTACTGGCGAAAAACGAAATATGCCATTTTTGGTTTTTCGCCGATATTTCCAACCGATCGTTAATCTGAAGCCAGTTATCGAATGCATTACGCTTTCTCTAAAACTTTTCCCATGTAACCTTTGCTGTAGGTATAATAGGAGCCAAGATTCCTGTATAGAGAATTGAATCTGGGACACACTGTGTATGAAGAAGCGCAAATCGTTTGGTCAGTTTGAAGTTTTATATTTATTTTGTCAATGGCTATTTTGTCATCGTGCTTCGTTTTGCGACAATTCAAGTTTTTCTTTGTTACTTTTAATGATACCACCGTTACACCAGGGCTACATTTGCTACATTTTCTCTTACGATCTTTTTCTCTTGAATGAAAGGGTATGAAAGGGCAGTTGAAAATTTTTACCCGATCTTTGAACATAATGAGATGGAAACGGGAAAATTTTACCTATTGAAATGATGAATAAATGACACCTTTTTGGTGGGTATCACTTTTTATGAATATCTTGATGTAACATCTGGTTTGTTATGTAACACGGAACATTTTTCATTGCTCTTTGAGCTTTTAGTTGTATACGTGTACGTACATTACAATGTTTATCTTACTAGCGCATCAGTCCAAATAGGGATAATTAAAGATACAGGGTGAAAGGAAAACTTTTACACACAATATTACAATAATTCCTCTTTTAAAGATTTTATTTAGCGTATGGTTACATCACAGGCAAGTTATTAATACAATAAAAATATACAACAAAGTAGATAAAATACATTGCAAACAATAGCCTGTGCCTACGATTTTTGTTCCAGGAGATCCGGAGATTGTCTGACGCCTCTTATGTTAGTTCATTTAGCGTTACCCAGGGTGCATCACGAGGAGGCGAACTAACTTTACAAAGATAATAGACCATTTTCCAATTATACTTAAATATAATATTTTAACTAAAAAACCAAATCGTACAATCGTAAACAAACAAATAGACTACAAAAAACTATAATACAACAAGAAACTTTTGAAGACACTAATAATAACATTCAACATATCGCAGATCATATATCCAAAATTATTATAAAAAGTATAGACAAAAGCAAAATTTCCAAAACAATAGTAGACAAACACAAAAAAAAACCTAAGATAAATAAAGGTTTATTAACATCAATAAAAGAAAGGAATAAACTATTCAAAATAGTTAAGAAAAATAAAGACACATACAACAAATATAAAAGCTATAGAAACAAAATTGTTAAATTGACAACAGAACTAAAACAAAATTACTACAAAAATATCTTCTTCTTACAGTGCCTATCCGTTTCGGATGTTGGCGACCATCATGGCAATCTTTATCTTGTTTGCAGCTGCTCTGAACAGACCCACAGTTGTTGTGTTGAACCATGTGCGTAGATTTTTTAGCCACGAAATTCTTCGTCTTCCAGGACTCCGCCTACCGTTTATCTTTCCCTGTAAAATCAACTGTAAGATTCCATATCTTTGGCTATTCCTTATTATGTGTCCAAAGTATTCAATTTTGGATGTTTTTATCTTTAATAGTAGTTCTTTATCCTTCCCCATCTTTGTCAATACGTGTTGATTAGTTACATGAGCGGTCCATGGTATCCTCAAAATTCATCGATATAGCCACATCTCAAAAGCATCGATTTTTTTATATGCAGCGTCCGTGAGAGTCCAGTATTCCATCCCATATAACAACACAGGAAAAACATAACACCTCAATAATCTTATTTTTAAGGGCATAGATAAATCATGACATCTGAAGAGTCTAGCCATTTTATGAAATGCGGCTCTTGCTTTTTCTATCCTGCACCTAATTTCCAGCGTGTGGCCCAGTCTTCATTAATAGTTGTTCCAAGATAGGTATATATCTTCACTCTTTCTATTCGTTGATCGTGTACGATGATTTTATTTTTGGAAATTATCATGCATTTTGTTTTCTTAGTGTTCAGTAACAACCCGTATTTTTGACTGGTTTCGGCAACTCTGACCAATATCTCCCGAAGTTCCTCCAAACTGCTTGCAAAAACCACCGTTTCGTCTTTGTATCTTATGTTATTGATTGATAATAAAAAAATATAATAATTAAAAATACTAACAATAGCAAAAAAATATGGCAGTCAGTGAGTATAGTAACAGGAATGTAAAAAAGTAGATAATGAAATAACTGAAATTCTGAATGATCTTAATGAAATCGAAAAATAACTTACTAATATCGTCGAAATATTTAACAAACATTATGCAACTGTGGGAGAGAAAATGGCAAACTCGTAAACACGCAAACAACACTTTAAAAAAAACAGCCCGCACTACATCGATATTTTTGGAGCCCGTTACTGAAACTAAATAAAAAATATTATTCATTCTTTGAAAAATAACCCAACACCAGGATCAATATCAAAACTTTAGCCCTCAAAGAAATTATTGAATTTATTGCTAAACCGTTATGCCACCTAATAAATCTTATGTTTGGTAATGGAGAATGCCGAAATCAATTCAAAATCGCTGTAATAAAACCAATTTTCAAAAATGGAAACCGTAACGATCCAAAAAACTATTACCCTATTAGTGTCATATCTATTCTAAATAAAATTTTTGATAAGGCTCTAAAACAAAGATTGGTAAACTTTCTAGATAAAAATAAACTCCTATCCAAACTCCAGTTCCGATTTAAAAATGGGAAATCGACCAGTGATGCTATTACAGTACTTGTAAACAAAGTGTATACCAGTGTGCTGGAATATTTATCGATCTGGCAAAAGCTTTCGATACCATAAGTCATAGCAAGATATTATCAAAACTAAATAACATAGGTATTCGTGACCCACTCTCACACTGCTCCAAATAAGTAACCACAATAAGTAACCAAAGAGAGATAACTATTGGAATACCACAAGGAACAGTATTAGGCCCAATATTATTTCTAATTTATATGAATGAACTCTTAACGTTGAACTGCCATGGAACCATAGTCTCATTTGCCGACGATACTGTGCTCTTCTTAGATGGAAACTCATGGGGGAAAGTAGAAAACATGCTGAAACAAGACTTGGAAATAATGATAAAATGACTAAATGAAAATCTTCTCACTATCAATATAAAGAAAACCGTTTAACTACCCTTTTAGAATTATAAAAATGGAATACTAAATACCGCACAATTAGACCTTTAAAAATAATACATATCAGATCCAGACTTAAACCTTTACAAAATACCTAGGTATCATTATTGATATTAACTTAAAATGGGATCTTTAAATTCACAACTTCACCAAAATAGTAAGATTGTTAATATATTAATTCAAGCTAATGACCCACATACCAAACAAAAAAAAACCTTAAAATCATGTATGTCAGTTTGGTTCAATTACTCTTAAAATATGGAATAATCGCGTGAGGTGGCGCATATTCTAATAATATAAAACCTTTAGAAATAATACAAAAAAAATCATTAACATAAAATTAAATCAACCTACAATTTCCATCAAACTTTTCATAAACTCGAAATTACTGAATCAGACAACTATTTTACAAATCTGCCATTTTCCATTTATCAAAAAATAATTAGATAAAGATGACTAAAAGATCGAAAGAGAGTGTGTATAGATTAAAAATGAATGATTTGATCGTCAAATGCCTGCTTTACTCCGATGATAGTCATATTTGGGTCATTTGAAGAGGAGTTGCAGGCGATGGTTAATGTTATGCATGATGCCCTAAAAATAAATGTAAGCAAAACGTAAGTAATGGTTTTTGAAAAAGAAGAAAGCATGACAAACTGTGAAGTTTCGATTAAGGAAGAAAGAGTGGAACAAGTAAATAAATTTGTGTACTTGGGTTCAAAGTTTACGAGAGATGGAATGTATGAAAGTGACATTGAGCGAAGGGTGTTGGCAGGAAAACAAATGAACGGAGCAATGTATAGCTTTATAAACAGCCAGAAAGTGTCAAAAAAGGCACGTCTGGCGGTGCATGGAGGTGTGTTGGTTCCTACACATCTGTATGGTAGTGAATGTTGAGTTTGGCAGAAAAAGCATAAAAATAGTATTAATGCTGAGGAGATGAGTAGTCTGAGAAGTATATCCGGAGTGACACGGTTGAATAAAGTAAAAAATGGTGAGATAAGAGTACGCTGTTATGTAAAAGAAGATGTAGTTACAAAGATAGATAAAGGAATGCTTAGATGGTTTGGACACGTAGAAAGGACGGATAAAGAAACATTGATGTTAACAAACTTATAAGGCGAGTGTGAATAGGCAAGTCGGTAGAGGTCGACCTCGGCGAACATATCTCGATGAGATCAACATTGTTTTGAAAAAAGGCCAGGTCAAGAGTACCAACAACCGACGACAATGCATGAGAGCACTGATGAAAGTAGAGGAAGAAAAAGATGTGTGTAAGAACCGTAGCGAAAGTGGAAGAAAGTGGTCTCTGCCTACCCCTACGGGAAAAGGGCGTGACTATATGTATGTACGTATGACTATACCACATACTTATTCAACAAGATTTTCGATAAAATGTAGACGTAGTTCTTCCTAAGTCTTAAAGATCTATTGGACAGCGATATTACATACAGAGTGATTTTTTCGATGGCACATTAGACGTTATGGCAAAACTTGTCAGAAAAAAAATCTGAAAATTTGTAAGGGGTTTCGGCATTGGTCTATCGAATGAAAATATGCTCGACTTTTGGCGACTTCCGGTGGTACCGGATGTTGACGTTATTTTAAACGAAACACCCCGAATATTTTTTATTTTTTAAATTGCTTATCAATTATAAATAACTTTTTATAACAAAGTACTATACCTAAATATACTGGTTTTCGAAATAATAATCATTTTAGTAAAAAAATTGACGTTTTACTCTATTTATTTCGTGTCAGTCAATTGCAAATAAATAGATTTTTTTTTCACGTGTTATATATATATATATATATATATATATATATATATATATATATATATATATATATATATAATCCAGGATATCTACAGCTGTCGCTGCCTTCCTGCTTTCAGCCCTTGTCTCCAGTTGTCCTTGTCCTGCCAGTCACCGTCCTGCAGGTTTTTTAATTCCATCGCCTCATCCACTTCGTCTCTCCATGATCGCCTTGGTCGACCTCTCTTTCGTCTGCCTAATAGACTCCACTCAGTTACCCGGTGTATCCAGCGATCCTCCGGAGTTCTTCTAACATGTCCGTACCACGTTAGTTTCTTTTCCTCTATGTGTTCTAGTATGTCTTTTTTTACCTCCATTCTTCTCCTGATCTCCTCACTTCTTATTCGATCTAATCTGTTCACTCCACAACTCCTTCTCCAAAAGTCCATTTCTGTGGCTACAATCTTCCCTTTGTTTTTTTGTTGATCACCCACATTTCAGCTCCATAAGTCATTATGCTGCGAACTATTGAATTGAATATTCTCGTTTTATTAGTCTTGGTTATGTGGCGGTCCCATAATATTGGGTTTAATTGATTAATACATGCCCTCGTTTGACCTAGTCTATTTTTTATTTTTTCCTCTGTTGTTCCAATTTTTGATATTATAAACCCTAGGTACTTAAATTTGTCCGTTCCTGAGATCTGTCGGTTATCATCTATTTCTAGGTGATATATCCTGTCTTGTGCCGTTGACATATATTGGGTCTTTTCGAGGTTGATTTCCGCTCCATTTTTCCCATATTCCTCCTCTAGTTTCCGCATCATAAAACCTAAATCCTCCTCATCTTGAGCTATTATAATTTGATCATCGGCAAAGCTTAGAGTATACAGATGATCATTCCTAATTGGTATTCCCATTCCTGCACATTTTCTCTTCCATGGTCTTAGTGTCTGTTGTAGAAATATTTTGAATAGTGTGGGTGATGTTGAGCAGCCTTGGAGAGGACCCTTAGTTGTTTTGAAGGCATTTGATAGTTTATTATAGTGTTATTTGATGTAGAAATGTCTATCAGTTGCCACGTCTTTTTCGTTCTCTAACGAGTACTCTGCTAGCGGTTTCTCTACTGGCAAATTATGCCCGAGCTCAGCCGTAGAGGGTAGAAGAAGAAAATATAAAAGTGAGCTGCGCCACCGGCTTGACGGTATAAGCCGGAAACCCCTAGATCTTATAGGCACTAGCAGGGCTACAAGATAAACAACTATGATTATGGTGAACCAAATAAATAAAATTATAGCAAAAATATGTTGGATACTTTACTCACACAAAAGATAATTAAGGTACACAGTTCAATAGCAACATCATAACAAATATAGTCAAAGTTAACAGCAATGGTAAAATTTTCTTGCTAGAACAAACCAAAAATGTAAAATTTACAGCTTTATACAATAACCAGAACAGAAGTAAGAGTAACAGTCTTTACCAAGTTACAACAAAAAGTAAGACATATATAAATTAACTCATTAACAACACCAATTCAAACATTTACATGAAGGCAAAGAACAGAAGGTAAAACATATTTATCAGTTAACTCATTACATAAAGATTTTTACTGCCAAAACAATCAAGTTCATTTAAAAATGCCTTTACAATGGTTGTCCTTTAAAATATCAAGATTGTAGGATATTTACAAATAAGTAGAAAGAAAATATGTTTTTACTTGGACATAAAGAATTATTGAGAAGGTTATTTTAATCCAATAGTTTTGGCATATTATCTAATAAATAGTTTCCAACAATGTACTATACTAATAAACAAAACAGAACATAATAGTGGTGTCAGCATGAGTCACTGCGTTATATATTTAAAAATAAATCACTTATAACCTTTGGATATACGAATTCACAAAGTACTATACTTATAAACTGAAACAAGACTTACTGGTGGTGTCGATGTGAGACACAGCGTTATATATTTAAAAATAAATCACTGATAACCTTTGGGTATGCGAATTCACTTGTACTCCTGTGGCCTACTCCTGTGCTACTCCTGAACTACTCCGGGGGCTGGTTAGACTATGGGGGTGGCACTGATTAACGATGGCTTCCCTCAAATACATCCCGATAACGGTTATTTTAACTTGACACCAACTCCAACAATATCCACAACAATGGCAAGACAAAATGGTCAAGTTAAAAATCAAATGGTTTTTCTTCAAAATCCAATTAAGATGGCCCAAATACAGCCAGATATGAAAAAAATCCCATAGAGGTTCCGCACACGTGCTAATAACGCACCGTCCCCAACAACCTTCACTAACACCTCCGACTTCGATGAAGCTCTCTAAACGACTCCCGCTCCTATCCCGGAAATCAAGAAAAATGGCGCGGAATAAACGTCAACCCACAATCTTCTCAAAGCTGTGCCTCGTTCGTGTGGATATCCAGTCCCATCCACACAGAAATTACAAACCAACTATCGAAAGTTATGCAACCATGAATACGAAACTATAGAAAAAAATAGGCACGTGACACAGTTTCTTCTTTTTTATTTCTTTGTACCAAGAATGCGATGGGCACGCGAGAATTTAGTACGAGTATTATTAATTAATATTCAGCCACTCTCAAGCGAAGCAAAATACGCGGGTACAGAACAACCTCTTTGGTGTAAAATTAAATTGTATTTAAATTCACATAAAATTTGGAATAAAAAATTGAACCTCAAATAAGTCATGTTTAGAACTATTTGGTACGAACTGTGTAACTAGCGCCGTCTGTGGGATTCTAATGTAAACACAAATTTATGCGATGTGTCAGCTTTCAAAACATACAAAATTTAACTACAATGTTGCAAGCACTTTCGTTAAGAGTATGTGTAACAATTTTTCTTTTATCAACCTGTATTTTAAATACGAATGATGTTACAAAAATTTTTTACGAAACAAACCCAACTTATTTTGCAGTGTTCTACCTATCCTAGCAACGGCGTCATCCTTTTTTGGAAACGCCCTGAATATTAGAATTTTATTTTTGAGTGACATGTTATTTTTTTTAGTTTTACCAATATAGCTCTCTCTTATTTTTGAGTCCAGCTACTTTCTTTTTTTAGTTACGTGTTCTCTCCAAATTAAGTTAAGCTGTCAAGATGGATCCCTAAGTACTTGACAATTGTCGTGCTGGGAAGTTGGGAAGTTTAAAGATCATCCATAAAAGAATATACAGAAAACTTGATGAGGACATGAGCAAAACGCAGTTTGGATTCCGCGAAGGACTTGGAACAAGAGAGGCGCTCTTTAGAATAACCATTCTTTTCCAGCGCTGTCTCCATATGAACCAAGATGTGTTTGCATGTTACATCGATTTTGGGAAAGCTTTTGACAAAGTGAAACATGACAAGTTACATCAGCTACTCGTCAGTAAAAACATTGATTTCGACGATGTGGGAATAATTAGCAACCTATACTAGGGCCAAAGAGCGAATACAAAGGTAGAAAACCAGCCAACAGAGGAAATGAAAATACGTCGTGGTGTAAGACAAGGATGCATCCTATCGCCAATACTATTCAACCTGTATAGCGAAGCCATTTTTAAAGAAACCTTGCAAGAAGAATCGGTAGGGATAATTATTAACGGAGAAGTTATAAATAATATGCGATATGCTAATTACACCGTCTTGTTAACGAGCAATCAAAGAGACATACAACATCTTCTAGAGAAATTAAATGATCGAATACGGTCTAAAATAAATCTTAAGAAAACCAAGTTAATGGTAGTTACAAAGTTCCCCCAAAATCACAACCATGTAAACGTGTCAGTAGCAAACATCTTAATAGAGAATATGCATTCATACAAATACCTGGGAGCCTGGATAGAACAATCAGGTGACCAAACAAGAGAAATAAGAACGAGAATAGAGATAGCCAGGTCAACATTTACGAAAATGAAAAAGTTGTTTACCAGTCGAGTTATCAATATTAGACTTAGGATTAGGATGTTGCGTTGTTACGTGTTTTCCACGCTTTTGTATGGAGTGGAGGCATGGACTCTTAAGAAGAATCATACAGATAAACTACAAGCTTTCGAGATGTGGTGCTACCGTAGAATGTAGCGTATTCCCTGGATAGAAAAGATCTCTAATATGGAAGTCCTAAATCGGATGAATAAGGAATGTAAAGTCATTAACACCATAAAAAAAAGCTTCATTATGCAGGTCATATACTGAGAGGACCCAAATACACACTTATCCAGCTGATAGTTTAGGGAAAGATTGATGAAAGGAGGAATATTAGAAGACGCCGTGTTTCTTGGCTTAAAAACCTAAGGGACTGGTTTAATTGTAGCAATGTTGAACTCTTCCGAGCTGCAGTCAATAAAGTCCGGATAGCTGTGATGATAGCAAACCTCCGATAGGAGATGCACTATAAGAAGAAGAAGTTGTATGTTGATAAAAAGAGGCGGATATTGTTTTTTTCTAGTGGTAAAATAATATGTTGGGATTTGGACTCATTAACTTTAATTTTTCATTTTTGGAGTCATTCTTCCAGATGAAAAAAATGGTCTTAAAGGTTTGAGATTGCTATTATTAAGTCTTAATAGATCGTCAAATTGGACGTGTCGTCCGCGAATGATATTATAGTCTTTTAGAATTTATTTTTAATTAATATGAGTAAATTGTAGATTGTAGATGGGTAGCGGCAACTATCACTCTCTTTTTTGCCCATCTTTTTAAGGTGATACCTCAGAGGGCAGTGTTCAGTAAGGAGTCCCGTCACCAGGTTCAAGTCTTTCTTGTCCAACTCGAGAAGCTGTTTAGCTTTTCTTGGCGAAACGCTTACTAGCCTTTTCGCTTGTCCTTGTCTTGACACTTTATGACAGTGAGATTTTATTTCATCTGTTTCCCAGCGTCGAACCTCTTCTTTCAAGTGGGCTTGAAAGAAGGGTTCTGGGCCGGAAAATTGTGTATTTGCCCCTTCCTTGGCAAGAGAGTCTGCTTTTTGTATAAGTAACTTAATAAGTAATTTTAAAGCAAAGGTTTTTTTAACTACTTATATGAATAAAGTAATTTAAAATGTATCATCATGGTTCATTTACCTTGATAAATTTAATCTTAAAATTTAGGCAATGACCCAATTAGAACTGCTTTACATGTGAACAATACACCTGTAACAAATTAATATTTTAATGTTATTTTTAAGGTCGCGTTACTTACAATAATAAATTGATTATTATAAAGATAATTTTTATTTTTAAATTAAAACAATGTTATCGGTATGTGTTCAATTGATTTTTAATTTATTCTGGAATTCGTTTTAATCTTAATGTTTCATCGAACAATGTTATCAGTATTTATTTATAGATTTTTTTCGCGTTCGTTTAAATCTTATTTTCCAATCAAAAAAAATCTTTAAGCACTTCGTAATAAATAAATTAATAATGTGATGTTTCACTTAAAAACACACTAGAATTTATCTGCACATTTATTTGTAACTTTTCATTACAATTTATGTAAAGTAGTAAACACAATTATTAACTTCAGAAAACTCACTACCTTCGGGGGCGGAGACCAATTTATATATTACCGTTAAAACTAGAAAAAGCGAGAAAATTCTGAATGTATCCAGACTATTCTATCGAAAATTTTAGATTGGTCGGGAATGTACTGGAACATCCTTGTCATCGGCTATCACGCTCCCGTACCACCCAGCTTACTAACGTAAAATTTCAGTGGCGTATCGCATAATCGTTACAATAATTTAAATTAAAAAAATTAAAAAAATTAAAAAATAAAACATTGTTACATAAGATACTACTGGACCCGGCAGACGTTGTCCTGCCCGAACGTTGGCTTGCCTGATTTAAAAATATCGCTTTTAAACTCAGAAAAATATAAATTGGACACCAATATCGGCGTTTTTAATAGTTTTTATATTCCATTTCTTTACCACTCCTTTAGTAGGGGTGCTAACAAAATTGGGAATGTAATTATTAAACTCAGAGACCCCAAAAACTATGAAATCGACACTAATATCAGCGTTTTTAAAAGTTTTTATATTTTATCCCCTTCCCTCACCTTTTGTATTTGTGCTAACATAATTAAAAATGTCACTATTAAACTTAGCGATCCCAAAAACTATAAATTCGAAACTAATATGAGCCATTTGTAATATTTTTTATATTTTAACCCCCTCTTACCGCTTTAGTAGAAACTTATTAAGTTAAAGAATATCCCATCTCTCAACTTGGGGCAATAAATACACATTTACAAAATTTTATTAAAATCTGACTATGAATTCGACACTTATATCAGCCGTTTTGATAGTTTTTATATTTCATCCCCTTCCCTGATACGATCGCTACCAAACTTTACCGGAACACCTGTAGGGCTAATCTGAAGATTGCCTTAAAATTTTATAAAAATTGGTCAAGATGTATTTTAGTTTACTAACGAACGACGATTCATTTTTATATTACATACATACATACATGCATAAAGTCACGAATTTTTCCCAAAGGGGTAGGCAGAGACCACTTCTTTTCACTTGCTACGGTTTTTACACACATCTTTTATAGTATAGATATTTTTTAGTATTTTTTTAGTATTTTCCCTTATATATTTTTCTTAAACACCACTGTGATTTAATGAAAGATAGGTTAGCTTGACGTTCTTTAACACAAATTTTTTTTTTATTCGCGAAAAATTGCCTACATAATTTTTAGCAAATCACTCGCGAAAAACTTCCTCAATTAAAGAAATTAAATGACGTCCTTTAAAAATGAATACGTATACAGATACACACATGGACTTTTATATATATTTTTTAGCTTTTCTTTAGGATTTTCCTCATTATTTTTTTAAACCACCACTGTATTAAAGCGTACAAAACAAAAAAAAATTTAAATTGGTCAAGCCATTTTTGAGTTTTAGCGAGACTAACGCATGCCAATTCATTTTTGTTTTCATAGATTCGACAACCAACTGACACATTTTTGGATTTTTAAAATCTAAATACGTGATAATTCGAATACATTATTTCTGAAATAGAACTGTTTTGCATTACAACAAAAGAGATATTGTGTGCGTAAAATAGCACAATAAAGACTTTTATGCAGCTTAATATCTCTTTCTAAGTTACTTTTTCAAAATAAATTTCTGAACGAACCTATAAATATTTGTCAATGGTGAAAGATGACATATCAACATAGCAACCTTTCGTCTGGAAGTGTATTTCTGATTCGACAACCAATTGACAATATTTTGCATTTTTAAAATTTAAATACGCTATAATCCGAATGTTGTGGATATACGTTGTACGTTAGAAACCCTTATTTAATACCATACTAACGGGACGAACATAAATAAATAATAGGTTACATTAGGTTACATTAGGTTACATTAAACGTTTGTACTTTTAACAAGGCGCCATCTATTGGATACTTAATTAATCCAGTCTACAAATTACCTTATACCGTCATCTGTTAGAATTTTTATCGAACTCTTTGTTAATAAACAAATAATTCTCTTCTTCTTCTTCTTACGTTAGGACTACGTCCTGTGTTTGCCTCAAAGGTTGCCCAAAAACAATTGGGACGATGAAGACCAGCTATCATACCATCTTTTTGGTGGGCGTCCAGTTGGGCGTGGTGCCGCTTCTCTCTCACAATTTTTGCCAGCCGGTCGTTTGGCATTCTGCTAACATGGTCTCTCCATTCTCTTCTTCGGTTTCTTGCCCATCTTACTATGTCTTGGACTTCACATATTTCCCTTATCTCTTCGCTTCTTTTATGGTCAAGTAAGGTATAGCCAGTTATCGATCTAAGAATTCGCATTTCCGTTGATCTAAGAAGTCGCTTTGTAGTCGTGTTCTCCGCTCTGGTCTCTATCGCGTATGTCATAATCGGTCTTACACATGTCTTATATATTCTGACCTTACTTCTGGTACTCATGTGTTTATTTCTCCAGATTATGTCTCTCAAGAATCCTGAGATTAGAGATGCCTTTGTTGTTTGAGCTTTTACTTCCTCCTTAATATTTCTAGTGCTAGTTATATTAGCTCCTAAATATTTAAAGGACATCACTTCTTCTACACTCTGCTCATAGATTGCGAGTTTACATCTTCTCGGTTCTTTGGATATTGTTAGCGATTTGGTTTTCTTGACGGATATTTGCATATTGAATTCTTCAGCTGTTTTTTGGAACTTGTATAAAAGTCTCTGTAGGTTGTCCTCGTCTTCCGATACGATTACAGCATCATCAGCGTAGCATATGATTTTTATTTCTTTATCTTTTTTATTTCTTTAATAATTCGCAATAAAATAATAATGTGCAAAATTTTATTAAAATCGGTTCAGTAGTTTAGGAGTCCATTGCGGACAAACAACATGACACATATTTTATATATATTAAGATGTTACTTTTATCAACCCTTTACATTAGAGTGTAAAATGTACACTAAAATCGTTCTTTTTAATGGTAGTGACGTCAATAAAGTTGTTCGTTTCATAAGAACATCTAAGAAAAGTATACCTACACTTAATTATAATTTTTTACATTTGATCTTGAGCAAGAGTAAAGGTGTACACTTGAATTATATTTAAAGTAAACAAAATTTAACCTAAAAAATTTTTTTAAAGGGGTTTTTTTAGTTATATAATAAAATTACTCTGTTTGACGCAGATGCGACAATCAATACATCCGACTTAGAAAACGCCCTACAAAAACTAAGAAACAGAAAAAGCGCTGGGCAAGACGGTATACAAAACGAATTGCTCAAATACGGTGGGCAAAGACTAACAGAAGAATTAACAACTTTAATACAGAAAATTATATACCAACACAAAATCCCAGATGAATGGCGAACCAGCACCACTATCCTATTCAAAAGAGGGGACAAAAAAAAATAAAATACAAATTACATACATACATACATAAAGTCACGCCTTTTTCCTGTAGGAGTAGGCAGAAACCACTTCCTTCCACTTCCACTACGGTTCTTACACACATCTTTTGCTTCCTCTACTTTCATCATCAAATTATAAAGGAATAAACCTTCTAAGCACTGCTCTAAAACTAACAACTAAAGTAATTACGAACAAAATCAATAATCTTACATCGTTGGCGGACGAACAACAGGGATTCAGGTCGGGAAGATCTTGCACAGACGCCGTGTTCGTAATAAGACAAATAATAGAGAAATCGATTGAATACAACAAGCCAGCGTTTGTATGTTTTGTCGATCTAACTAGAGCATTTGACTGTGTCCAGTTGAAAGACGTCCTGCATCTTTATTACAACAGGCAAATCCCATACAATCTCACCAAAACCATAGAGAACGTATATACAAACAATAAAATACGAGCACAAATAGGAGACCTCACAGAACCAATACCAGCAGGTAGCGGTATTCGCCAGGGAGACTTCCTAAGTCCTACACTTTTTAATTTAATAATGGAAGAAATTATTCGAAGTGTTCGAGGACTAAAGGGATACAAAATGGGGGATGCAGAAATCAAAATAGTGTGTTATGCTGACGATGCCGCTCTCATTGAAGAAAATGAAGATTATTTACAAAGGGTATTACACTTATTCAACCTAACAGCCAATTCTCTAAACATAAAAATATCATCGACCAAGACAAAGTGCTTAACAAGATCAAAAATTCCTCTAAGATATAAACTTGAGCTTGACGGTAAAGTAATCGAGCAGAAAATGAAATTTAACTACCTTGGCATGGAACTTTCTGGCTTTGATCATATTGAAGAAGAGGTGAGAGATTTAACAAAAAAAGCAATTAGAATAGCTGGCTGCCTAAATAGATTAGGGTGAGATAAGAGTATGGGAACGGATACTAAATCGTGGATCTACAAAACCGTCATGAGGCCGTGATGACATATACCGCAGAAATCAGGCCAGAAACAGCGAAAACCAAAAGACTCCTAGAGACAGCTAAGATAAAGATACTCCGTAGAATCACTGAAAGTACACTGCTGGATAGTAAGAGAAGCGAGAATATCAGAACAGCCTGTAAGGTCAAGAACATCAATGAGTGGGTAGCAAACAGGAAGAAGAAATGGAACGACCACATAGGTAGACTTGTGAGAATTGCTCGCGACAAGTCCCCATTGAGACGAAGAGACGTTGGGCGCCCCAGGAAACGATGGCGCGACAGCCTTACACAAGTGAACCAAAATTGAACAGGCGACTCGCCTAAATTTAAGAAGGAAGAAAAAAAAGAAGACTCTGTTTGAGTATTTTAAGAAATATAAGAGAAGGAAATATCATATTACTACCCTTAAATCATAATCATTATGAAAAAAAAGATGTAAGACTGTAAAAACGCCTTATTGTAGTAAAACTATAGATCAATAATAAAAGATACAAGAGAATGGTTAAGATGTGGATGCTGAAAATGGCAGATCATAATTTAATGACATTGTAAATCAAAACATTAATTGTATTATCATTTAAATTAAAAATTTTAATAATATTTTAAGTGTAATGTTAAAATAGTTGTAAACCTATCGTAACTGTGTCACTGTGTGTTAAGTAGGATTACTATGTTAATAAAATGTAATAAATACACTTTTACCTTAGCTACAATATCTAAATCTGTATAAAATCTAAATTTTTTATTATTTACTAAAGTCACGCACAAATACTCGTAAATATAACAGTTCAACTGTTATATAAAAGTGTGTCCCAGATTCGCTTTTCTATATTAGCTCCTTTTGTACCTACAGCAAAGGTTAAATGGGGAAAGTTTCAAAACAAGCTTAGTGCATTCGATAACCGGCTTCAGATTCACGATCGGTTAATTGGTTTTGGATATATCGGCGAAAAACCGAACATGGCGGATTTCGTTTTTCGCCAGTAAATTCGAGACATCTAAAGAATCAAATGGAATGCAAATTCCAAAATTTGTGTAATTTTATTCATTAAAAATTTGTCAATACAACTCACTAATGGTACTTATAAATCACTAAAAGCAAAATTAAAAATTTTTTTGCAACAATAGTGTTGATTTGGAAAACTAGGCCAATTTCGAATTTTTGTTTACTCATTTATTTTTATTTATATTTAAAAAATAGTATACTTCTTTTCTTTTTAATGAAGTAAATGCTTTTTCCAACGAGACCAAGTTTGTTAAAAACCGTTCAGTTGTTTAGAGGTTACAGTTGTTTATTTGAAAGACATTAAATTACCCCCACTACTTTATTTTAATAAATACGTCAAAAAGTGTAAAAAAAAATTACTTAAATAAAGCTAAGCTTTAATAAACATATTTTTTTGGTACATTTACTGAGTGTATTTCAATGAAAAAGCACTTTAAAATTTTAGATAGTGGTTACGACGAATAGTTTAGGAGATTTTTTTTTTTATGAAAATAGTCGCAAAAAGGGTAGACCTATCATGTGGGCCGCGGACGGCTCGCACTGCGACTATTAGAAGGGGGAGGGATTATAGAAAGGAAATGATTTTAGACACGCTTTTTAAAAAGTTGCAGGTCATAATTCTCTGGAAAAACTGATTTTGGAAGAATATTCCATTCCGTAGCAGCCCTGTAAAAAAAGGATTCTTGATGAAGATTGGTCCTTGTAGTGTCAAGCTTAAAAGTAAATGTGTGAGACTGATCAGCGTGCCGAGTTCTTCGGCCGAATTTGGCCAATGGTGGTACAAGAGTTTTTATTTCTCTGGAGCATCTGCCATGGAAATATCTGTAGAGCAATGACTGGTCTGCAACTCTTCATCTATGTTCTAGAGGGTGAAGGGTATCTGTGAGAGTTGAGCAGTTTATCAAACGAATGGCTCTTTTCTGAATGGAATCCAGAAGACGAAGAGAATGCCTTGGTGCTGAACCCCAAATGTGTGAGCAATACTCCAGTAGAGGTCGGATTTGAGCCTTGTACGTCGTCAACAGTTGATCAGGAGTAAAAAACTTTCTGGCTTTCCATAGAAAACATAGCCTCTGACTTGCTAACTTTGCGATGTTAGTAACATGGTCATGCCAAGACATGTTATTAGATACCGTGACTCCCAAAATCGAGATGAAGGAAATTGATTTAAGGGTATTTTTAAAGCGGCCTGGCTGTCTGATATTATATTTATGTTTTTGTTTGCTGGAGATCTGTTGGTCAACTCTCTTGCACACAATTCGATAGCGAATATTTCAGCCTGAAAGATTGTGGCATACCTGCCAAGACTGGTAGATATTTCAATCTTTGGTTTCCTGCTGAAAATACCGGCCTTAACTCCATCTGGGGTTTTTAAGCCGTCTGTGTACATTACGTATTCATTATCTGGGAAGAGGATTTGTCCCCTCATCCATTCGTCTCTCTCCGGAAAGAGGACTTTGAACGACTTTTTACGTGTATTTTTGTAGCTAGCAAGTCAGGAACCATCCCGAGAATTTGGTGGTTTTTGTTTCACTCAGTATCCCGGAGTGATCCCCGAGTTGCTCTCCATTTATTTGCTTTTCCAAAGACAGGAATCTATAGGAAGCTATCCTGGGCTCCCTCTCTAAGAAAATATCTAGGGGAGGGAGATGTAGGAGGTGTTCCATCGCTGCCGTTGGTGTGCTGGACATAGCTCCAGCTATGGCCAGGCATGCCAGCCGCTGAAGGCCAGCAAGCTTTGCTCTAGCTGTCTGTTGTAACCCTTTGGTCCACCAGACTACTGAACCATAGATATTATCATTGTTTGATAAATCCAGTAAATCTGTTTGGGGTTCATTCCCCAAGATTTGCCACATACTTTTCTGAGATTCCAGAGAGAAAACCTGGCTTTGTTTATTGTTTTTTTCAAGTGGGCGTTCCAGGTGAGTCTTTTATCCAGAACTACACCCAGGTATTTCACTTCCGTCGCAAATGGAATGCTCTCTCCGTATAGGACAGGCTTCCGAAGCTTATCTTGCTTTTTCTTTTTCGTAAAAGGAATAATTACAGTTTTTCGGGGGTTTACAGACATCTGTTCCCTCTCGCACCATCTGTATACTGTGTTAAGGGCTTCTTGGAGGACGTTTCAGATCGTCGCTTCAAATTACCTCTAACTATTATAACCAGATCATCCGCATAGCATTGAAAATCTACTCCCTGCATGGAAAGCTCGCTCAGCAGAGGGTCGACTAAAAGTGACCACATTAGGGGGGAAAGTACCCCGCCTTGTGGACACCCCTTCACCGCCCTAAACCTAACCGACTCTCCATGCAGTGATGATATTATATATCTCTTTTCAATCATGTTTATGTTCCAGTTACAGATTTTACTGTCTATCCCTCTATCCCTAATTGATGTATAGAGTGACTGTGGTAAGGCGTTATTAAACGCTCCTTCTATATCTAGAAAAGCTGCCAGCGCAATTTCCTTATGTTTAAGAGAATGGCCGATCTTTCCTACCAGATTGTTTAGAGCTAAATCCGTAGATTTGCCTGTTTGGTAGGCATATTGGTGGGGGTTTAAGGGATGTTCCCTAAGATTCCCCTTTCTAATATGTCTATCAATAATTCTTTCATTAAGAATGAGGTAAGGCTGATCGGCCGGAAGGATTTGGGTAAACGGGTACGGTGAGTACCCGTTTACGTATGTATACAACTCTCGCCGTTGACCAGCCCAGCGGTATATAACTCCACGCCAAACTCGCTCTGAATAGTTTAACCAGAAGAGGTAGTAAAATTTCGCTGCCCTTCTGAATGAGGGCAGGGAAAACACCATCCTCCCCTGGAGACTTGAATGGGGAGAAATAATTCACCGCCCATTGTACAGATGTTTGGGTGACCACTTTTGAAACATTTCTCCAGTCCTCCCTTTTGGGTCGCGATGTCGATCCCATTGAGAGTGGAATTTGCTCCTGGTCCCTCAGAAGCAGATTGCCGGGAAAGTGGATCTGCAAGAGAGTCTCTAACGTTTGCCTACCAGAGTCCGTAAAAGAGCCATCTGGTCGTTTTATCGATCCAATCTCTTGCGTCGGATCTCTGGCGAGAGCAGTTTGGGCAGTTTTCCTTATAGACCGTTAGAAGGGCGGATGCGATATGCTCATTCGCCGCTTCTATTTCGGCTCTATTTTGTATAGTGCTATTACCGTTACCTAGGTGCTGTTGGAGGGATTCACAGTACCCTTTCCAATCTGTGCATTTTGGATCTCGAAATTGCACTATCGGACGTTGTCCTATTTTCACGTCAAATCGTATGTGTCTATGATCTGAACATGAGGGCTCGGTAGATACCTGCCAGTTAACTATTTTGGTACTCATAAACTGTGTACTAATAGTTATGTCTAGAACTTCTCCGCGAATTCTGTTCACGAAGGTTGGTTCCGAGCCTACGTTGTTGACTGCTAGCCCTTCCCCTATTATATAATTATATAAGTACTCACCTCTTTCATTGATGTCGCTGCTACCCCAATCCAAATAGTGGGAATTTGCGACGCATCCAATGATCAGTTGCCTGTTGTTCCTCTTGCAGAAGGCGACTAGATCTCGCACTACTGCTGGAGGAGGGTGTTCTTTTTGGTCTTCAGGGAAGTAAGCAGAGCAGACGACTACATCTACACTACTGTCTTCTCCTGAGATCGAAAGCTGTGCTGCAACCACATCAGGGGTGCAAAACTCTGTTAACATAAAATAGTTTATGTTTTTTCTGATGAGTATGCATGCTCTTGGCTTACCACCTAGAGTACACGCTATTAACTTACCGGAGCAGTTTCCTAGGCCGCTTATTCTGCCTGTATTGGAAGTGCAGGGTTCCTGGATTAGTGCCACATCGAGTTGCTCCTTGGCAAACCTCCTGCTGAGGACATATGAAGCCGCTCTAGCATGTTGGATGTTCGCCTGGAGAAATTAGATGTGGTTAGCCATTTCTACTTAAAGGTAGAGTGGGGAGGTTTACTTTCCTTCCCCGCATTGTTTCCTGGTGTAGGTCGTTTTGTCGGCGCTTTACCATGAAGGGTTTTTTCCCTTTTCCGGATTTTTTGCTGGTTTTGGCCGGCCTCTTCAGTCTCGCTGTCGCCACCGAGGTAGATTTACCTCCCTTTTTGGTTCTAACGGTTACCTCCGAAGACTTTGGAATTTCCACCGATGATGGATCTTTCTTGGCTTCCTTGGACCGGAATTGCACCTGTCCAAAGCCAAAAATGGGCAGAAATTTAGCCACTACAAATTTTTAATGGATACCTCATCCATTGAGAACGTCCATATTTGACCAGGTCCTGCGTTTTTCCTGTGTAGAATGGTCCACTCCAGGGTATGCAGGGTACGGTCCCTCATCGTCTGGGATGAAAGCCACACAGATGTGGGGTTTCAGTATGTCTTCCTTCTGAACTAACTTCAGCTGGGCGTTTTCCCAGAGTTGAAGGTAGCATATCACTTCCTCCATCCACTTGACCGTCTCAGCGTCCGTACAGGACAGAAGGAGGATTCCAGGTCAAATAGTGCAGCTCTGGAATCGCACTTGTGAACCATCGTCCGGTAGTTTGTTTACAGTGTCCATAATGGATCGCTGTAGCAGCCGTAGCTATTCGTTTTACAGCTGAGCATTTGGGTGTTCTGGGTGGATTATGCCCACCTTGATGCCCTGAGCTACAGCTGCAAAGAAGCGTTTTTGCTCGTTTGGGTCCTCCTTAGTGCGTGGCTTTTTCGCCGCCGCTTCTGGAGTGCTACCATCCGAGCGTATTCGCTTGCTGGTGAGAGCAGGGGGGGATTGATCCCCGCTCCTTTTCTCACCCCGCTCTTTTAGTATTTGATCTAAGGCGGTTTTGTAAGGTACCCCGCTCTTGATCAATCGGCTAAGACGTTTCCTCGTCGCGCCGGCAAGTTTGACCTTCTTGTCCAGGTTTATGCTGGCCGTTTGTTTAGCCTCGCCCCCTGTTGTCAGGTCCGTTTTCTCGGGAGTGGGGGATTTTAAAAGTACCCTCTCAGCTTCCTGCGAGATTTGGTTGCTAGGAGGTTCTGTAGTAGACACCTCCATTTGCATTTGTTCGTCTGCGAGAAGATTGCCTTCGTCGCAGATGGGTTTAATGTTTTTAAAATTTTTGTTACTCATATAGTTCCCACGAGTAGCTAGAGAAAAAATGGTCGACTACGGCAGAGCTCTGCATTACCGTAGCAAGGCAAAAATACTACCGGGAGGTTGCCTGTTATCCCAGAGGCTTCGTTTGCGATATCTGTTTGGGGCAGGCACAGATATCATACATATGGTACGCCCCTTGGCACGGGTCGCATAACACCTTGAGCAAAGCCTGATGATCGCGGTAAGCTTGGCTGGCTTAAAACAAACCAACCGCACCTGTCTAGTTTGAATACAAGGAAGTGAGCTCGCTTGTACTTAAAGGTAGTAATGATATAGCCGCTGCCCTATATCATGTCCTAAGTTGATCCGCGGGTGTTTATTCTTTAATATTAGACACCTTTCCTGTAAGCCAGGAAGTTCCCTACCAGCCATTGGGACGCGCCGTGTTGGGGTTAAGGACATCCCCGCACGGTGAAGAAGAGCTAAAACTGACAGGCAATTAATGACCACCATAAAATGCCGCAAAATTGCATACCTTGGTCGCATACTAAGAGGAGATAAATATCAACTACTACAAATGATAATGAAGGGTAAAATAGAGAGGCGCCGAGGACCTGGAACAAGGCAACAGTCATGATTGAAGAACATTCGTGAATGGACAAATATACGTTTAGTAGAACTCATACACTTAGCAGAAGATCGAAATGCTCTAGCCAGAGTGATAGCCAAGATTCCGGAGACAGGATAGGGCACATGAAAGATGAAGACAGGAAGAGTAGCCCCAACTCTCGCGCAAAGCAGTAAATTTCCTTTTACCCTTTGCTACAACATACTTATGTGAGAGTGGGTTTTCAAACCTGGTCAAAATAAAAACTAAATACAGACTTGATACCAAGTCAGATTTAAGGTAAATATTAACCAGAATTACTTCTTTAATTGGCTCCATTTGCGACAAGAAACAAGCACACCCATCACATTAGTATTAAAAAGATATTTCTTTTGACAATATTTGTTACCTTTTATTGAAATAAAAACCTTATTTTCTTCAACAGTCAATTTTGTTTATTTCTTTGGGAGAGAGGGGGGATTTAATTAGTTAATTAAGCGATTTGCTGTCAACTGAAAACTTTAACAGGGGTTCGTGGAGCCGAAAGTTTAAGTAATACTTATCTAAGAAAAAGCGAAAACGCTAAGCCTTCGATGAAATTACTTTTAACATGCATCCATACACAAAAAATTAAAAATTGCAACCTGAAATCAACTAAACATCTTCGAACTGATGTTGCATGTTCATAGTATATCAGATGTTTCAACGTGGGTAGGATATCACAGTAAGATTTTGATTGACAATTTACCAGTTCAAAAAGTTTCTTATCTTACAACAACAGATGATTCTCCCACCAATAATTCGACTGTTTTAAAAACTCTGGAATTGAGTCAAGCTGTTGTAAGTGAATTTTAAACTCCCTACATCCAGATCACATATGATGTAGCTATCGCTCAAATAAATATTGTATTTAAAGTCCAGAATCCTCAAAATTCCACAACATTTTTATTAACTTGGGGGCCTTTCATATCGAGATGGCTTTTTTTAAAGCAGTTGGTATGCTATTTTACGTGCATTTTATTTGTCATATTTAGTGATTTAAAAAAAAAAAAATTTAACTGGTCAGATTAACAAAATCCCATCGCATAATCGTCAGATTATGGATCAGCACTACTAGGATATCAAGCTAAGTCGCCTGCATAATAATCTGGCGCTCTCGAGTATATTAAAATGACGAATTTTTTTGCATTTTTAAAATGCCTCCACGAGCTTGCGACATATCCGAATCGTCAGTCTTTTGAATGGGAAATTCTTTTGGGTTCAATTAACATCTCTGATTATCTGATGCGCTTGATTAAATTTTTTGTTTTTCGTTTTTAACCCTTTCGTACAGCCACCCCCACCATGCAAACAGGCAGATTAACATACCACCAATATATGAGTCATGTTGGACATATAAAGTATCAATATTTGACGTGCTCGAGTATTTTCATATAAAAGGGTGTATATAATAAAACCTTTTTTTTTTCTACCATCTAATCTTTAAAATCTAATTAATTCAAGCTTTTGAAAGTGAATGTCAAACTTCCTACATCCAGATCACGTATGATCTAGCAATCGCTCGAATAAGTATTGTATTTAATCTAAGGGCTTGTCATATCGAGATACAGCCAGGCTGCTATTAAATCACTGAACTTAGTCTACTTGACCTCTAGGGCAGCATAACAATGCCGTGCCTCCCTGATTGAGCTAGCAACTAAGTTTAGAGTTCACATTGTCGCGGTACCCGCGCACAGGGACATACCAGGCAACTGTAAGGCGGGCGAGCTAGCAAAAGAGGGCACCACCCTCCCAGCTGTATCTGTTTCATCTTAACAAGGAGTAACGATTGCAAACTGCCGGCTCCTCCTGCACAGCAAAGTAGGTCAAAAAGGCAACTTGAGGTGGCAAAATGAACCCACATGTGCATCATCTAAACAGATTGGGCGAACTAATGATGTTTTAACTCTATCCAGGGAGTCCATTGGGAATGCGATCGCGGCCATAACAGGACACTGGGCAGGTGAATCCCATGCACGGCGCATGGGAATCGCAAACCTACGACACGACTTCTGTAGAAGCTATCACGATGAGGAAGAGGAGGAAACAATGGTACATCTTCTTTGCCACTGCCCTGCCCTAGGCAGAAAACGGCTTTCTATACTATACTTTGATGATTTATCTGATCTCAACTCAGCTAACATCGAAGACCTTACACTTTTTTTTAAAAATTCCAACGGTAAAGGGGGAAGGTACCGCCGTTCATCACGGTATCACAACGGGCCAAAAGGCCCAAATGGGTTTCCTCTGAACCGCCGTTTTAACCTCACCTCGAGATAGGATTTTTCAAAGCAGTTGGCATGCTATCTTACGTGCATTTTATCTTTCACATTCAGTGATTTAATGATTTAAAAGATTTTTGCAATTCGTCAGATTAACAAAATCCCATCACATAATCACATCAAGCTATGTGCAATTCCGTAATATCAATCTAATTTATCATATCGGTTTTAGCAAACTGTTTTGTTAAAATGCCTTTGACTGAAAATAAGAGATTTAAAATTATAATGTTCAGTCCCCGTTTATTTTACCTAGCCCAGTAAGTGGTTGGTTTTAAAGTGACCTTTAAACTCATTGGCAGGTCTAGGTACGCGACCCAGTTGCTGGATCGTAAATGCATTGCATACCACAAGAGACGGACGAAATAATTAACTACGAATCAAACGGGTCCAAGAGGGAGCTTTATTTATCCAGTAGTTTGTTTTAAGTTTATTAATTTTTTATAGTTTGACGCTTTGATTTACTATTCACACCCAAGTGTAACTAGAGACCTCTATTATCAATGCTAAATTAGAGTCTAAATTGGCAATCCTCATGCCAAAAAACGTAAAATTGCCAATTTACAAATGAAAATTGTAAAAACATAAAAAAATTATTGCGAAAATTAAAATCAATATTTAAACACCCGGTATTTCAAAAACTAGGAATATTTGTACAGGGCATGTTATGCAAAATCATCATATTTAAATTTTTTTTTTATATGTTCTGGTTCCCACGAAAAGGGATATCCTGTAATGTTCAGAGAACATCGTGGGAACCAAGGGAAAGAAGGTAGGAGTTGGTGTTCTTCTTAAATTTCTGGAGGTTGTATGCCTCGGGGAACACCTCACGGCAATGAGTTCCAAAGCCTCGCAATTCGTTGGATGAATGAGTCTTTGGAAAGTGATGTTCTGCAGGTCTCCAAAGTCTCGAAGAGACTGCCAAAGGAGGAACGATTGTTGATATTTCAGAAGAGCATCGCCCATGAAAATATCTATAAAATAGAGACAAATCGCCAACTTTTCTACGGTGTTCCAGACAAGTGAGCGAGTTTGTAAGCGAGGCATCACCGACGAGACGAATTGCCCTTTTTTGGACAGAATCCAGTAGCTTCAGGATATGTTTAGGTGCTGCACTCCAAATATGGGAACAGTACTCCAGTACAGGTCGGATCTGTGCCTTATAGATCATAAGCAGCTGACTGGAGGTGAAATAGCTCTTGGCACGAAACAAAAAACCAAGTTTTTGGGATGCACTTTTGGCAATGGACCTCACGTTAATAATAATAATAACAAAAAAAGAAGGTGTTTTCCCCCATGATTATATAAACAACTTGGATAAATTAAATGACATTCAATTACCATCTAAAAAACAATTTTACAATAAACTAAATGACAAGCATATTAGCGAAGAGAAGTATGGTCATACGCAAAACGTTTGACTAAAAAGTCTAAGGGGGTAAAATATAATGTTGTCAAAAATAAATTGACGTTTGAAGATTACGTAGATTGTCTTAAAACATTTAAAAATAAAAATATTACACAGTGCACAATTCGATCCTATAAACATGACGTATTTAGCATAGAACAATCGAAAATTGCTTTAAGCCCTGAGGATGATAAAAGATATTTAATTTCGGGATCATTTAACACGCTACCATGGGGTCATTACAGTATAGAATAATTATATTTGGAACCGTTTGCATAGAGATATAAAAAATAATAACTTTACATATTCCTCATTCCTGACATAATTATTTTTATAATTTCATTCTGTTCCACTTTTATAATTAAAAAAAAAATTAAATGTAGCCTATTTTTATGTAATCTACTGTGTAAACTAAAATTATGTAATCATATGTGTAAGTTAATAAAAAAAATGTTTTATTTTTGAGTTTTATTTGAGTGTAAAGAGAGATCGATATTAAAAAAACACATGCATAAATCAACAATTTTATTAAAAAAAAATACAAATTATTCGTAAAATGAAATTAGCGTTCCTTCAAACTTTGACTTGTGTCAATGTCACTTGATATTCCATATCAGCAATGACATCAGTTATTGAAAGACCAATTGTAATTTTTGCTCTCGAACATTTCCAACAGCTCGTCTCCATCAGATGCTGAATGATACTGGTGGTGATGGTGTTATCTCGACGTCACTTACATCTAGCATACTAGCACTATCTTGACTCGACATAGCTAGATACAAACTTAAATGAGACTGAAATCAACTTCATGCATATATTTATATCCCCTTCCTTCTTTCCCAGACTTATCCGAACTGTGATTCTTGATGAGGGAGATGAAAAGGCCCCCCTGACTGCAGAACTTTGTTCGTGTTTTCCATTCTATACTAAATCGACGTCATCTATCCAACTGTTATGTTTTTTGTCGAGTCCTAACGGGTGAGCTCTGCAATTTTGCGTTTGCGTGCAGCTATTTGATCGTCTTTGTTTAAATCAGGATCAGAGGGGGAGGCAGCACGTTTAATCAGTTTGCTGCGCTTTTTGTATTTGTGTGTGCCAACACGACTTAACGACATCATGATGGGGAATGATCTGATGGTATATGGTACTTATATTTTTATATATTTATCAAACCCTTGACGATATCTACCATCATTCATATCGAAATCTTTGACAATCACAAAAGTACCATATGCAACATTCCAACATTTTGAACACAAGCGTTTAAAGTCTTCGAAACTTATGTCTGGTGATACGTGTTCATCAAATACGTGCTTCAAATTAATTTCATCTTATTTGAATAGTACAATTAGGTTACAGTTGTCTCGTATGAGCTGTTTAGGTATTTTCGAGTAGGTCTGACAAAGGTAGGCAGCATCAATATACTTGTGTCTACACATTGAAAAATATTCCCGGATTTTCTGTTGGGAATCACACGCTACATCATCGAATAGGAATATAGAGTTGGGTTTTGCATCTGATGGACTTATAATATCATCATTATCCTTGAATGGGAAGTAGCCAACCTCTTTAACTCCATTCAATATCTCTTGGAGTAGTTGATATTTCGGTTGATACAATGACTTGGAGTACACGTAAACATTTTCAAATTTTGCACCATTTGGATTGAAAATTACTGACAACATGACGTTCGTCTTACCACAACCACTTGGTCCACATACTATTGCTCGAAATGAATTGGGCAATAATTTACCATGTTTACCAAGGGTCGTTGATGATGTATGAAAATCTAAATTTTCAATAGGTAACGACTGTTCTTGTTGAATAACCTTCATCTTGTGACATTATTGACGTTTATGTTAGTCTATAAATATAGGTGTAACAGTTTCACTTTTATCAGTTTCGATTTCTTCGTACGAGGGAGAAGGTGTTTTGAATTCCCTGATAAACAAATTACCTTTTGAGCTCCATCTACCCGGAGGCTATCAGTATTGTGGACGTAAGTCGGATTACTGGACGATGCAAACGATTACTAATATTTCATTTATTTTGCAGCTGGAACTAAACTACAAAAACGATTGGCTCGTGGAGATACTGGCATTAATCCTCTAGACGCTGCTTGCAAACAACACGACATTGCATACTCGCAGCACAAGTCTCTGGAAGATCGTCACAGAGCCGATTTAGTATTGGAAAACGCTGCTTGGCAACGAGTGAAATCAACAGACGCCAAGTTTGGTGAGAGAGCTGCAGCCTTATTAGTTACTTCCGGAATGAAAGCGAAACGTAAGCTTGGTATGGGATGCTCATTCCAAAGACATATCGTGGGTAAAATTGGAAAATCTCTAAAGAAACATCCCCCGACCAATCTAAAGAAGACTGCTTCGATTGCTCTGAAAGCTGCTAGACTCGCCATCAAGCAAGCTGGTGGAAAAAATAAAATCAGAATACCACGCATCATACCTTTCAATGCAAAATCTGGAGGTATTCTACCACCATTGCCAATTTTTGCAGCCCTTGGTGCTCTCGGTAGCATTGCTGGGGGAAGTGGTGCGATAGCGAAGACAATTATTGATGCGAGGAATGCGAAAAAGAAATTGGAAGAAGATCATCGACACAATAAAGCCATGGAAGCTATTGGTAAAGGACTGTACTTGCGTAAAAACGCCAAAGGAGGTTTTGGTTTATATTTAAAAAAACAAAAAAACTCCCAATGAAGCTACCCAATAGACCGTTGTACGATACCGAGTTGTTAGAGTATGTAAAGTTTTTGAAGATACCACATTTTCGAGGCGTTTTCATGCGAGACAATTTGCCAAGCAGTGGTCCTCGTAAACGTGAAACTGCAATTCTAAATTTAGATGTGTCGAAGAATCAAGGCACTCATTGGGTAGCTTATAGAAAGATAAATGATGTCGTTGAGTATTTTGATTCATTTGGATGTCTGAAGCCACCGAAAGAACTTGTCCGATATCTGGGTAAAATCAAACTATACTACAACAACGATCAGTTTCAAAACTATAATCAGATCAACTGTGGACATCTCTGCTTAAAGTTTTTGTATAATAATGGAAGCCGTTTTAGCATTCCTACATGGTGAGAAGAGGTTGCAAGACTTTTCCGAAGATGAATTGAAGGAATTTCCAATCAAATATTTAATACAACATGCTAGACCATGGGAATTGTTGAATGTTTGGCATAAATTACCAAACGATTATCAGTGTTATTTCGATTTGATAATTCGTTTACCCTGTTTCATTCATTATAATAGGCCAGATGCCCAAACACATGTGGATGGACCTGTCAGTTCACAGTACGATTGTCACGGTTGTAATTATTTTTTTAAATGTAGAGGGGCCGTAATCTATGAATAAATAATATGATGTCGATGATGGTTTTATTATAAATATTTCTGTACCACTCGTACTGTCATCAGTCATGTCTCAGCTGCTTACGCTGACTAGTATTACCAACGAGTTCTCTTTTACCCCTTCCACACCGATCATACTACATCTCAGGAAGAGTTATTACATAGCTGTACTAGGATTTCACACTTACCATTCCATACCAAACATCGACGGTGAAAAATTTTACTACTACGAAAATAATAATCGTTCAGTATTGAAGGAAATCAAGCTGCCAACAGGTTGTTATGAGATTGAAAACATTGAGAGTTATATTCAGATGCATTTGAATAATACAGATTTCTCATTGAAACCAAAAAACAACACCTTAGAGTGTGAAATCTATAGTCAATTGCACGCCATCAGTTTCGAAAACGATAATAGTTTTGGAGAATTATTAGGGTTTTCTAAAAGGATCTTGAAGCCTGGTATAGTGCACTCTTCAGATCGACCAGTGAATATTCTTAAAGTATCTAGCTTACATTTCGATTGCAACATTACCGAAGGAGCCTTCTACGGGGACAGACCGGCCCATACTATATTGAGCTTTCCCATTACAGTCGATCCTGGATTCGCAATCAACGAACGTCCCAATACCCCCATCTATTTGCCTGTGAGAAGTAACTTAGCAGAGATCACCAACATCAGTGTTAGAGTGTTGGATCAAGATCTCAGACCTGTGAATTTCCGAGGAGAGAAAAGTACTTTGCACTTGGACTTGAAAGAACGTTAAATGGGTTTGGTAATTCAGCATAAAAGGGGACCACCCACTTCAAACCTATCAGTATCATCGAGGTCTTCCAAGGGACGTGACCAGCTCTCTTCAGAAAATATTATTTTTCTCCAATCTGTTGGATTGAAAGTAAGAGATGTTAAAACGCAAGTACGTTCATTCTGAGCAATCACCGACAACATCTGCAGCATCGTTCAATCAAATGAGGATGAACCCAATTTTCGATATTTACCGTCGACCTCAATATGATGAAACTATCCGGAAGGAAGAGTATTGATCCTACATCCCGTATCATTCGATAATAATGATATGGTGGAGATTAATGTGAATCAAGCAGATGCATTTTTCGCGATGCATGAATCTTTGTTGGAAATCAAAGGAAAATTAGATATTGAAGGAGATGGTAACGTTTAATTGGCTCCCAATTGTGGAGCGTTTCTTTTGATTCGTGCACTTATGTGCAAAGTGCCAGAGAGATAGAAGTGATAAGAGATCCTGGAATTGTTAGTACTGTACGAGGATTCCTTTGCTGTAAACCTGAGGACTCCAAACATTTGGCGACGGCTGGATGGACGTACCCCGAAAAACCGTTCCTGAATGCTGTGGATAAGTCGTTCAGTTTGTTGATACCCCTCAAGCACATTTTCAACGTATTCAATGACTACAGTTCGATTGTCTACGGAAGACAAACAATTCGTCTAGTTCGAGCACGTGACGATAAAGATAGCGTAATTGTCAAGGAACTTAACAATACTGGTGTAACGACTACTACTAAAGTCAAAGTTTTAGGGCGAGGTTCAGTTTGTATGTAATAATAAATAAGGTACAATATAACTATATACTTGGTATTTAACATACATCTGCTCTTCCATCTAACCCCAAAAGAAAGTCAAAGACAGCAAATAGAATACTAGAAAAATAATTTAAAATAATAGAAAAAAAATAATAGTTTAGCAATAAATTAGCAATTTTAATCCAAAAAATTAAATTATTGTTGAGAAAAATAATAGTCAAAGAGAGCTCGTTTAAGTTTATGTAGTGATGAGTTACTGTAATCGTGAGGTAAATTATTGAGACAGTTAACAATACAATAAGAAAAGGATCGTTTGAAAGACTCAGTGTGGTGACGTGGTATAGTTAGAGTATTTCTATGTCTTAAGTTTAGAGAATGTACATCGGTTCTGTATTTTATTTTGTGATACAGATATGGTGGAGATTTTTCCTTCAGTAGCTTAATATAAAACATGGTGGAATGCAATTCTCGACGACTTTTCATTTGTAACCATTTAGTAATTCTGAATGTATGGCTGATATGTTCAAATTTGCGAATACCAAAAGTTAGTCTTAGGCATGAATTTTGCAATTTTTGTATTCTATTTATATTAAATAAATTTAAACAAGAATTATATAAAATGTCACAGAAATTCAGTTTAGATAGCACTAGTGATTCGCATAGTAGGATTTTGACCGATTTATCTAACACATGGCGAGATTGATCTATAAGTTTTAGAGCTGCATATGCTTTTTGTAAACATTTACTAATATGGTGCGAGAATCTTAAGTTTTCATCAAACCACACTCTTACTTTTTCGCTAAATTGTATAGTATTACCATTAATTATAATATTTGATGAGTATTCTTGTTTGAACACCTGCGAATCAACTTTATTTCCAAAAATAATTGCATTGGTCTTAGATGCATTTAGTTGTAGACAATGATTAATTGAAAATGTATAAAGATTATGTAGGCCATAATTAATAGCAGTTACCGCTTGATTCGCTTCATCCAAGGAAAAAGACATATATAACTGCGTATCGTCAGCGTAGTAATGTTGTAAACACGAAAAGAAAATATTTGGAAAATTCGATATATAAACAGAGAAGAGTATAGGGCCCAATATTGATCCTTGGGGTACTCCGGTACCCACAGATAAAAAACTTGATACACTTTCTTGATTTTTTACAGCTTGACTTCTCTTAGATAAATAAGATTTAAATAAATCTATAGCTTTAATATCCAAACCACTATATGATAAGATCGAAAAGAGTAAATTATGATTAAGAGTGTCAAATGCTTTCGAGTAGTCAAATAAGAACAACACAGCTAATTTACTCCTATCAAGTGCTGCCAAAATATCATCAGATATTTTTAATAGTGCTGATGTACAACTGTGACCAGTTTTAAATCCAGACTGTACTGATGGTATTATGGAATTTTTAATCAAGTGTTTCTGAAGTTGTATGTTAATAGCTTTTTCTAAGATCTTTGATAAAGTTGGCAATACACTGATTGGTCGTAGTTGTTGTAACATTTGAGGATTATTTACTTTAGGCAAGGGAGTAACAAATAATTTTTTCCAATTTTGAGGAAACACAGAGTTCAATAAGGAATAATTAATTATATGGGTAATATACGGTAACAGAAATGGTAAGCACAAATTTAAAGTAAGAATATTAATGCCATCTGGACCAACAGCTTTACTTTTAATTCTTTTTATTATATTGAGAATATCAATTTCAGTTACTGGCTGAAACGTGAGGGTTGTATGTACAGATTTTTTTATATTATGCTCATAGAAATGTTGCGTGTCATAATCAGGAGTCAATTTAGGAAAAGCGTTTAAGAAGAATTCATTAATTTCATTCACATTCCACTTATTTGATAAATCCATATCACTACGATCTTTATTAAATCCCACAATCGTCTTGAGACTAGACCACCTCTCTTTATGTGATTGATTTTTCAGCTTAAATTTGATATAACCTTTTTTTCCTTTTTAATTGTAACATTGTAACATAATGCAGTTGGATTTCGATAGAAACGATTATGTCACTGCCTACTACAACTATACCAGTTCCTACTCAAGCTATACATATTCCACACAAGTTCATCCAATTTTGGACTACTCAGCATTCAAAGATCATGCATTATTCGTGATAGATTGCTCGAAGCAGGAAGATAGCATGAAATCATCGACAATGGATATAAAGCTGGAGATTGAGTCTGCTAAAGGATTTCCTGCTGATACTAAGGCCTATTGCATCATCGTGCATGATTGTCTGCTAGAGTACTTCCCTCTGACGGAGGTTGTGAAAAGCATAATATAAGTGGTCGACTACCGTTCGTGCTCGCTTTTTCAACGCTGACCATCATGAGAATCGCATTCGTTGACATTCAAGGTTTCACGCTCGATGGCGTCTTCCATCCAAAAGAATTGACAATTCAGATTGGTCGTCAAAGATCCAACTTTTTGTTCAAGCCTCCAACACCTTATGCTGATGTGAGCGGAAAAGATAAAAAAACTACACAATACTAGGAAAAATTTGATCATGGAATATCATATCAGTCTGGAGATATTGACTATAGTGAAATGAATGCCATTTTGGAGAAATATCTACTACATTCAGTTGAGTGCATTTATGTAAGAGGAAATCAGAAAGCTGACTTTTTGAAAACAAAGTGTGCTGAGCTTGCAGTGTATCCAACCATTTACGATGTGACGCTATATGATGACTCATCATTGAATACGGAAAACTTCCAGCCCACCATTACGTATTGTCCTAACCACGCCAATGGAAAATTCATGTGCACCCAACGAAATGTTGATCAATTACATCAATGGTTTACATATGTTGTATTACCCAAGTAGAAAAATTGTAAATTTTTATTTCCTCAATAAATATATTATTATAAATAAATAAATTATAAATAAATATAGTAATAAAAACATTTTATCATTTTTTATGTTGACATCTGTTGTCTCCTTGAAAGGTGTAGCTTACCATTCTCTTTCCTCTTGAGTTCCATCATTAAATAGGAATTTTATTTTGTAGAATGAGGTATTTTCTTTTGGTATCTCCTTGTAAAACACCGGTAGTCGTCCATCATTTACTACTTCATGTTTCATTATTGCCCATGACGATTGACTGCAGTTTTTTCTTGCATCATCGAAGCATATCCTTAGAATTTTGATATCAGTGGGTTCGTTTGTATAAAATACATCATTCAAAACGGCTGTCAGAATGGTTAATGATAGTCGTGACATTTTTAGAGTTGTTATCTATTTTTGACACAGGTACTTCTGGTGAAGGTCTTCTACACTGGCAACTGAAAACTTTATCCCACAAACTCAGATTCTCCAAATGCTTCAATACTCTAGTTTTTTCTTTGTAGAAAGTTATATCTCTACTCAACTGACGGACATGCTCACCGAATTCTTCTAGTTTCCTTCTGTACTCGTCTGAAGTCATTGTGATACTGATGAATAAATCACCATAGTTCACGTTCTTATAGCTTTGTTAATACGTCATTTGTCATTATCATTCTATCATACTTCATAATATGACATCGAATAAAAAATTTTAATGCACCCTGTATATTTTACTCGCATACACCTGCATTGTTCGAAAACTCAGATATCTATCAATGATATTTCTTCACAGCCTCAGAAACTATGATTGACAGCGCTGAAAATGTTCATGTGTATATATACCTATCTATATTATATCGCAGCGGCCAGCGAGCGCGACCTGAACTAATGACGCATGTCACGTTAAATCAACATATTTTCATTCATTTTTATTATCTGGTAGTTCAAGGTTATTTTTAACAAAAAATTATGTGACAAATATATATTTGTATATCCAATCTTGCACGATAAAATTAATATGCGAGTTATCTGAATGGTATAGCTATCTGTTTAGTAAGTCAAAGGGTTCAGGTTCAAATCTCCGAGAAACCAAGTTTTTTTTCAACGCTTACGTCACACCAAACATTGTCGACCATTATCTGGTAGCTCAAGGGTATTTTTAATAAAAATGATGTCACAAATATATATTTGTATATCCAATCTTGCACGATAAAATTAATATGCGAGTTATCTGAATGGTATAGCTATCTGTTTAGTAAGTTAAAGGGTTCAGGTTCGAATCTCCGAGAAACCAAGTTTTTTTCAACGCTTACGTCACACCACTTTTCAACGTGCTTGGGGAACCCTCTTAATCGAGTCGATGGGGCCGACAATGTCAACAATACCGTATGTAAACAATGTTATATGTCAACAATGTCATATGTCAACAATGGCAACATGCCGTATGTAAACAATGGCAACAATGTAATATGTCATTTCCCCCACTCCTTCTCCCGCCACTCCTGTCATATGTCAACAATGTCATATGTCAACAATGTCATATGTCAACAATGTCATATCCCCACTCCTTCTCCCGCCACTCCTGTCATATGTCAACAATGTCATGTGTCAATAATGTCATCTCCCCACTCCTTCTCCCGCCACTTCCCCCACTTCGCTCCCCCACTACGCCACCCACCACTTCCCCCACTCCTCCCCCATAACTACCCCCACTCCTCCCCCCACTTCAAGTGGGCTTGAACCGGTGTTGTTTAACTACTTAACTTTAATCTGGCTTCGCGATATTTGTAACATTGTAACTAAATTTGAAATGTGAAGCTTAAAACTCCCTACAACTTTTATGCACATTTTTTGTTATCTTTTGTGATAACAGAGCTACTGAGCTTTATCACACTAATTAATCACCCTGTATACTACTATTCTAAATCTTAATTCTAGCAATGACCTACAGTTATTATTATGATTTAAGTAAAGTTTATTTTTAATTTGTCGGTATAAATGTTATGGAATTCCTCCCGAATACACGTATCGAAGTAGAATTTGAATTCAATTTGGCAGTTTATTAAAACTATCCACACCCTTAAAAAACAATGACTTTATACTGCTTCGTGCATTTGTCCTTGGAATGTAGAAATTGGTGTTCGATCTGGTATTTTAATGATGTACTTCATTATTTGTGGTTAAAACGTTATTAAAATAGTAGAGGATGCGAAGTGAAATCGACCTTTACCATCAAAATTATTTTATCAGTAATTTAGTGTGTTAAAAATAAAAAAAAAAATGGGTTGCCTGAAAAAATCCTGGCTAGGCCATAATTAATTAAAAATTCAATAATCCTTTTTTTTTTTCGATGTGTTTATCGAAAAAATTTTACACCAACCGTAAGTACAAAGCCCATGGAATATACAAACGTAGGATTGCCTATATTTTTCCCGGCTAAATACTGGGTTGCCAGGTATAAACAGGTATTTTTGTCCCCGTTATTTTCACCTACTTGTTTAATCTGTAAATTAAACAAAAAAATAAGCGCTATAGGGTTGCCCGCAAAAAGTCTGTCCCAGATGATGTTTGTCGAGTTTTAAAAAATTAAAATTTTAATGCGACTATGTACGTGCGAACGTGCGTATTAATGCAATGTTTATATTTATGGTGTGGTATAATAAAATGTTTGTATAGAACAAAATATTACGAAGACGTAGAAAGGCCACAAGCAATTTTTTTTGGAATCCCGACTTTAATCTCGGGGGGTCGGACTTTAATCTCAGGCGCTCGACTATAATCACGGTCGCCTGACTATAATCTCGGTCGCCCGACTTTAATCTAAAGCGCCTGACTTTAATCTAAAGCGCCCGACTTTAATCTCGGGCGCTCGACTTTAATTTCGGTCGCCCGACTTTAATCTCAAGCGCCCGATTTTAATCTTGGACGCCTGACTTTAATCTAGAGCGCCCGACTTTAATCTCGGACGCCTGACTTTAATCTAGAGCTCCCGACTTTAATCTAGAGCGCCCGACGTTAATCTCGGGCGCTCGACTTTAATTTCGGTCGCCCGACTTTAATCTAGAGCGCCCGACTTTAATCTAGAGCGCCCGACTTTAATCACGGGCGCTCGACTTTAATTTCGTTCGCCCGACTTTAATCTCGAGTGCCCGACTTTAATCTCGGGCGCCCAAGATACCCCTCAACACCCACCAAAGTAGAAAAATCTTTGAAAAAAATATTTGCTCGAGATTTTTTAAATGGAAATGGATCACTCTACACCTACTTGATATAATTTATAGGGTTTTTTATTCATTTTTGGTATTTTTAGTGGTTCTTTATAAAAATGGATCATTGTATACCTACTCAATACACTGTATATGATAAAATAATTTGTGACCAAACACTACCCCACAAAAAACCATTGGAGGGTTGTTAATGAGTAGTTTTTGGATCACAATTTATTTCACTCTGTAGAGTATATTAAGTAGGTGTAAGGTTTTTCAACGACTTCACAGAACTGAGTAGCTGTTACTTGATATTATATTCAATTAAAAAGGTGAATGTGACCCCCGAGATAAAAGTCGAGCGTCCGACTTTACAGTCGGAAGCCCGAGAGTAAGTCGTGATTCCAAAAAAAAATTGCTTGTCGCCCTCGTACGTAAAATATCCTTAGTGTTGGTATTTTTATTTTTTAATTTGAAATTTTCGACGTTTCATTTTGTTCATTTTTATTTACTTTCTTGAAAAAAGATAAAAATTACAAGCAAGTATACATCGCATTCTGATTTTTATTCATGACAACATTTGTACACTCTAATGCAGCATTTATAATTAAATATATGTTTGTAATATTTTTAAATTAATATATTAATCTAACATATATCAACTTTCGTTAAACTTATCGGTAGAAATTAAAAAAAAAGTGATTTTTGAATTTTTAATTAATTATAGCCTGGCCAGGATTTTTTCAGGCAACCCATTTTTTTTATAATTTTTAACATACTAAATTATAAAATAATTTTTATCCATTTAACAGACGAGTAAAGGTCGATTTTACTACGGATATTAGACTAAAATGTGTTGGTTGCAATTTATTTATTATTTTAAATACATACATAGCGTAGATAGCTAAAAAAGTCTTTATTTATTTCACGCGTATATTTTTTGTTTATTTATAATAAAATTGCATTTTATTATTAGGTGTTGCACAGTAACATTCATTTTGGAAACAAAGTCCACTTCCTGATCGCTGTTAAATGCAATATGTAGCACAGGCGTTACATTGGCAGGTAGCGCCTATTTAAACACAATGGTAAAATGTCTTCTGGAAAATAAATCAGTTATAATTAACAATAAAAAAAATTTAAAAATATTTATTAATGTTATTAATAAAAAATATAGTTTTTTTTTAACAAAAGTAATAAATATGTACTTTAAATATAAATATAATAAAATAAAACACTAAAAACAAAAAAAAAAGTAATTTAGTAACAAGCTTAATTTATTTTAAAAAAAACCTACTTGCATAAAATTTTCTGTGGGGAATAATAAAAACTATTTTTGGCAACCGCCCGGGAAGTACCCATTTGACATGAAATTAGTTGACATTTTGATTTTTGAAAGTTTGCATGGTTTTTGGTCGCAATTATAAACTATGGAAAGCAGCAGCGATAGTGAGTTTAAAAATATGCCTTACGAAATTAAAAATGCAGCAGCTGCTGCTACAGCACAATTATTGCTGTCCAGGTACAAAAACGTTTATGATTTGTTTACAAAATGGATGGATATGAAGAAATGCAAAGCTATTACAGAGGATGTAATTTTGGCTTATTTGAAGCAAAAATGGGAAGCTGTGTAGCATATATGCACTCTATGTTAAAAATTACCATTTTAGTTAAGAAATATGTAGTCACTTTCCCAATGGTTGTCGCATTTTTTAAAAGGAAAAATGTTGGTTGATAAGCAAAGAAATCAGAAATCTTCAGCAGCAAGCAGATTAACAAATTCATTGGGGAAGCAGATAATAAAACATCTAAAGCCCCATCCACATCTGAGCAAACGCACCAAATAAGCACTTTGCGCCGTATGATAATTCATTCGGAGGAATTGTTGTTTCTCCGCACAGAAGCACACGAGCCTGCATTCGTAGCCGCTCCAGTTGAGCGCCGCATTTATTGATACGATGAACGCAATGTAGAATCTAGTACGGGCTAGTGCTGAATTAATTATTACGAGGGCGGTGTGATAAGTCAGTGACTTTTTGAATAAAACAAATTTTTTTCCGCAAATAAACATTTTATTTTTCTACATAAACACCTTTTAGCTCGATACATTTAGTCCAGCGATTTTCTAATTTTTTTATTCCCTCCAAATAATAGGTTTTTTTAAAGCTCTCAAAATACGTGTTTGTTTCGGTAATGACTTCTTCATTCGACTCAAATCTCTTACCGCACAGTCATTTCTTTAGGTTTAGAAACAGAAAATAGTTGCAGGGGGCTAAATCTGGAGAATATGCTGGATGGGGTAGCAGTTCGTATCCCAATTCGTGGATTTTGGCCATCGTGACTAGACAAGTGTGCACACGTGCATTGTCTTGATGGAACAGCACTTTCTTCTTCTTAGCCAAATGCGGCCGTTTTTGCTTCAAATCAACGTCGAATCTGTTTAAAAGCTTTGAATAATATTCGCCGGTGATCTTTTTACCTTTCTTGAGGTAATCGATGTGAATGACACCGCGTACATCCCTAAAAACTGTGGCCATGACCTTGTTGGCTGACAGACTCTGATTCGCCTTATTTGGTACACGTTCACCCCGAGCAACCCACTGTTTCGATTGTTCCTTGGTCTCTGGCGTGTTGTGATGGATCCATGTTTCATCCACAGTAACAAAACGGCGCAAAAATTCATCCGGATTACGGCTGAACATCGCTAAACACTCTTTTAAAGTGGTCACACGATTGCGCTTATGGTCGAGTGTGAGCAATCGCGGCACCCATCTCGCAGAGAGTTTTTTCATGTCCAAATATTCGTGTAAAATATGATGTACCCGTACAGTTGAGATACCTACAGCATGAGCCAACTCAAGCACTTTCATTCTTCGATCATCCAATATCATTTCATGGATTTTATCGACGATTTCCGGCGTGATCACTTCTTTTGGGCGACCTGGACGTTTGGCTTCACTAGTGCTGGTACGACCACAACGGAACTCTGTAAACCACTTCTTAACCATTGAAATTGATGGTGCCGAGTCCCCGTAGTATTTATCAAGTCTTTCCTTAGTTTCAGTGATGGATTTTTTATTCACTTTTTTCCATTTTCGTAAAAATTCACGAGGTTGTCTGCTTTGAACGGCTATCAAACACCAACTGCTCAAAATTAGAAAGTTGCCCACTGATAGATTATAGTTGACGGCAGCACTGTTGCATTTTGAGTAACTGGGCGGGAAATTCATAAAGTCACTGACTTATCAAACTGCCCTCGTATCAATAAATTACTTAAAAATAAGAAAAAGAGACGGAAGCGTAGTAAATGGTCTTTTTAGGTATATCTTCGAGGAAGTCAGAATATATCAGTCATATATTTCGTCGGCGCCTATGTCATATTAAACGTAATTAATAGCAAGTTTAATTATTGATAAATTTATGTTTACCTTTTCCTGTTCCAACTTTTTTCTTGATTTTTGCTTTTTCCGCCGGTAAGATCCTTTAAGACTATGTTTTTTTTTAACTCACATCCCGGTTAAATGTATCCGCCATTTCTCTCCAAGCATCCTTTTTCTTAATTGAATTAAAATGCATCTCGTGTCTCACATTCCAAAGAATAGGCCGTTTTTTAAACTCTTCAATTAATTGCAAGCACATCTCACGTGCAACAGAATGTGCTCAGCGCGTTCGTGCATCCCGTCCACATCTGAATGCTCATGCGGCGGAAAGGGCTTAATGCTGAAGGTAATTTTAATAAAATATTGCAATTGTAGGGTATAAAGGTATCAACCTAATATGCTTTATTTTCAGGCAGCATAAATTATTGGATTAGCCGGTGCATGTAGACGGAAAGAACTAACAAAAATGTTAATTGATTTAATAAACGACAAGAAATGCCTGATTCCAAAACACATGTATAGAGAACTTTTGTTGTAAATGAGCAAGAAAACCTACTGTTGTATGGGCAATATTTATCTTTACGGCCATCCCATACTCCACAGATTATTAGTAAATTAGAAAAAAAAAAAATGTTCGATTCATCCTGCTGTTATTCACAATATTGTAAATTACACAGGCCATAGCATTCGTCGAACTTTAGCGACAATATTTGCTGATAATAGTGAAAATATCACAGATTTGAAGAGACTTTGTGGTTGAAAGTCTACCAATATCGTGAAGGATATATAGAGAATTTACTTACCAACAAAATTAAAATTACCAAAACCATTCAAAGATTATCAGATAAAAACAATCAACGTGAAACGAAAACTTTACCTTCTTGTTCTGACTTCAACAAAAGTAATTTAAATATACTAAACAAATTGAATCCCTTTAATATTAGCAATTGCTCGAATTTACATATTTTATACAAATAAGTGTTAAAATGTTCAAAATTTTGTTTATACAAAGAAATATAAAAAACAAATGTGTCTCATAGATTTGTTATTCTACACGGTTGCCGTAAAAATAGTGTATGCAACACGTCCGAAAACAGTTTTTTCTGGACTCGCAGACTTCCGGACACGCCTACGGCACGTCCTAGAATTTTGTCTACTCGGACTTGATACGTAAATTTCTATTAATTTATTTTAATAAAAATAAATATTTGTGATTGTCTTTAGTGTGTTAAACACGACGCGCTCCACCATTTTTCCTGATTTGAAAAATACAGCTATCATTTTTTACTGATCTCCTTACCTGCCACGGAAAGAACAAACTTTCGTCGCGTACAAATTATCGTTTAGAATTAAACGAATTGCTGGCGCATTTATGCCAAATGTTTCCTCAATCCGGTAGTAAGTCGCTCGCTTGACTTCGTAAAGCATTTTTCTCACAGCAGTAACATTTTTCTCCGTGACGGACGTTGGTGGCTTCCCCGTTTTCTCAGCGTCCTGCAGACTAGAATTTATTGTACCAACTAAATATGTAGACAATTATTACCTTGTACATACATACATACATACACATAGTCATGCTTTTTTTCCGTAGGGGTAGGCAGAAACCACTTCTTTTTACTTGCTACGGTTCTTCCACATAACTTTTGCTTCTCTACTTTCATCGGCGCTCTTATACATGCTCGTCGGTTGTTGGTTCTCTTGAACTGACCTTTTTCCAAAACAATGTTGATCTAATCGAGATAAGTTCGCCGAGGTCGACCTCTACCGACTTGCCTATTCACACTCGCCTTATAAGTTTGTTACATCAATGTTTCTTTATCCGTCCTCTCTACGTGTCCAAATCATCTAAGCATTTCTTAATCTATATTTGTAACCACATCTATCTCTGCAGCATTGATCTTACTATTATACTTCTTCTCTCACACCTAATATTCACTACCATACATAAGTGTAGGGAACGCCACTTCTCTATGCACAGCCATTCGTGCTTTTTTTGACATGTCCTGTCTGCTTTTAAAGTTATACAGGGTCCCATTGATTTATTTTCCTGCCAACACCCTTCGCTTAATATCACAGTCATATTTTCCGTGTCTCGTAAACTTTGCATCCAATTATATAACTTTACCCACTTCTTTCGTTCTATCTTCTTTAATCAGCACTTCGCAGTTTGTCATGCTTTCTCCCCTTACGCAACAACTTCTCAAATAATGCTAATATGACCTGATCATCGGCGGTAAGAAGGCATTTGACGATAAAATGATTTATTTTCAATATATACGCACTTTCTTTTAATTTTTTTAAAATAAGTGAAACAGCCATGGCAAAGCCACACATCCCTGTCTAACACCTTTTTTATGTTAAACCAGTCACATAATGCAAGAGTAATTTATTCCAAGCACTGGTCTATGTCTAAACCACGTGCGAAGTTATACCGCAAAACCACCCGAGTGACTAAGACGCCTTAGCACGAACCTTATTGAACACGTCCAACATGCAGTAACACTTAGACTCCTGCGCCACGTGGTTGCGTTATACTACAAAACTTTTCTAGTTTCCTCTTTAACACTTAAATAAATTTTAATTTACTTATAAAATCGTTTACATCAATTAGCTGAAAAAATTTAACAATATTAAGAGGTAATAAATATTACATTGTGGATAGTATAAAAATGTAAAATTAATAAAAATTTAACGCATTAATATTTTTTTTATCTATAAAATTTATTTAAATTGAAAGCTTACATTTCCAAAATTCCTATTCTAATAATTTGTACTAAAATCAATCCAAAATAAGATAAGTTATAATTAAGTGGCCGCAAAAAAGTATATATATCAAGATTTTTTTGTTCGTGTTAAGATAGTATACTACTAACAAAATGGTTAAATTCACCTGCATTCTTTTGGCTCTTGCAGCTGTTGTCGTTTTATCGACCAACGAAGTCAGCTCAGTTAAAGGTAAATATCGATTGATAAAAATATGATAAATTAATTTATAATCATAAATTACACATTAAATATTTTAATTGTATACATGTTTGTTATTACAATGTAAATATTTTTTGATGTAAAATTTATTTACTGCCAAATGTTCTATTTATTTTCTAAATTACTTATTATATGATAAACACCCCAAACAGTATTTTAAAATTGTTACAATACGTTAATATTAAAGTTATGGGTCGTCTCTAATACGTCCCCGGTTTTTAATTTCTTTTCTATAACGAAACGACTTTGATGAAAGATTTAGCCAATCTTTAAATTAGCCGGCAAATGTTCGTGTGAAGTTTGGTAGCAACCCCGCATTTTCAATCTAAACGTGAATCTTATTTGATTTGTCAGAATAAACAATTTTTAAAATAATTATTATTTCGATTTATGATTTTTTTGTGGTTTTTTTTATACTAAAATTGGAAAAATACAAAATAGATTAACATCGCCACTGCGCAAGAATGACACGTTAACATTAAAATATATTGTACTCTTTTATTAGGTGTTTTTATATGAAAAAAATTGTTGAATGCATTAGCAACGCCCCTGCGCAAGAATGTTACACAAAAACATTCAACGGGTCTTTTTTAATACCTGTTCTGTATCGTACCAATTTTAGTACAAAAAAAAATACAAAAAACAATAAATCATAATAATAACATTTAATTAATTAAATAAGTTAGATTCACGTTCACCGGGCTAATTTTAACATTCGCTTAAAATTTGAAAAATCAGAAACGTACAAGAAAAGACCCAATGTCATTTCTAATATTGTGAAGAGTTTTTTTAAAAAAGAAACCATAATATTTTTTACTCACTACTTTTTGCTAAGCACAAAAAGAAATAATAAAAATGTCTTTAAATAACAACAAAACTAAATAACATTTAATAGGTACTTCTTAAACTCGCCAATATGAAATAGTACTTAAAATAATATACAGAGTCACGAATCATACTTAAAGATGTAACTTTGACAACGTTGTAGCAAAATATACTTGCACCTAGAGAAAAGGTATCGTGTTTCACTTCCTTACATCCCACGTTATAGCGGTTGGGAAAGGTTTCAACATTATTGCCAACTATTTTTCAGTATAGTACTTTTCTCTGATTTTGTTGTAATTAACAACGAAAAACAACATTGTATTTAAATAAAATTCACTGGTACTATGGTGATTCATCCAACACTTATTTATTTCAGAGAAAAGTAAATGTTATGGTCTATTTTTATGCATTGTTACTAATAATCATGTCAGGCTTAAATTTCATTAATTAACAGCAAATATTTTAACCGGCAACATTGTTATACTGGAAAAATAACGTGGTTTTCTTATGTCGTCTAGCCAATACGACCAGCCACAACAATATGTTCCCACTCTGTTGTTAGGTTAAACAGATTTGCAAGGTTGCCGATGTCAACTTTTGCACCAAATAGATTATAATGTCTAATGATTCGTAACATTGTCCGTATCTTTTATTTAACTTTTAAGTTTGTCAAATAAAAAAACTGTTTTTTACATTTGTATTGAAACTTATTTTATTTCGTTAGTCCGATAAAATAATTAGCTATTTACGTATATTATTACTATATATTTAACCAAACTAATAATTTATTTTTAGCTCCATCATTTGTTGTGACATTAAACAATGTTGCTGCAGTTGGAGACACTTGTGAATGCAATGCATGCTCAAAAACATGCGTTGGTGAAGGATACATAGGTGGACTCTGTTATCAAGACGAGTGTTACTGTGGTTCTTTATAATACTACATACTGATAAAAATTTTTTCTAATTTGTTTTTTTTTCGAACAAAAATAAATTAACTTTTTAAATTAAAGTTTAGTTTAATCTTTGTAACAACTTAAAATAGTTTAAATAATCGTTGAAACTACGTCGCAAAAGAAAAAATTGCTGAAATTTTGTTTCATTTTTTTAAACCATGAACAATTCAAACAAGCCAGAACACTAAAGTAATAAGTATTAAAATAATACATATCAGTGGTCTGGGTGCGACCCGAGAGGTCCACACGACTAACTTTCCAGTGAAAAGAATGAAAAAATACCATTTGTTTTGTTGTTATAATTATTATTATTAAAATTATTATAAAAAACGATTTTAAATTGTTTATAACAAATTATAATTGTCATTAACAATATTCTGTTTATGTCAACCGTATTCTTATAAACTTTTTCTTATTATTTTATAAGCGGGAGCTTTTTATAACAATGAAATTATTTTCATTATGATCAATAATCATTTGTTTGTTACAATATTCAATTGTTATAAACAATGCTTGATTATTACTAACAAGAATTTTTCAATGTTATAGCGTATACAATGCTATTCTCTCAATACTGACACAAGTTTAAAATTCTCCAATTTTTATTTTTGTTTTCTAAAACTATCTATTTTTATGAAATATTGTATTATATTTATCATACAAATATTTCTAACATGCAATAATATATTATTAAATAGATCTTAAAATTCTGTATTAAAAATAGTATTATTTATAAATTGCAAAATTCAGGTAGTTTACCATTTTTTTCGGTTTTTCTATTTTCTATAAAACACAGCTGGACCGATTTTAATAAAAATCCAATCAGTTTTAAGTTGCGTATTTATGTGTCGAATGCAATTATTCCCACGTCGATATCATTTTTTGTTCTTAAGAAAATCGAGACGAAAAATAATTCCAAAAGTTTACCATTTTTTTCAATTTTTTGATTCTCCATAAAAAATAGCTAAACCGATTTTGCTAAAAATCTAATCAGTTTTAAGTTGCGTAATTATGCGTCAAATGCAAATGGTCTCACAACGATATTATTTTTTGTTCTCGAGATAATCAAGACGAAAAATAACTTCAAAAGTTTACCATTTTTTTCAATTTTTTAATTCTTTTTAAAAAACATCAAGATCGATTTTGCTGTTAATCTAATCAGTTCTAAGTTGCGTAATTATGCGTCAAATGCAATTGGTTCTACATCGATATTACTTGTTGTTCTCGAGATAATCGAGACGAAAAGTAATTCTAAAAGTTTACCATTTTTTTCAGTTTTTTGATTCTCTATAAAAAATAGGCTTACCCTAACTTTTGCTGAAAATCTAATCAGTTTTAAGTTGCGTAATTATGCGTCGAATGCAAGTAGTCCCATGTCGATACTATTTTTTGTTCTTGAGATAATTAAGACGAAAAGTAATTTTAAAAGTTTACCATATTTTTCATTTATTTGATTCTCCATAAAAAATAGGCTTACCCTAACTTTTGCTGAAAATCTAATCAGTTTTAAGTTGCGTAATTATGCGTCGAATGCAATTGGTCCCACGTTGATAACATTTTTTTTTCGAGATAATAAAGACAAAAAATAATTCCGAACGCACATACGAACATGCGCACAAATGTACACACACACATACAGACTTTCACTTAAAACCTATTGTATTCGACTCTGGAGGCCTTGAAATGAGATGTTATGTCAAAATTTTGGATTCGCAAAATCGGACCCATTACTATAACTTTCATATTAATAATAATTTAAAGCATGTTGCAATTCTTAAGACACATAATTATTTATGACAATTTTTAGAGCTTGAACCAAGTTCCAAATAAAAATGATGACATACCTAATGATTTAGATTTTTGCGATTGTTGAAAATTAGCACTTTCAACAGTACAATTTCTCTCTGAGAAATTTATTGCTTTAAATCTACTCAGTACGGCCCTGACGCCGACAAAAAAAATCAACTGCTGACCACGTGCAATTAGTAATCCACTATAAAAATTTGATCACCCTCTTATTGCGTGCAATTTAGTAATCGTCTATAAAATCGTGTCATGGGCAAGAAAAGACCGTTACGTTTTTGACCAATAAAAAGCACAGACTTGAGCGCCAAAAATGATACAGGAGGCATAAAACATGTAAAACTTTGCTCCATGTATCAATTTTTAATATAATATAGACGACAATTATGTAGCTTTATTTAATTGAAACACATTCACGGCGACAAATCCCAGACAGACCTATCGGCAAAACCTACAGCGTGTAGGAGCATCGAACCAGTGACGACCCGAACTATCGAAGAAAATCTTACATCAAAGTGCGGACGGCAGCATCATTAGGAGATTCACGGCGAATTCTCCACTAGGGTGAGACAGCAAATTTGCCATTTTACATATTATGCTTAGATCTGATGTTTTGAAGTACATCCTTTAACCTAATTACGTGTCAACTGTAAGTGTTGATGTAGTGTCTTTAAACATGTAGCATTTGAAATTGCTACCTGTTAATTTTGTTTTTTTATGTAATAAATTTTTCATTTATTGGGCATTGCACTTACAGAGAACATTCAGTTTTGATATCAAATTCCTGAATAAAACATCTATTAAAACCACTATTTCAAAACAAACATCACATATAGTTGAATGCTAGTAAATTCACAGGTTTCCAACACTAGGTAATACTCTTGCTTCTGACATTCTAAGGGCTGTTGAAAGTGATGTAATTAAGCTGCAGGAATCTTATGATTTCTGGCTAACTGTCTGATCCTGGGCCTGAAATTGAAGATAATAGAGTCAATAAAAACATCCATTCACATGTAAGCAGGCGACATACCGTTGTGTTCTCTAGTGTGATGAATTCTAGGCTATTGAAGGTTGTCGCAGGATTTTGTTGATTCTGAATGAGATCTCTGGGTATTTACTGGGTTTTTTCTCTATTTTTCATAACATAATCTTATGGATTCTTATAGGTTATATTTATTTTCTAGACGTCGGTGTCATTGTTTGGGTTGTCATTGATCTTCTTTCATAGAACTTCTGTCATCGATCTTCGGTCTCAAGTCGGTAAACGTTCGTGCCCGTAGCAGAAAAGAAAGAAGAAGAATGGTCTTTTTTTTATTACTTTCGTTGGATTTCGTTCTGTCAAATGGGATAGCATTTATGGTTCTGACCAATGAGAGGCTAGGAATTCAAAACTGGCGCTGATTTCATACAGGATGTGCAGTTTTTTTGGCAATTTTTGGAAATAGAGGATGGTATCCGTCCTCGAGTTGCGAACTGAAGGGTTTTTTCTGGTGGCTATGATGAGGTGCGCTTGACTCGTTTTTGAGATTCTTTTTTCGGTGTGTTTAACCGGAAATTAACCCTTTTGGGGGAATCTACGTAAGTGCCGTTGGGGCCGAGTTCAAGTCGCACCCATCGTTTGTGGTTTTTGGAGCCTTTATATGGGGATTTGTGCCGACCACCGGGAGAGTGCCATGCAGTAGGAACGCCGCCATTTTTGACCTGATGTCCTGTTAGTCCTGTTTGCTGTTTTGGCTATCTTTTAGTTTTACCTCCCTTCTCAGAAGGTAAGTTATGACTTTTGAACCAGCAATGATATCGATCAGGTTGAAAATATACCTACTTCATTTTTTTGTTCTCTTTTGCACATGTTCTCTCATGAGACTATTTTTTTGTTAGGTTGTTAGGGTACAGCTGAGCTGCATCATCGACCCCTAGCTGACCTGGAAGGTTGAGCCTTTTTCTTATCTTCTCTTCGTTTTGCTGAGCTGTTTCCTGTCTGTTTCCTGTCTGCTTCCTGTCTTCGTTTTTGCTGTCTTCAACTACATCAAGTGGACCTTGGATAGAGGCTACATATATGGACCATTGGACCTTAACACAAGGTTTTTTTTACACCTTCAGTGTTCTCTTACTTTTTGAGATTTATTTATAACTAATTATTCATATTAGTATTTATCATACCATCATTTTTGTTAATAACTAATTATTTATATCACATATCATACCACCGTGATAATTTTATAAACTATAATCTAAAGAGCTCTTGTGAAGTTCTCACATAGTACTATGTGACAGCGGATTTAGTCACAGGTTTATTTCTTACCAATATACCTCATTTTGGTTACTTTGAGAGGTATAACACCCGGTATATAAATGTATGTATCTTGATATAATATATTAGTTAATATTGTTATATGTATTATATATGGTAATATATTATAATATATAATATGTAATGTTATGATATTTGTGTTATATATTATATATATTATTTAATTGATTTAACTATTACTGATATGATACTCTGGTCCATGACATATTTTTGCTTTGTCCATTTTGGTGTTTTTATTATATTCTTATATGTGATATGGTTTTTATTCCCCTATTTGCCCAACCCAGATATCTAAGAAAATTTAATTCTATATCATTTCAGGTATTTGGTTTTCTCAATTCTCCAAATATAGTATAGCATTTATTCAAATTGAGTGGCGCCCTTTTGAATTTGAATTTTCAATCTTAGAGCCATAAACAATTCGAACTCACTTATCTGTTCTCCGGCGAACAGCTGCCGTCAGCACATTGTGTTCTATTTTTTATTTCATTTTGTGAATATAATAAGGTAGGTCACAAACAAAAACTGTTCTAAGGCTTAAAACGAAATCATTTGTAAAAATGTCACTTGTTTAAATACAGTAAAGTCAAGTTGTATGCTTTGTTAAATTTAAGGTTTTAATTTAAATAATTTAAAGTTAAAAACATAAGCAGGTTAATATAAAAAACTTTTTTTAAATGGTAAAAATACCAACCAAATAACCAAAATAATAAATAACCAAAAACCAAAATAACCAAAATAATACCGACTTAATAAAAAAGTCTTTGAAATATGTTTGACAAGAATAAAATTACTCTAAGATAAAGCAGCAGATCAGATATTACTAAAAAACGAAATCTTAGTTTTTCAGTCACAAAAAGAAATCATCAGGATCACTGAAAATGCGGGGCGTGGCGTTTGTAGAAGATTTTGAGGTGTGTGTGGCTTAACCTAAACCTCTGTGGGATCTCAACGTACTTTGCAGCAAATTCAAAACCACCACACTTAGTAATACTCTTCTTTTCGCATAGCAAGGACCACAAATGCGTTAGTTTTTCTAATAACTCTGCTTGGCCTTCAGCTTTTTTGGCAACTGCTATTGCGTGTTTGGTGAAGTGTATGCGGTTTTCGAAGATGACACCCAAGTATTTAGAGGCGTTAGCTAGGACTAAGGGGAATAATTTCATTTTAACTCCCATAATTCCCGCATGTGCAGTAATGTTACCATGAGCCAACCTGTTAGCCTTTTAGCAACCAAAAAACATGATAACCTCTGAGCAAAACGTATAAACCACAAAATAATGTAATTGACAAAGAATGGCGCTTATTTTCTTAGAAGCAACAGCTGTTATTAGTGTTTGGTTGTTGTACTCGTCACCACCTATAATTAAGAAAAATATATCACACAATAAACTAATTAAAGAACAACGACAATTAATAGTAAGATAAGAGAACGCTGTGGTGTAAAATTTTTTTTTATGAAAATAGTCGCAAAAAGGGTAGACCTATCGTATGGGCCGCGGACGGCCCGCACTGCGACTATTAGAAGGGGAAGGGAATATAGAAAGGAAATGATTGTGGACACGCTTTTTAAAAAGTTGCAGGTCATAGTTCTCTGGAAAAACTGATTTTGGAAGCTTATTCCATTCCGTAGCAGCCCTGTAAAAGAAGGATTCTTGATGAAGATCGGTCCTTGTAGTGTCAATCTTGAGAGTAAATGGGTGAAACTGATCAGCGTGCCGAGTTCTTCGGCCGAATGTGGCCAATGGTGGTACAAGAGTTTTAATTTCTCTGGAGCATCTGCCATGGAAATATCTGTAGAGCAATGACTGGTCTGCAACTCTTCTTCTATGTTCTAGAGGGTGAAGGGTATCTGTGAGAGTTGAACTGTTTATCAAGCGAATGGCTCTTTTCTGAATGGAATCTAGAAGACGAAGAGAATGCCTTGGTGCTGAACCCCAAATGTGCGAGCAATACTCCAGTAGAGGTCGGATTTGAGCCTTGTACGTCATCAACAGTTGATCAGGAGTAAAAAACTTTCTGGCTTTCCACAGAAAACCTAGCCTCTGGTTTGCCGACTTTGCGATGTTAGCAACATGGTCATGCCAGGACATATTATTGGACACCGTGACTCCCAAAACCGAGAAGGAGGGACTTGGTTCAAGGGTATTTCTGGACATTGTGATGGGATTATTTGAGGAATTCACTTTCTTGGAAAACGTGGCACTTTGTGTTTTTTGGGCGTTGAACTGAACAAGATTGTTGGTTCCCCACTCGACGATTGCTTTAACATCCCTATTGATGGAATCAACCTGTTCCTGCCTGAGTCTATTTGTATCATTCACCGAAAGTGATCAATAGGATGTGAAAGTTGAGACAAGTGTGCTATCGTCTGCGAAACTGTAAATGGGGTTCGTGGTGGTTTTCAAGAGGTCGTTGATGTGTAAAAGAAATAAGGTGGGGGACCCCGCCATTAGTTTTAAACGCATCAGAAGAAATACCGTCAACAGCCACCTGCCAACTGCCAAATAAGATGTGGTTACAAAGATAGATAAAGGAATGCTTGATTAGTTTGGACACGTAGAAAGGATGGATGAAGGAAGATTGACGAAACAAATTTATAAGGTGAGTGTGAATGGACAAGTCGGTAGAGGTCGACCTCGGCGAACATATCTCGATCAGATCAACATTGTTTTAAAGAAAGGCCAGGTCAAGAGTACCAACAACCGACGAGCATGCATGAGAGCACTGATGAAAGGAAGCAAAAGATGTTTGTAAGAACCGTAGCAAGTGTAAGGAAGTCTACCTACCCCTACGGGAAAAAGGCGTGACTATATGTATGTATTCAAAAGACTTTGCTGCTAAGAAATGACTTATAATTTAGGTATGAAAATAAATCATTATATTTGTGAAATATTTACCGAATAAATAGGGTCGACAAAAAAATAATAAAATAGGTTTAGTTTAAAACATTTTAATAGTTAATATTTAAAAAGTAACATTTTAATTTTAAGTTTAATTAAGCTTTGCGCAATAACAGTTGCCAAGGTAGCAAAGTCCTCCAATGTAGCCATTTAAAACGCATTGAGCTGAACATTGGTTACACTCACAGTAATTGCCAACTCCCTTTGACAGGACATCAAATAGTGCACGAAGTGATCCTATAAAAAGAATTTATAATTTTATTTATTTAATTTAAGTATGTAGATTAAAAAATATAAAAAAATGTTTTTAATAATTTATGACCTTTGTAGTTTTTTACCATAAATTAAAGAAAAAACCTGATCAAATGATAATTTATAATGAAAAGACAAATTTATAAAGGAAATAAGTAGTTGATATTCCTTTTTAAACAATTCGTTAGACGTAAGTATAACTTTTGTAATTCATAAATAACTATAATCCTTTTGCACCAGACCAAAATCAAATTAGTTTTTTTTATATAAAAAGTTTTGTTTTTTTGTAGTTTTTTTTATTAAAAAAATAATTAAATTTTTTTTTATTTTTTATAATTTCTTTTAAACCAAATATGAATATTTTGATATAAAAGCAATGGAGTGTTTATCTTGGTATAAATGATTTTTTTTTAATATTTGTAAAAAAGAATGAATGGCTTGGTTCTATTTTTGTTACCTTGCCCAAGAAGACAACTTCTAAAACATGTAGCGAATATAGAACTATTAGCTTAATGTGTCATTTATTAAAAATATTCCTAAAAGTAATTCATGGTTACGTTTACCCTAAAGGTAAGGAGTACTTGAATGAGTCACAATTCCGGTTTCGTAGTGATATCTTCGTAGTAATATCTTCGTAGAATCCGCTTTGCTGATGATAACGAAGTGATGTCGGCTGTAGATATGGTTCAAGATCAAAGATCTGAATTTTTTTAAAAGAGTTTCAAACACATCAACATCGATGTACTAAGTGTATAAACGTTGCAGGTGACTATGCTGAAAATAAATTAGTTTCATTCTTCTCATGTGCTTGCATCTATGTTAGTAATAACAATTCGTGAACTATCCTCGTATGGTAAAACGGTGTTAGTAACATTAATTATTGAAAAAACTTGGAAACACCCTGTATACCTTTTATTTTTATTTTTTAAACTTACTACAATAAAAAAAACACAAATAAAAACAAAATAGCTAAAACTAAAGCAAAAATACATTTTAATAATTAATCTGTTATTTTATTTTTAAAAGATAATAAATAGGTAAATACAAATATCCGACATTTTTTTATACTCATTTCCTTAATAGCTTTGTAATTAACTATGGTTTGTGCTAAAACTTATGAGGTAAAATACCGTATAAAGAATTATGAGCAGTAAATAAAAAAGAATAATTACCTTCTGTTTGAGTAGCGCTGATTGGAAGCGTAAAAAGTGCAATACAGGCTACAACTGCCAATAACACAAAGCTGAATTTTGCCATTATGTTTTCAATAGGATGGTGTAAACCAAATATTTGTAAATAAATTGCATTAACGATCAACAACTATTTATACTAGTAAATATAGTACTTAAGTTATAATGCAATAGATACCTACATATAAAAATAATAGGTGACAAACAAAAATCCAATTAAAAACTATTTATTAATTTGCTTCATTAAATGTACCTACACGTTCGTAAAATTAAATAATTTAAACAATATACTATGGTAAAAATTATATGTATTACCTATAAAAATAAAGCAGTAGCCATTAGATACTAGCAACTTTATTTTTGTAAAAAAAATTTGACGATAATATTTAAGTAGGTAATTTTTTATTACACTTAGCTTAAAAATAAAATAAAAAAACCATAGAGTGCATATATATATAAAACTTTATTGTTCCACTTATAAAATACAGTATGAAATTGGGTAAAGCTGCTGGGTATGACAGGATAACAGTAGAAATGCTGAAGGCTGGACAAAACGTGGTAGCTAGTCTGCTGTACCACCTTTTTAATATTTTTTGGAGGAGTGGTAGCGTACCAGACGACTTATGCAAGGCCGTTATCGTGCCGCTTTACAAGGGAAAAAGTTCGCAGCAGGACTGTAAGAACTACCGAGGTATTAGTTTACTCAGCATAGTCGGCAAACTGTATGCAAAGATGTTGATTAAACGAGTGACGAATAAAACTGAGAAGATGATATGGGATGTGCAAGCAGGATTTAGAAGTAAAAGGAGATGTATGGATCAGGTCTTGAAAAAGGCCTATGACAGAGTGGTGAGGAGTGAATTGTGGTCGACATTGTCTATGTATGGGGTGAGTGATACTTTAATACGAGCACTGAAATCACTTTACGAGGATTCCACTGCTTGTGTTAGGATAAACGAAGCTTACATGGACTAGTTTAACATAAAAAAAGGTGTAAGACTAGGATGTGTGGCTTCACCATGGCTATTTAACTTATACATAGATGATTGTTTAAAAGATTTGAAAGAGAGTTCGTATGGATTAAAAAGGAATGATTTGATCGTCAAATGCCTTCTTTACGCCGATAATCTTAAGTCTTATATGAGCATCATGCCCCAAAAATCAAAGGGATAGAAATAAATGTAAGCAAAACAAAAGTAATGGTTTTAAAAGCGAAGAAAGCATGACAAACTGTAAAGTTCTGATTAAGGGAGAAAGAGTAGAACAAGTTAATGAGTTTGTATACTTGGGTTCAAAGTTTACGAGAGATGAAAAGTATGATGGTAACATTAAGCGAATGATGTTGGCAGAAAAACAAATGAATGGGACACTGCATAGCTTTATGAACAGCCAGAAAGTGTCAAAAATCTGGCTGTGCACAGGGGAGTGTTGGTTCCTACACTTATGTATGGAAGTGTATGTTGGGTTTGACAGAAGAAGCATGAAAATAAGATTAATGCTGCGAAAATAAGAAGTCTGAAAAGTATAGCCGGAGTGACTCGGTTGGATAAAGTGAAGAGGAGTGAGAGAAGAGAACGCTGTGGTGTAAAAAAAGATGAGGTTACAAAAATAAATAAAGGAATGCTTAGATGGTTTGGACACGTAGAAAGGATGGATAAAGGAATATTGACGAAACAAATTTATAAGGCGAGTGTGAATGGACAAGTCGGTAGACATATCTCGACCAGATTAATATTGTTTTGAAAAAAGGCCAGGTCAAGAGTACCAACAAACGACAAGCATGTATGAGAGCACTGATGAAAGTAGAGGAAGCAAAAGGTGTATGAAAGAACCGTAGCAAGTGGAAGGCATTTATCTCTGCCTACCACTACGGAAAAAAGGCGTGACTATATGTATGTATGTATAAAATACATAATATGTTTTATTCTTAAAGATGAAGAATCCTAACATTGTTCTAATATACTTGCCAAAGAGTTTGTTTGGATTATAAAAAAATCCCGATTTTCTTAAAAAATATTTAAGTTGAAGCTGATATTATTATTAAGGTACTGTGAAAACAAAAATCCACTGTTCATTTAAAATTTGCTATAATTTAAAATTTATGGGTAAAACAGTGCAGTGAAAGTGCTTTGTGATAAAAGATAAAGTGTGTTTCTTACAAAAAAATTCCTGGAATTTCCGTTTTTGTAAATAAGAAAAGGAAAATATTATTGGTCTGGGTGCGACCCGGGAGGTCCACACGACTAACTTCCTAGTGGAAAAAAATGAAAAAATACCATATGTTTTGTAGTTAAATTTTTTATTATGATCAATAAAATTTTTATAAAAAATGATTTCAAATTGTTTATAACATATTATAATTGTCATTAACAATACTCTGTTTATGTCAACAGTATTCTTTCAAATTTTTTCTTATAACAATTGAATTTTTTTTTAATTATTTTAATTAATAATCATTTGTTAGTAACAATGCTTGATTATTAACAACAATAATTGTTCACTGTTATAGCGTCTTCAATGCTATTCTCTTAATACTGACACAAGTTTAAAATTCTCCAATTCCTATTTTTGTTTTTTAAAACTATTTTTTTTTATGAAATATTATCATATTTTTTATACAAATATTCCTAACATGCAATAATCATATTATTAAAAAGATCTTAAAATTCTGTATTAAAAATAGTATAATTTATAAATTGTAAAATTCAGGTAGTTTACCATTTTTTTCAGTTTTTTAATTATTCATAAAAAACAAATCAACCAATTTTGCTGAAAATATAATCAGTTCTAAGTTGCGTAATTATTCGTTTAATGCTATTGGTCTCACGCAGATATCATTTTTTGTTCTCGAGATAATCGAGGCGAAAAATAATTCCGGATGTTTACCATTTTTTTCAGTTTTTGATTCTCCATAAAAAACAACAGGACCGATTTTGCTAAAAATCTAATCAGTTTTAGGTTGCGTAATTATGCATCGAATGCAATTGGTCCCACGTTGATAACATTTTTTTTTTCGAGATAATCGAGACGAAAAATAATTCCAAACGCACATACGAACATACGCACATACGTACATACACAAACAGACGTCCACTTAAAAACTATTGTATTTGACTCTGGCGACCTTCAAAAACGCGAAGGCCATGAACTGCGGTGATTATCGTCTTATTAGCCTGATGAGCCATGTGCTTAAACTCTTCTTGAAAATAATACACAAAAGAATTTATGCGAAGTGCGAGACAATGATGGGGGACTCTTAGTTTGGTTTTCGCAATGGCTTTGGCATACAGGTTCTTATCCAAAGGTGCCGGGACATGTCGGTGAGCGTTTACGCATTTTTTATCGATTACGAAAAAGCCTTTGATAAAGTTAAGCACGAAAAACTGATCAACATTCTTAGAGAAATAGGATTGAAACAACGAGACCTTAGAATAATAGCCAACCTTTACTGGAACCAAAGTGCTCAAATAAGAATCGATAACACCGCGTCCGACGAGATCAAAATCCTGAGAGGCGTTCATCAATGATGCATTTTATCACCACTTTTATTTAATTTGTATTCCGACAGGATATTTCAAGAGGCGTTGGATGAATGTGACGAGTGGATATCTGTCAATGGGATTAATATCAACAATCTGAGGTATGCGGATGACACGGTTCTTGTTGCCGACTCCCTGGAAGGACTGCAGGAACTGGTAAGCCGCGTGACGGCTGCAAGCTCAGAGGCCGGACTTAGCCTGAATGTGAGAAAGACAAAGTGGCTAGCAGTTAGCAAATCAAACAACGTGGACGGAGACCTGGCAATTAACGATCAACGAATTGAGCGAGTAGAAACTTTTAAATATCTTGGGTGTCAACTAAATGAGAAGTGGGACGGCATGCAGGAGATTCATGCCAGAATAGAACAAGCTCGTGCTTTGTTCCTGAAGATGCGTAAGGTACTTTGCAGCAGAAATTTAAGCTTGCCTCTGCGCGTCCAAGTGCTTCGCTGTTACGTGTTCAGCATACTGTTTTATGGAATGGAAGCTTGGACTTTGACAGATGCGATGTGCAAAAAATTGGAGGCCTTTGAAATGTGGACGTACAGAAGGCTATTAAGAATCTCCTAGGTAAAAGGAGTGCGTAACACCGAGGTACTTCAACGCCTCGACAAGCAGCTAGAAGTTCTGTTTACACTAAAAAAGCGTAAACTGGAGTATTTTGATCACATCTTAAGAAATGACAAGTATCGACTTTTAAAGCATATTAAAGAAGGGAAGATCGAAGGACGAAGAGGCCCAGGTAGAAGAAAGATATCCTGGCTAAAAAACTTAAGACAATGGTATGGAGTGAGCACTACCACATTGTTCCGCCGAGCTGTAGACAAGGTTCAGATAGCGCTGATGATCGCCAACGTCCGAGGAGGACAGGGCACCTAAAGAAGAAGAAGTAGAAGACCTTGAAATGTGGAGATATGTCAAAATTCGGGATTTGCAAAATCGAACCCATTGCAATAACTTCCACTGGGAAGTCAAAAATCTCAGTTGACAACTACAGTCAAACGATATTAATTGTTTTCGCTAAATTCTCTATTTTGGAACAGTAAAATGCTGACCATTTTAAAGTAAAAATATTAGTTTGTAGATACAGGGTGAGCGAAACTTGATGTAAGCTCTATTATAAGAAAAAAAAAACGATAAAAAAAATTCTGAATTCTGATTTCTGCATTTTAACATAGTAAAAAGTAATGACGTTATTGATTTTTTCCCCAAAAACATACCTACCTATATTTTGACACATTGTTACGATTTCTTGAGTCCGTCTCTGTTGACCCTTTCTGTCGCGACAATGCGTCGACCACAACTGGGACTGTCGGTGCGGAGACCAAAAGAAAGTTCTCGACAATTCTCACCGTTTCGAAAAGGGGTCTATCGCCTTCAAAAATAAGGTCGAAGTATGATTTACAGGTATAAAAAGGGACAGCAGCCACGGACAGAGACAGTATTAGTTTTAAAAGTGTTTATTTATTCAGAAATGTAAATAGTTATAAAAAATTGTTTATTCAAGTGATTTATAAAAGTAGAATTTATTGTATTGGAATAAATATTGTTTTGTTACTATATCGAGAGTTTTAAATCGCCGAACCTACGAAAGAACTAAAAGACAACAGTGGTGTCAGAAGTAAAATTTTTTTTTCTGTAACAAAAAGATTTATGGATAATACAAGAAATACGCTATACGACGACATGGAGGACGTTATAAAATTTATGAAAAATCAATTTGAGGAGTTAGAAAAACGACGAACATTTACACAAAGGTTATCAGGCAGACTTGTATGACATTTTTTGCCGTTTCCGTCTACAAGCTTGAAATATTAAAAAAATGTACCGCTAGGTTAAAATGAATTCGTCTCAACGATACTTTTAAAATATCTTGTGGAGAAACTCCTCACAAGAAAAGCCAAAATGCCTTCAACTTCCCAGAGTGACTTATGAAGTCGCCTCTTTTTCTATATTAGTTACTAAAATTCTAAAAGAACTTGCTTTCAATCTTAGTGATTTTTCTTTAGCTCAAAAGGCATTACAACAGACGTACGTAGACGATGTGCTCCATGGCACAGATTCTCTTTCCGAGTTGGAAGATTCTTATAATTAACTTAATAGTTTTAAATTCTGCATGCTTTCGACTACATAAGTGGTCATCCAATTCCTCACAATTCAGAGACAAATATTGTGAGTCCCTCGATTCAAATCAATACGAAATAAAACATACACGAAATAAAACATACATACATACATAAATATAGTCAAGCGTTTTTTCCGTAAGGTTAGGCAGAGACCACTTGCTTTCACTTGCTACGGTTCTTAAACACATCTTTGGCTTCCTTTACTTTTATCAATGCTCTCATACATGCTCGTCGGTTGTTGGTACTCTTGACCTGGCCTTTCTTCAAAACAATGTTGATCTGATCGAGATATGTTCGCCGAGGTCGACCTCTACCGACTAGTCCATGCACACTTGCGTTATAAATTTGTTTCGTCAATTTTTCTTCATCCAACCGTTCTACTTGTCCAAACCATCAAAGCATTCCTTCGTCTATCTTTGTAACCACATCTTCTTTTACACCATAGTGTTCTCTTATCTCACTATTTTTTACTTCATCCAACCGAGTCACTCTGGCTTTACTTCTCAGACTACTCATCTCCACAGCATTAATCCTATTTTTATGCTTATTTTGCCAAACCCAACATTGCATTTTTTGACACATTCTGGCTGCTTATAAAGCTGTGCAGTGCCCTATTTATTGGTTTTCCTGTTAACATCCTTCGCTCAATGTCACTGTCATACTTTTCTTTTCTCGTAAACTTTAAACTCAAGTAGGTACACAAATTCATTTACTTGTTCCACTTTTTCTTGCTTAATCAGAACTTCATAGTTTGTCATGTTTTCTTTTTTTAAAAACCATTACTTTCGTTTTGCTCAAATTTGTTTTCATCTCTTTAATTTTTAGTGCATCATGCATAACATTAACCATCACCTGCAATTCCTCTTCAGATAACGATAATATGACTTGATTATCGGCGTTAAGAAGGTATTTGACGATCAAATCATTTATTTTCAATCCATACGCACTCTCTTTTAGATCTTTTAAACAATCGTATATGTATAAGTTAAAAAGCCATGGCGAAGCCACACATCCCTGTCTCACACCTTTTTCGATGTTAAACCATTCCGTGCATGCTTCGTTTATTCTGACACAATCCTCGTAAAGTGATTTCAGTGCTAGTATTAAAATACCGTTTACCCTATACATAGACAATGTCGACCACAATTTACTCCTTACCACTCTGTCATAGGCCTTTTTCAAGTCTATAAAACCTAATAAAAATGAAAGATAACCCCAACAAAGTGTTAGGTTTAGCTTGGAATTCTTGTTTTGATAACTTAGCCATTTCTTTTCCGAATTTTTTTTACAATGATACCCCTTTCAAGCGCAAGGCATTATCCATTACTGCCGAAATGTTTGACCCGGTAGGTTTTCTGGGCCCGTTTATTGTTCTTGCAAAAATTATCCTGCAAAACTTCGAAAACTTCGGACCTCCTGTTTGTTTTTAGGTCAAGGTCAGTTCTTGACAGTTCTGCTGGATCGGTCTTGATTCTATACTTTGAGATGATATGACATAGGAAATTCCCTTCCTTCTAAAACAACGAATACTTTTTTAAATGCAGTTTAGGGTGAGCATTCTTTAATCTTAAGAAAACTTTTTTCAAAATCTTTAAATGGATCTGGATTGTTTTTCACGTGAGTCCTTTCAAAACCAATTTTATTAGTCTTTCGTATGTGAATAGTCCAAATGGTAAAACTCTGAATTGGTACAATCCAATTTTAGCAGAAAATGCGGTCTTTTCTTGGTTTTTCGTATAAAATTTCACTTGTTAATAACCGCTTTTCAAATTCAAGGTGAAAAACCATTTTGAACCTACTAGAGTGTTAAATGTATCATCAATCGTTAGCAATGGATAGCTGTCCTTCAAGTTGGTGATATTTCACACATAATCGTGTTAACCCATCCTTTTTGGTAATTAGTACAACTGATAATAACCAGAATTTATAAATACTTTGATAACGTCTTCTTTTAGCATATTATTTATCATTTTTAAAAGTCGAATCGAAGTGAGTCGCAAGTATTGATACAGTGTTGCATCAAGTTTGTTCGTACCCTGCTTACTGGTTTGATTTAAAATAAAATATTTCTTTTTTACGCAAACATGGGGTAATTTTAAAACCAAGAATTAAATAAATCAAGTAAAAATTTAATAATAATGTTTATTTATTTCACGCGTATATTTTTTGTTTATTTATAATAAAATTGCATTCTAACTTTCAGGATTTGCACAGTAACATTCGTTTTGATAACAAAGTCCACTTCCATATCCCTGTGCAACGCAAGTTTTAGCACAGGCGTTACATTCGCAGTCAGCGCCTAATTGAACACCAATTGGAGACAATTTTAAAATGTCTTCTGGAAAATAAATCAGTTATAATAAACAATATAAAGAAGTTAAAAATATTTATTATTATGGTAAATAAATAATATAGTTATTTTTTAACAAAAGAAATTATATAAGTAGGAACCAAATAAATATGTACCAACTTTAAATATAAATAGAATAAAATAAAATACTAAAAACAAAAAAAAAATTAGTTATTTAAGATTTGCCATTTTAAATCAAAGTTCTCACTCAGAACCGTAAAAAATTCAAAATATTTTCTTTTTGTGTCAAAAACTAACAGGCTTTATTTATTTTAAAAATCCTAATTGCATGAAATATTCTGGGGGGAATAATAAAAACTAAAGAATCAATCACATCGTTGTTGTCATTGTAAATATGAAAATCTTGGTAGGTATGGTTTTAATAAATGCAGTTAATCATTACCATAGCAGCGAAATATTTACTGACAGCTATTTGACATAAAATTAGTTGACATATTGATTTTTAAAAGTTTGCATGGTTTTTGGTGGCAACATTTATAATTTGTTCACAAAATGGATGGATATGAAGGAATGAAAAACTATTACAGAGGATGTAATTTTGACTTATTTTGCCCAAAAATCGGAAACTGTCAAATTCTCTACCCTGTGGAGCATGTACTCTATGTTAAAAAGTTCCATTTTAGTGAAAAAATGTAAACATAGCCACTGTCCCAAAGTTTATCGCATTTCTTAAAAGGAAGAATGTTGGTTGTAAAGCAAAGATATCAGAAGTCTTCAGCAGCGAGCAGATCAACAAATTTATTAGGGATTCAGATAATAAAACATCTTATGCCAAAAGTAATTTTAACAAAATATTACGATTGTAGGATATAAAAGTATCAACTTAATTTGCTTTATTTTCAGGTACCAACAATTTATTGGGGTAGCCTGTGCGTGTAGACGGGAAAAACTAACAAAAATGTCGATTGATTTAATAAGCGACAAGGAAGATATGTTGCTTGTGACATTACCTGATTTCAAACCATATATTGAGAGAACTTTTGTTGTAGATGGGCAAGAAAACCTGCTGTTGTATAGGCAATATTAATCTTTACGGCCATCCCATACTCCACATAACAGATTATTCGTGAATCACAAAAAAGGAAAATGTTCGATTCAGCCTGTTGGTATCCGAAATTTTGGGAATCTCGGATTAAGAATCGTAAAATTTTTTAAATTTACCCAATCCTAAAAATTACACAGGCCATAGCATTCGTCGAACTTTAGCGACGTTATTTGCTGGTAATGGTAAAAACATCACAAAGTTAAAGAGACTTGGTGGCTGGCAGTCTACCAATGTCGTTGAAGGATATATAGACAATTTACTTAAAAACAAAATTAAAAGTGCTAAGACTATTCAAAGATTATCAGATGAAAACAATTAATGTGAAACGAAAACTTTACCTTCTTGTTCTGACTTCAACAAAATACATTTAATTATACCAAGTATTTCAAAAAAATGGAATCCTTTTAATACTAGCAATTGCTCGAATTTACATATTTAATACAAATAAGAATTAAAATGTTCGAAATTTTGTTCTACAAAGAAATATAATAAAGAAATGCATCTCATTGATTTGTTTTTCTACACGCTTGCCGTTAAAATAGTGTCGAAGACGTCCAGAACACGCCTACGGCTCGTCCTAGAATTTTGTCTTCTCGTCCAAAAAAAAAAAACAGTACTTTCCGGACTTGTTACGTAAATTTCTATTTATTTAAATAGAAATAAATATAGTAACCCATGTTCCTATTTATATAACTTTTTTATGTTTAATATGTTACCTTTCAACCCTAAATTATAACTTATAATTATAGCTTATAACTTATAAATAATAAAAAATAAATACAATTTTAAATTTGTTTTTAACAATTAATATACTTTTAAATAAGTGTTAATGATTATAATTACCATTTGTATTGCTGGCGCTAACTGCCAAAGCACAGGCTACAAGAGCAAAGAGAACAAATGTAATTTTGGCCATTTTTCTTAATACGATATCTTTAATCCCAATTTAAAAAATGTTCCTATTTATACCAAAAGTTATTGCCCCTATTAACATAACTATCTTATCATTTGGCTTAGGAATTACAATTAATACATCAAGTGGTAGGTACATTACGAGATTTGTTAATTTGATAAACGATTTCAAAAGTCTAACTTAAAATTACGTGCTTGATTTATTAAGATTAACTTTTAAGTATTATTTAAATAACAGAAATTTTAACGTCAATCTACAGCGTAAATAAATGTAAAAATGTGTAACTGATTGTTTAAAAACCAGCTTACTTTCGCTATATAATACCAACACCTGCCAACACCCTTCAGTAAATGTCACTGTCATATTTTCCATATCTCGTAAACTTTGAACCCAAGTACACAAATTTATTTACTTGTTCCACCCTTTCTCCCTCAATAGAAACTTCACAGTTTGTCATGCTTTCTTCTCTTTTAAAAACCATTACTTTTGTTTTGTTTACATTTATTTTTATCTCTTTGATTTTCACAACACAAATTAACCTAAATTAAATTTGGAAATACTGTCCGCTTTACATAAAATTTCTCAGCATCTTTAACATCTCCCATAATTTCTTTGCACCATAAAGTTCTTTAAAGATTGTTATCCATTATTATTGTAATAGAGCGATGCAACCAGTGACCTAATATATTTTATCCGAGCTATAGTGTACTACATAGATATGTTGTACTGTATACACCAGTTATATTATTTAATAAAACCACAAAATATACATTATAATAAAAACACAAAACAAAAAAAGTAGGTTATGGCTCCTAAAATGTTACTGGTTATTGGTCTTTCCTTAGTCATCCCCGGCCGATCACCTTAAATTTCGCAGTAGAAATATCAAGGAATTATCCTAGTTTTCAAAAATAGGATCCCTGTAGCGGTCAAATATTTGGTACAGGCTATTGTGCGGTGAGCTGGAGTGTTAATGTTATAAAAAAACCAGGTGTCCATTTTTGAATTTTATCGAAAGTCCTTCAGAAAGTCGACGACTTTAGGCACTGCTCAGTGTACCACTTCTTTGTGATTGTCTTTTGTGTGTTAAACACGACGCTATCCACAATTTCTCTTGATTTGAAAAATACAGCTATCATTTTCTTGTTTACTGATGGGTATTTCCTGACTGCTACGGGTGTATCCCTGTCATGAAAGATATAAAGTTTGTTATGAGACTTGGCCGGAACATCATAATAGTACAGCCAAATCTCGTCACCTGTCACGATGTTGTTCATAAACCAAGAGTTTTACTTCTTAAACATTTTTAGTGTCTCCCGGCAACATGTCATGGTTATATGACCTTCGGTCAGACTATGCGGCACTCATAAAGAACAATTGCTGGTGCATATAGGCCTACAATCTGGTGGTAAGTCTCTCGCTTGTCTTCGTCAAGCATTTTTCCAACATCAGTAACGTTGGTGGCCTCCTCATTCTTTTAGCGTCCTCCAGACTAAAATTTCCCGTTTGAATTTATTGTACCAACTGAATATTTGGACAGTTAATACCTTGTACATACATAAATACATTTAGTCACGCCTTTTCCCGTATGCTCGTCGGTTTTTGGTACTTTTGACCTGGCTTTTTTCCAAAACCATGTTCATCTAATCGAGATAAGTTCGCCGAAGAACATCTCTACCGACTTGTCCATTTACACTCGCCTTATAAGTTTGTTGCAACAATATTTCTTTATCCGTCCTTTTTACGTGTCCAAACCATCTAAGCATTCCTTTATCTATCTTTGTAACCAACCACATCTTCATTTACACCACAGCGTTCTCTTCTCTCACTATTCTTTACTTTATCCAACCGTGTCCAAATCATCTAAGCATTTCTTAATCTCTCTTTGTTACCACATACTTTTTCACACCATAGCGTTCTTTACTTCTTCTTATTTACTTATCTCCGCAGCATTTATCTTACTTTCATGCTTCTTCTCTCAAACCCAATATAAACTACCATACATAAGTGTAGCAAACAACACTTCTCTATGCACAGCCATTTCTGCCTTTTTGTTGCACTCTTTCTTCTTCAATGAGCACTTCTCAGTTTGTTATGCTTTCTCCTCTTATGCAACTCTTCCTCAAATAATGCTAATATCATCCGCGTTAAAGAGGCATTTGACGATCAAATAATTTATTTTCAATCCATACGCACTCTTTCAAATCTTTTAAAATAAGTTAAACAGCCATGGCGAAGCCACAGATCCCTGTCTAACACCTTTTTTGATGTTAAACCAGTCACTTTTTGCAAGAGTAATTTTTTCTACCACTGGTCTATGTTTAAACCACGAGCGAAGTTATACCACATAACCACCCAAGTATCATTTCGTGACTAAGATGCCTTAGCCACGCATTTTAATGAATACGTCTCAACATGCAGTAACACTTAGACTCCTGCGCCACGTGGTTGCGTCATGCTGCAGAAGAAACAAAATCGTTTATATTAATTATTGGCTGAAACAATTTAACGATATTAATAGGTACTAAATATACCATTGTGGATAGTATAAAGTGCATTTAAAAAAATATAAATATTAATGTATTAGAATTAGTAAAAATATAATATTGTATTTTTAATTTTTTTTTATTTTATAAAATTAAAGAAAAATTTATCTGATTTAATTGAAAGCAAACATTTCCAAAATTCCTATTTTAATAATTTGTACTTGAATTAATCCAAAATAAGATAAGAGTTTATATTAATAATTAAGTGCCCGCAAAAAGGTATATATATCAAGATTTTGTTGTTCGTGTTAAGATAGTATACTACTAACAAAATGGTTAAATTCACCTGCATTCTTTTGGCTCTTGCAGCTGTTGTCGTTTTATCGACCAACGAAGTCAGCTCAGTCAAAGGTAAATATCGATTAATAAAAAATATTAAATTAATTTATAATCATAAATTACACATTAAATATTTTAATTGTTTACATGTTTGTTATTACAATGTAATTATTATTTGATTTAAAATTTATTTACTGCTGAATGTTCTATTTATTTTTTAAATTACTTATTATATGATAGACAGTCCAAACGGTATTTCAAAATGGTTACAATACGTTGATATTAAAGTTATAGGTCTTCTCTAATACGTCCCCGCTTTTTTAATTCCTTTTTTATAGCCAACGGCTGAACAGATTTTAATAAAAGATTTAGCCAATCATTAAATTAGCCGGCAAATGATCGTGTGAAGTTTGGTAGCAACCCCGCATTTTTAACCCCGCATTTTCAATCTAAACGTGAATCTTACTTGATTTGTAATAATTAACAATTATTAAAATAATTATTATTATTATGATTTATGGTTTCTTTTATACTTAAATTGGAAAAATACAGAATATATTAACATGGCCCCTGCGCAAGAATGTTACGCAAAACTGTAAAACATTCAACGGGTTTTTTTCTAATATCTATTCTGTATCGTTTCATTTTTTAGTACAAAAAAAAACACAAAAAACCATAAATCACAATAATAATAATTAATTAAATAAGTTAAGCAAATAAAAAAAATCATAAATCATAATAATAAGAATCAATTAAATAAGTTAGATTCACGTTCACATTTAAAATGCGGAGTTGCTACTAAACTTTACACGATCATTCGCCGGGCAATATAAAGATTTGCTGAAAATTTTATCAAAATCGGTCCAGCCGTTGGCTGTAGAACAGAAGTTAAAAACTTCATGTTTCAGGGTTGCTACCAAACTTTACACGATCATTTGCCGGGCTAATCTAAAGAGTGGCTAAAAATTTCATAAAAATCGGTCCAGTCGTTGGCTATTAAAAGAAAACTGAAAAAGCAGGGACGTATTAGAAATGACCCAAACTCATTTCTAATATTGTGGAAAAAAATTTTAAAAAAGACACCATAATATTTTTTACTTGCTACTTTTTTACTAAGTGCAAAATTTATTAAAATTAAAGAATTTTTAATTATTCTAACAGAAAAAGAAATAATAAAAATGTCTTTAAATACCATTTAACTAAATTATATTTAATAGGTACTTTTTAAACTAGCCAATATTAAATAAAACTTAAAATAATATACAGACATATTTACGAATCATTATACTTGAAGTGTAACTTTGGCAGCGTTGTAGCGGAATATACTCGCACCTAGGCGAGGGAAGGTATCGTGTTCCTTACATCCCACACTACAGCGGTTGGAAATTGCTTTAACAATATTGCCACTTCTTTTTCCGTTTAGTAATTTTTTCTGATATTGTTGTAATTAACAACGGCAAACCACGTTATATTTAAATAAAATTCACTAGTACAATGCAGATTATTCTAAAATTTATTTCAGATAAAAAGTAAATGTTTTGTCTATTTTTATGACTAGTTATGTCAGGCTTAGTTTTATTAAGAGCAAATACTTTAACCGGCAGTATTATTACACTGGAAAAATACCGTGGTTTTTGATGTTGACTTGCCAACACGATCGGCCACAACGATATGTCCCCACTCTGTTGTTTTGACGCAAGGCTATCAGGGGTGAACATAATTGCGAGGTTTTCGATGTCAACTTTCGCATTAAATATATTATAATGTCTAATGATTCGTAACTTTGTCTGTATCTATTATTTAACTTTTAATATTGCCAAATAAAAAAACTTCTTTATACATTTTTCATTGAAACTTATTTTATTTCATTAGTCTGATAAAATAAATAGCTCTTTACGTATATTATTACTATGAATTTTACCAAAATAAATAATTTATTTTTAGCTCCATCATTTGTTGTGAAATCAAACAATGTTCCAGTTGGTGCCACCTGTGAATGCAATGCATGCTCACAAACATGCATCAGTCAAGGATACTTAGGTGGACTTTGTTATAAAAACGAGTGTTACTGTGCTCAACAATAATACTACATACTGATAATAATTTTTCTAATCGATCAACTTATGTACTAAATTGAGATAAAATTAAACAAATAAAATCACCATCTTAAAAATAAAAATACCACAACTTAAACTCCCTTTAACCGATTTTTAAACATAGCTAACGAACCACCAAATATTTTTATGCTTTTGTTATTAATTATTTTTAAAGTACGTTCAATAGGCGAATGCATGCATTATTTGTATGGTGAAAAAAAATATAAAATATATTTTATTGTCATAAATTTTTGACGGGAACATTCAAACTAATACCTTGGAAAAGTTCGGGGCAAGAAATTAAAGCATTTATTTTCTTAAAAACAAACACTTACTCGCAGTTTTTCGTCTTGTAGTCAATAAGTTGATCTTCAGTGTATTTAAAATAATTGTGTAATCATGAAGGTTCAACTTATATGCACAGTATCTTTGGAATTTGTTCTAAACTAATTCCAAAGTAGTAGAATTGATATTGAGAAGACCACACATAATCTACTTGTGATACTACTAAAGTAGAAAAAACTATTCTTAAAGCCCAAAAAGATAGTCTTAATCAGTTACGAATAATGAAACCTGGATATTTTAAGTATTTTACTGATATATTATGTATATGTTGAACAAAACGCAACTTCTCATTAAATGTGACTCCTAAATCCTTTATAATTGTTATATATATGAAAGTTGATCATCAATAATTGTGTATGAACTTACATACTTTCTGGCACCTCTATAAAAACTAATATAACATTATTTTCCAACATTTAAATGCAAACTATTATTTTCACGCTAAGCACTTACACGGTCCAATTCTTCTTGAATTAGTATTTCATCATCCTTTGAATCTATAGATTTATATAACTTTAAATCATCTGCAAACATTAGGAAATCACAGTTTTCAAAACATTTTGAAATATTGTTAACAAATATGTTAAATAATAAAGGTGAACAATGAGCTCCTTGAGGTACTCCTGATGTTACATAAATTATATTTGCTTTAAAACACCCAATTCTCACCTGCTGTGAGCCATCTGTTAAAAAACTTTTAGACCATTGTAAAGATCTTTGACTGAAATCAAAATTACTCAATTTTCCTTACGAATACTGTGGTCTAACCTATCAAATGCTTTGACAAAGTCAGTATAGATAGCATCCATTCGACCTTTTTTCTCCACCACATTCAATATTTTCTGTTCGAAGAGTACCAAATTTGTGGTTGATTTTTAACTGTGAAAATCCATGTTGATTATTTATCAAGCGTTTTTTACAATAAAATTTTAACTGTTCGTATTTTAAATTATCAAACATTTTGGTATAGAGGACTGATTACATACACTACGATAATTTTTTATATCCTGTTTATTACCGGATTTAAAAATTAGACACATGTTAGTATGTTTCCATAAAGCTGGAAAAACTGTCGATTCCAGTGATGACTTAAAAAGAAGCTGAATCGTATTTGTTAGAGAGTAAATACAGTTTTTAAGAAAATAATCAGAGATTCCATCTAGAGCACTGCTTAATTTATTTGATAATGATAAGACTTTAAACACATAATTTATAACAGTAATATTAGAATTGGAATTTAGAATTAGATTAAGAATTTATAACAAACTTTAAAAAAAATTAACGGACAAATTCTCGGAAGACCCCTCACTTAGACTGTCGTTTCGTTTGCCTGATTACTGTAGTGTGTATCAAGCCGAAATGACAGCCATTACCGAGGCACCTGTCTGGACACTCCGCAACGAACAAAAGTTCAGCGGGATATCCATTCTTTGCGACAGCCAGGCTGCTATCAAATCACTGAACTCAGTATACTTGACCTCTAGGGCAGCGTTGCAATGCCGTGCCACCCTGAATGAGCTAGGAACTAAGTTTAGAGTTCATATTGTCTGGGTACCTGTACACAGGGACATACCAGGCAACTGTAAGGCGGACAAGCTAGCAAGAGAGGGCACCACCCTTCCAGCTGTATCTATCTCATCCCAACAAGGAGAACCAATTGCAAACTGCCGGCTCCTTTTGCACAGCAAAGTGGTTCAAAAAGCCAACTTAAGGTGGTAAAATGAACCCACATGCACATTATCGAAACAGATTTGGCCTAAATTAGATCTACGTTTAAATAATGATGTAGACTTAACAAACACATGAACTACATTGGACTGGCAGTCACAACCATAGGTTCTGCCAAGAAGATGAGGAAACTTAGGAAAACATTTTGTGTTACTGTGAAAGTCTTTCTATGGTAGAGGAGAAAAAACCACAACCTTCCCAATATATAAAGGATCTAAGATCTGGCCTATGCATACACAAAAGATATCTAAAGATCGCGGAGGAGAGGCTCCTATAAGCTCAAAAGCCCCATACTGATCTAATTTAGGTGATCACACACGATATTTAGCAAATACTCGGCAATACCCGACGCTTTCATCATAATCACATTCAAAGGGAAACTTACCATGCAATATTTATAATACAGGGTGTTTCAAAAAAGATGACCTCGTCTCTAGGATAGGTAGAAAAAGTAATTAAGGTTTGCTTAGTAGAAAATTTTCGTAAAGCCATCCGTATTCAAGATAAAGGGCGTTAAAGAAAAAAATGATTACACATTTATTACGATTTTGTCAAAACTCCTGGAATCATTTTAATCAATATGTTTTAGCAGCTGACACATCCCATAAATTTGATTTTATATCTAACTCTCATAGAGGGCGCTAGTTACACGGTTCGTACCAAGTAGTATTGAAAATAACTTTTTTAAGGTTAGATTTATTAATCAAAATTTCAAGTAAACTTAAACATAATTCAATTTTACAGCAAAAAGGTATTCTTGGTCAAACTCGATACTGTGTACCGCTTTCGGAATATTTTGATTTAAAAATTATGAAGTAATAACCGATGCTGATATTAAGTAATGATTTTTAAAAAATTATATTAATGCTGTGGAGATAAGTAGTCTCAGATGTGTAGATAAAGTAAAGAATAGTAAGATAAGGGAACCAGTTAAGTCCGACTGTTCTTTTGATGTCATCATACCATCTTTGCTGTGGTCAGCGGTGCTTTTTTTCTCCTCCCAAGCTTTCCATCTTGTTAATTTTCCGCTACAATTGGTTGTATTTCGGGCAACATGTCCGGCCCAATTTCATTTCAGACCACCTATTCGCCTCGCTATATCTTCGACCCTGGTTCTATTTCTTATCCACTCATTGGTTTTATAATCTTTAAGCATTATTCATAGCATTTTTCGTTCTATTGCTCTTTGGTGTACCTTTAATTTATTTAGGATTTTCTTTGTTAGAACCCATGTTTCGCATCCGTAGGTTGTTACCGGAACAATGCATTCCAGTAACCCTTGGTTTTTAGTTTAAGGGGTAGGTTGGAGTTAAAGACGTGTCACATCTTCCCGTAGTCCGCCCATCCTAGACGTAATCTATGGTTAATTTCAAGTTCTTGATTAGTTTTTCCCAATGATACTTCTTGACCTAGGTGGACATGAGTTCACTTTCTCTACCTGTTGTCCTAGCACATTTATACTCTCTATGTTTGTCTGTTAGTTTGTCATGAATTTGGTTCTGGAAATGTTCATATCTAGGCCTACTTTTCTTGCTTCCTGTTGTAGTTCTATAAGCATGGTTTCTAATTCTTTACTGTTTGGGGCAAAAATGGCAATGCCATTAGTAAATCTTAGGCTACTTATATATATATATATATATATATATATATATATATATATATATTTATATATATATATATATATATATATATATATATATATATTTATATATATATATATATATATATATATATATTTATATTTATCAAGTCATATTAGCGTTATCTGAAAAGGAGCTGCAGGCGATGGTTAATGTTATGCATGATTCCCTGAAAATCAAATGGAAGAAAATAAATGTGAGCAAAACGAAAGTAATGGTTTTTAAAAGAGAAGAAAGCATGACAAACTGTGGATTGAGGGAGAAAGAGTGGAACAAGTAAATGAATTTGTGTACTTGGGTTCAAAATTTACTAGAGATGAAAAGTATGACAGTGACATTGAGCGAAGGGTGTTGGCAGGAAAACAAATGAATGGGGCACTGTATAGCTTTATGAATAGCCAGAAAGTGTCAAAAAAGGCACGTCTGGCGGTGCATAGAGGTGTGTTGGTTCCTACACTTATGTATGGTAGTGAATGTTGGTCCGTGCTGCGGAGATGAGTAGTCTGAGAAGTATAGCCGTAGTGACTCGGTTGGATAAAGTTAAAATTAGTGAGATAAGAGAACGCTGTGGTGTAAGAGAAGATGTGGTTACAAAGATAGATAAAGGAATGCTTAGATGGTTTGGACACGAAGAAAGGAAGGATAAAGAAAGATATACGAAACAAATTTATAAGGCGAGTGTGAATGGACAAATCGGTAGAGGTCGACCTCGGAGAACATATCTCGATCAGATCAACATTGTTTTGAAGAAAGGCCAGGTCAAGAGTACCAACAACCAAAGAGCATGATTAAGAGCACTGATGAAAGTAGAGGAAGCAAAAGATGTGTGTAAGAACCGTAGCAAGTGAAAGGAAGTGTCTCTGCCTACCCCTATGGGAAAAAAGTGTGACTTTATGTATGTATGTATGTGTGTGTGTGTATGTATGTATATGTGTATGTTTATGTATGTGTATGTATACCCATATATGTAATGTAAAGAATGTAAGTGTATGTAAGTATATCTATATTGTGCAAATATCTAGTGTTAAATATGAATTTTGTAATATTATTCTAAATTCTATTTGTAATTTTTACAGTCACACACAAACTGGTAACAGTTTACGTTACTTTTTGTTTATTAACTCAATTGTTATTTCTTTGCTATATCTATATTTTATAAAGTTAATAAAATATTATTATATAGGCAGCCACCATTACCCTACGTCGAAAACAGTTTCACTGTCTAATTATAAAAAAATGTTAGACCTTCCCAAATTAGGAAACCTAGCCAAATTAGGCAACTTTCCTTTATTTAAATTTTTTTTATTAATTTATTTATTGTTATTAAACTCCAACCACCAAGTGTAATACCATATTGATATTAAATATACAGTGTTTCAATTAAATTTCAAAAGTTGGGTTTGTTCCGGTTAAGCCGGAAGTGACTAAATATTGTTACTACGCTTTTTTTTAGGGTACATTAGGTCTGCATAAAAATTTAAGTTTCTTTAAACCACTGAGACATATTGTGGAACAATACAACTTTTTATGCTGACAGTGAGTATTTTATTCTATTTACTTAACATAGGACCAACCCCCGACCAACGATCTCAAATCTTCTTCTTCACGTGCCTTCTTCGCGGCGGATGTTGGATATCATCATAGCTATTCTGACCTTGGAGACGGCAGCTCTAAATAGCTCGTTTGATGTGTATCCATACCAATCCTTCAAATTGCGCAGCCATGATATTCTTCTCCTTCCTACACTTCTCTTGCCCTGGATTTTTCCTTATATAATTGCTTTAAGCATGGTGTATCGTTCCCTTTGTGTAATGTGTCCCAGGTATTGTAGTTTTCTAGTTTTAATGGTTCCTATAATTTCCATTCCTTTGTTTATTCTTCTCATGACTTCGTTGTTTGTTACGTGTTTTGTCCATGATATCATTAGGATTTTTCAATACACCCACAATTCAAATGATTTCAGTTTATTAATGGTTACCACGTTTAGCATCCAAGCTTTCATGCCGTAGAGTAACGTCGAGAAAATATAACACCTTGCCAGTCTAACTCTTAGGTTTAAATTCAGATCCCTTGTGCAGAGTATCTTTCTCATCCTGTTGAAGTTTGTTCGTGATTTCTCTGTTCGCACTTTGACTTCTTTAGAGTAATCTTTTGCGGAATTTATTGTTGTGCCAAGTTAACTATAGTTCTCTACTTGTTCAAGGATCCTGCCATTGACCGTCAGACTTAAATCGTTATTTTGGGTTTTTGATATCCTCATAAATTTCGTTTTCCTGCCGTTTATTGTTAGTCCGTACTCTTGACTACATTCAACTATCTTGTTGATAAGACTCTGAAGGTATTCGCGGTTGTCTGCCAACACGATAGTGTCATCTGCGTATCTAATATTGTTAATAGGTGTTTCATTGACCTTTATTACGGCTGTTTCTACCTCTAGAGCTTTCTTCAGAATTTCCTTAGAGTACGCGTTGAATAGGAGTAGCGATACTATACATCCCTGTCTCACCCCTCGTCTAATTACAATATCTTCTGATGTATGTTCATCAATACGAACTTTTGCTCGTTGTTTGTAATATAGATTCACTATAATTCAAAGGTCATTGTATTATATCTGTTTTGTTTCAAGAACTTTCATTAGTTGTTCGTGGCGGACTTAAATACACTGCTGCAACGCCACACTTATTTCTCAAGACTTTTGCTAAGTTTTTATATGTCTTGGATTTAAGAAGAATTAGCTTAAATGAAAATGTAAAAGAAAGAATTAAGCCCTGTTGTCCATAACAAGAGCCATCTCAACTAAAAGTGCTTTGTATTGTAATGTTGCATTATTTAATTTTGGTTTCGATTATCTTAAACATGATGTTTTTAAAAAATTAATTTTTATTTGAAAAATCACAAAGATATTTATAAACCATTAACAATCTTTTTATAACACTTTTTAATTAACTTTAAAATTAAATTCCCTTGTCGGCGATCTCTTTTTTACACAGGCAAAATAATTACTCCAGAAAAACAATTTCTTTATGGATATCGTTCGGAAATTGGTCGAACTTCAATTACGCCCGCGGCCATAAATCGTTCGCTAAATGGGGGCATTTTGGTGCCGCAAAGAAATATTACGCGTCTTTATGTGGACGATACACCACCTAGAACAGGGGCATATTTATCGTATTTAACAGTATTCTGTAAGTGTTGCCACGTCTTTTTCGTTCTCTAACGAGTACTCTGCTAGCGGTTTCTCTACTGGCAAATTATGCCCGAGCTCAGCCGTAGAGGGTAGAAGAAAAAAATATAAAAGTAAGCTGCGCCACCGACTTGACGGTATAAGCCGAAAACCCCTAGATCTTATAGGCACTAGCAGGGCTACAGATAAACAACTATGATTATGGTGAACCAAATAAATAAAATTATAGCAAAAATATGTTGGATACTTTACTCACACAATAGATAATTAAGGTACACAGTTCAATAGCAACATCATAACAAATATAGTCAAAGTTAACAGCTATGGTAAATTTTCTTGCTAAAACAAACCAAAAATATAAAATTTACAGCTTTATAAAATAACCAGAACAGAAGTAAGAGTAACAGACTTTACCAAGTTACAACAAAAAGTAAGACATATATAAATTAACTCATTAATAACACTAATTCAAACATTTACATAAAGGCAAAGAACAAAAGGTAAAACATATATATATATATATATATATATATATATATATATATATATATATATATATATATATATATATATATAAGTTAACTCATTAATAACACTAATTCAAGCATTTACATAAAGGCAAAGAAAATTCACTAGTTAACCTTTTACATAAAGATTTTTACTGCCAAAACAATCAAGTTCATTTTAAAATACCTTTACAATGGTTGTCCTTTAAAATATCAAGATTGTAGGATATTTACAAATAAGTAGGAAGAAAATTACTTTAATCCAAGTTTAGTTTTGGCATATTATCTAATGCAATAAATAGTTTCCAACAATGTACTATACTAATAAACTAAACAGAACATAATAGTGGTGTCAGCATGAGTCACTGCGCTATATATTTAAAAATAAATCACTTATAACCTTTGGATATACGAATTCACAAAGTACTATACTTATAAACTGAAACAAAACTTACTGGTGGTGTCGAAATGAGACACAGCGTTATATATTTAAAAATAAATCACTGATAACCTTTGGGTAAACGAATTCACATGTACTCCTGTGGCCTACCCCTGTCGCCTACTCCGGTGGCTGGTTAGATTATGGGGGTGGCACTGGTTAACAATGGCTTCCCTCAAATAGATCCCGATAACGGTTATTTTAACTTGACACCAACTCCAACAATATCCACAACAATGGCAATACAAAATGGTCAAGTTAAAAATCAAATGGTTTTTTTTCAAAATTCAATTAAGATGGCCCAAATACAGCCAGATATGAAAGAAATCCGATAGAGGTTCTGCAAACGTGCTAATAACACACCGTCCCCAACAACGTTCACCGACACCTGGCCTCCAAGACTCTCAAAACACGACTGCCGCTCCTATCCCGGAAATCAAGAAAAATGGCGCGGAATAAACGTCAACCCACAATCTTCTCAAATCTGTGCCTCGTCCGTGTGAATATTCAGTCCCATCCACACAGAAATTGCAAACCAAATATCGAAAGTTATGCAACACTACTTACGAGTAAGGCACAAATATAATGAATCGAAAAAAAAAATAGGCACGTGACAGTGTGAAAAAAAATACTAAGGTATAGTTGCCTGTAGTCTGTAGCCTGTAATTGCCGAAAAGCAGAAATAAATCGTTTCTTATCTACTATGCATGCCAGTAATTTTGAATGAACAAGAATTAAAGATCACATGGACCAGTTATATAAAGGCCAACTTTGAGGATCATAGAGTTGACGCGGTATACGTGCAAGAGGGCACAGGACCAACAATTCTTAAATCTTAGGTGATAAATGCATTCTCTATAGCAAAATATAGAAAAGCATCTGGCCCTTACGAGATTCCGACCGAGGCTCTAAAGCTCATTACAGAGGAAAATATTGGCTTGCAGTTAAACTATTTAAAAGTATCTATGAGACAGGTAAGATTTCATCTGACTGGTTATCATCAACCTTTATTGCTCTACCTAAAAAACAACAACCAAAAAATGTAGTGATTATCGCTTAATCAGCATTATGTCTCATATGCTCAAAGCATTCCTACGGATCATTCACGCTCGCATCAGACGTAGATGTGAGGAAGATCTTGATGATTTTTAATTCGGCTTCAGAAACGCTTTCGGAAGGCGTGAAGCACTTTTCGGAATGAACCTTCTACTCTAAAAGTGCCGTGATCAGCGGAAATATGTTTTTGCATGCTTTATCGCATGTTTTATCGATTATGAAAAAGCCTTTGACCGCATACAGCACGATAAACTTATTAATATACTGCAGGGGGTTGAAAAAGATGATAGAGATATCCGCATAATTAAAAATCTATACTGAAATCCACACTCTGATCGAATATTTAAGGAATCATTGGAAGGAATATCATACCTCGGCATCAAAATAAATGGAGACCCAATAACAACAATCACATATGCTGATAATACAGTGATTTTGGCAAACACAATCGAGGGACTACAGTTGCTTATAAACAAAATCGGTGACGTAGGAGAGACACAAGGTCTAAAAATCAATATGGGAAAGACCAAATTTTTGATATTCACAGGCAACCCCACAATGGCACCACTCTAGAACGTGGCCAAATCGAACGTGTCTCTAAGTTCAAATACTTTGGTAGTATTATTATAGAGGATCTAAACCCGGACTGCGAGATAGTGCCGAATAGAGATTGGTCGGGCAACTTTTAATAATATGAGATCCTTTCTTTGCAATGATAACCTGAAACTAAAGTTAAGACAATGCATGGTTGAATGCTATTTATGGTCGGTATTGCTGTTCGGAGTAGAGACGTGGACTCTGAAGGTCAGGACGATGAACCATAAGAAATGTGACTTCACAGAAGAATGCTTCGTTTTCCTTGGACACAACGAGAATGTAGTACGAAGAGCAAACATCGAAAGGTAACTCTTGACGACCGTAAAATGCCGAAAGATATCATATCTTGGACATATTTTGAGAGGTGATAAATATCGTCTATTACAGCTCATACTAAAGGGCGAGATTGAGGGGCGCCGTGGAACTGAAAGAAAGCAACAGTCGTGGCTCAGAAATATTCGGGATTGGACCGGCATTAGAAGGGCTGGTGACCTTTTCCGCCTGGCGGAGAACCGTAAAGCTTTTGCCATGGTGATCTCCAACGTCAGGGAGACCGGACAAGACACATGAAAGAAGATGCCAGTAAAAGGTCAAACACTAATATTTGTTTTTTAATGATGCTCATTATTGAGGTATAATTTTACGGTACGTATTGTTTACTCTGAGTGATGATTTACTTTTCTAGAGTGCCAACAATACGACAAAGGATTTAAAGGATTTAAAGGATTTAAATGTAGAAAATAAGGAGTTGTCACTGAAGATATTATCTGGCTAATTTTAATTTCATTTTTCAATACTTGACAGTTCTTCTTTAATTATTTGTTGAAGTTTTTTTTATTTGACCAAAAATATTACTTATATTTTGCTAGTTACTATAGGTAATAATTTGTTTAAAATTAAAAAAAACACATGCGAGTACGTTATTTAACAGTACATTACATTACATTACAATCTTGCGGTTGGGCCTTTGATATCGGCACCTATGTCACCTAGATCTTTTGATCCTCTGTGACTACCGCTGTGTCTTCAGGGCATCAGAATTCTAGTCCACTGATTTTGACAAACCTCAGGATTTCTGTTGGCCCTGTCTCTTTTACACCGCTTGGATCCATTATCATACGGCCCCAGGTTTGATACCTGTACAACGCTAGCATCGGGCAGTGACACAGAATGTGTATACTGCTCTCCTCCTTCTCTTCACATAGTCGACAGTTTTTATCGTCCGCCAGCTTAAGTTTAAAGAGGTACGCCCTTAGTGCGATGTGTCCTGTGAGCAGGCCAAGCGTGCTGCTTAGTCTACTCCGGTTTATCGTCCATAGTGCGTCAGCCCTCTTCTGGAGAGGTTTTTTCATCAGCTGTTTTGATGTTCTGCAGCCAGTATTTGCATTTCACTGAGCAATATGTTTTTGTTTAGGATTAATTTTAATAAATGTTTTTCTTCGGCAATTGGCAATCCGACCACCTGGCTTCTTGGTTCCACCAGGGTCAATTCATCGGCTACCTCGTTGCCGTTTATCCATGTGTGCCCAGGAACCCATGTAAAAGTAACTTTGTTTACCGTCGCTAACTCAGTGAGGGCTTTCATGCAGTCCCACACCACCGATGATGTTGTGTTGTTACTCACGAGGGCCCTAATGGCCGCGCGACTGTTAGTGAGAATATCAATCTCACTGTTGGTCACTCTGTTTTCTGTCAGGTTCGTAGCGCACCTATGTATAGCATAGATATCGTCCTGAAAGACCGAGGCGTATTTTCCCAGGGGTATGCTTTCCTGTGGTTTCAGGATGCTCCGAACACCCCTGCGCCATAGCGTTACTGGTACCCTGATCCATCAGTATACCATCTTCTCTGGTTGGTATTTTTGTTTTATAGTTTTTCCCTATCAAGGGCTTTTTCGAAATTTTGTCCGATTTTAGCAGTAGATAGCAGCTTAATATTAAGTCACGATTTAACAGACATTATTTAGTTTTAATAAATAGGTTAATAATAATAACCTACGTTTTTTTTTTAAATTTAAGAATATTTACCCATTTAGAAGCTATAATTATTAATAACAAAGCTCTTAGACACCTCAGATACTAAGGCATTAACTTTGTGGGCTAATCACAAAAAAAAATCAGCAGTATCAACTTTTTTTTTAATTTTTAATATTATAAACAATCTGTGTTTTGATATAGTTTGGTTTTTAATGTATCATTATTTTATTAAAACAATTTTATTTCCTTCTCCTCTCAGGCGCCGTCTCCATTGAGGTTGGCAACCACTGTGAAAAATTCTTCCCTGTTCAGTGCATTACCATTCATGTTTGTCCAATCTCTTATGTTTCTAAACCAAGACTTTTTTTTCCTTCCTATACCTCGTTTCCTTTTATTTTTCCCTTCAGTATCAGCTGTATTTGGTCATATTCCTCGTGCCGCATTAGGTGTCCCAGGTAGGCTGGCATTCATTGTATTCGTTAACTGGGGGCGGGTATTCATTTTAGTTAGAACTTTTGCATTTGTTGTAGTAGTCCAGGCTATACGGAGCATTCGTCTATATGTCCACATTTCAAAGGCGTTCAGCTTCCAGAGTTCTTCCTGCAACCGTATAAGAGGAGGAACCATATATAACTCTTTACTGTTCTTAGCCTAACCTCAAGCGATAGACCTTAATTACATAGTACGTTTTGCATTTTTAGAAAACCTGCCCTGGCTATTTTTCTCTTTCTTTAAGTTGGTGGTTTATTTCTTTGCCCAGGTATAAGTAACTATGGACATTTTGGAGGCCGTTGATTGTGATATTAATATGTTGCTCTTGTGTATCACGATTAAAAACCATGGTTTTAGTTTTTGACGCATTTACCTCCAAACCCATTCTCAAGCTTCAAGTTTTACAATAAAATAAATGGCAAATATTTTTTCATACTATTTCAATACCCTGTAAATGTGTTAATGTATTTTATTTAATCTACTTGTAATTTATCATTTTCTGTGTGTTATTTAAAAATAAAAATATTTTTATTTGTTTATTAACAATGCACTAACAAAAGTGTTATTTCCCAATATTTGGTAATTTAATAAATCAGCATTGGTTTTGCGTGTAATAGATTTTCATTTTATAAAAACTACGCATACAAGTACATAATTAAATTTAATAGCATGATAAAACTGTGTGAGCAATTAAAATTATTTTTTTTATTAATCGTTTATCAATATTAATGCATAAATAATTTTAAAAGACATTTATTTTATGAAAAGGTTAAACTAAACAGTTACTTATAATACAATAGGTACGATTTGCATACTTCAAAAAAAAAGCGGAGATGAAAAAAGTGGAAATACATACATTTAAACTGATAAATCCAAATGAATCAAAGTTTTGATCCATTTTTAAGAAAATAGCTGTTTGATCAGTCGGTACTTGCAAGCAAAAATGTAATTCGATATTATACACATAGATTTAAAAGGTTTGTCACACGCTATTAACAAGTTGAAATAGTTTTCTGAACAAATTGCTTTTTCTGGGCTAAATAAAAATTTTCCGCAAATCGCTAGGAAATTTTGACATTTCAGACAAAAAAAGTCAAGATTTCCTAACTGTTGGAAAATATTCATTTCCTTACTGCAAGGAAATCATATTTCCTTACAGTTGTTAGTGTTCTAAATAATTGAAAACACGTTGTTTATAAGGAATTAATTTATATTGGTTGACTTCAACATTGAATAATTGGCCCACACTGTTAAAGATTTTATCTTTAAAGAAAAGTCTAGGAAGTATGCCATTACAAAATTTTTCGAGAAATAACTCGTGTTTTTACTCCTACGATAGTCCATAAATTCATCATTACTTATCATTTTACATTGTTTTATTTTCGTAAACACCAGCAATTTAATTTATATGCGTTAAGTTTGACAATTCAACATTAATACGTTTCCATAGTAAGGCAACCAATTTTATTACGAATTTCAAAGCAACATTTATTTATGAATAAAATTATTCGCGATTTTTTCAAAATTAATTAATGTCTGTCGAATTTTAAACGATTTGCGGTAAAAAAGTATGTTTACCTCGTAGGAAAAGCCACATTCCTGGACTCTGTGTTGCTAAGTCTCGGCTTGCGCCTTAACTTAGCAATCTTTACAGTCGTCCAGGAATGTTAGGCTTTTTTTACCCGGTAAATAATGTGGCTTGAAATGGTTGTTATATTTTTCTTAAGGGTTGTAAATTTAAGAATTACATAGCTACCAAGATTAAACGTGGACTGTATATTTTGAGGGGGTGTGCAGTAAGCGTAAATCGACAGAAATAATGTAACCAGCTTTAATAAAAAAGGAAGTTACCCAATATGAATGTTCATTGGTTTCAACGCAAGTAATAAAAAGTGTCTTATACAAGACACAGCACCACAACAATGGAACAATGCAACCATTACCCCAATATATAAAAAAGGTGACAACCAATCTTGCAAATTACCGTCCTATCAGTCTGCTGTCTCACATGTACAAGCTATTCATCACAAATAGATTATTATATAGATATAGATTATTATAATATATTAATCGCAAATAGATTAAAAGCGAAACTGGATCTTTATCAGCCAGGGAAACAGGCTGGATTTCGACCAGGTTATGGCACGAACGATATTCTCCAAGTCCTGAAAAATCTTATTAAAAAGTGCATTAAATACAATAAACTTGTCCTGATATTCGTGGACTACGAAAAAGCCTTTGACACTATCAACCAGTATCAGATGTTAAAGTTACTCTCCGACTGTAGAATAGACCATCGGTATACATTAGTAATAGAGTACATACATACATACATAAAGTCACGCATTTTTCCCATAGGGGTAGGCAGAGACCACTTCCTTCTACTTGCTACGGTTCGTACACACATCTTTTGCTTCCTTTACTTTCATCAGTGCTCTCTATACATGCTCTTCGGTTGTTGGTACTCTTGACCTGGCCTTCCTTCACAACAATGTTGATCTGATCGAGATATGTTCTCCGAGGTCGACCGATTTTCCCATTCACACTCGCCTTATAAATTTCATCAGTGCTCTCATACATGCTCTTCGGTTGTTGGTACTCTTGACCTGGCCTTCCTTCAAAACAATGTTGATCTGATCGAGATATGTTCTCCGAGGTCGACCGATTTGCCCATTCACACTCGCCTTATAAATTTGTTTCGTCAATCTTCCTTCATCCATTCTTTCTACGTGTTCAAACCATCTAAGCATTCCTTTATCTATCTTTGTGACCACATCTTCTTTTACACCACAGCGTTTTCTTATCTCACTATTCTTTACTTTATCCAACCGAGTCACTCCGGCTATAATTCTCAGACTACTCATCTCCACTGCATTAATCCTATTTTCATGCTTTTTTTGCCAAACCCAACATTCACTACCATACATAAGTGTAGGAACCAACACACCTCTATGCACCACCAGACGTGCCTTTTTTGACACTTTCTGGCTATTCATAAAGCTATGCAGTGCCCCATTCATTTGTTTTTCAGCCAACACCCTTTGCTCAATGTCACTTTCATACTTTCCATCTCTAGTAAATTTTAAACCCAAGTACACAAATTCATTAACTTGTTCCACTCTTTCTCCCTCAATCGAAACCCCACAGTTTGTCATGTTTTCTTCTCTTTCAAAAACCATTACTTTCGTTTTTCTCTCATTTATTTTCATCCCTTTGATTTTCAGGGAATTATGCATAACATTAACCATCGCCTGCAACTTCTCTTCAGATAACGCTAATATGACTTGATCATCGGCGTAAAGAAGGCATTTGACGATCAAATCATTCATTTTTAATCCATACGCACTTTCTTTTAGATCTTTTAAACAATTGTCTATGTATAAGTAAAACAGCCATGGCGAAGCCACACATCCCTGTCTCACACCTTTTTCGATGTTAAACCAGTCCGGGCAAGCATTGTTTATCCTGACACAAGCAGTGGAATCCTCGTAAAGTGATTTCAGTGCTCGTATTAAACTACCACTCACCCCATACATAGACAATGTAGACCACAATTCACTCCTCACCACTCTGTCATAGGTCTTTTCCAAGTCTATAAAAGCACAATAGACCTTCTGTCTTCTAGATAAGAATTTTTTGACTCTACCTCGTAAGGAAAAGACCTGATCCATACATCTCCTTCCTCTTCTAAATCCTGCTTGCACATCCAATATCATCTTCTCAGTTTCATTCGTTACTCTTTTGATCAATATCTTTGCATACAGTTTGCCGACTATGCTGAGTAAACTAATACATCGGTAGTTTTTACAGTCCTGCTGCGAACCTTTTCCCTTGTAAAGCGGCACGATAACGGCCTTGCACCAGTCGTCTGGTACACTACCACTTCTTTAACAAAGGTTAAAAAGGCGATCCAGTAGACTAGCTACCACGTTTTGTCCAGCCTTCAGCATTTCAACTGTTATTCTGTCGTACCCAATTTCATACTGTTCAACGCTTCCACAATTTCTGTCGTAGTAATTTCACTTTCATTGCAACTTTCACTCATGTCTTCGAATTGGGCCTGTACCTCTTTCTCAAATAAACTTTCGAAGTATTTCTTTCATCTCTTCAATACGCATTTCTCTCCTTTCACCATATTACCATCTTGGTTTCTGATTCTTTTCAATTGCTAGGTAGTATTTTTACCTTTGGCTGTTCTTATGGACTTCCAGAAAAGTTTAATATTTTTTTGGAAATCGTCAGATAACCTTCTATCAAATTCATCTTTATCACTCTCCTTCTTTTTTGCCACAACTTTTTTTGCCACACCTTTTAACCTTTTATACTCATTCTTTGCCTTGTTTACATCCGCAATCGTTGCCTTTTGCGTTCTTTGATTGTCTTTTGTAGCTAGCCAATCCAGCCAGGCTTTCTTCTTTTCTGACACTGCTTTTTAAACCTCTACGCACGTTTTCTATAACTTGCATCCTTTTCTTCTTTTACTTACACCGCATACTTCTATAGCAATATCCACGATTCCTTTCTTGAATGGCTTCCACAATTCTTCAACCTCACATGCTTCATCTAAACTGTCAAATTTCTCGGTCAATTTACTAACGAATTCCTCTTTTATACCTTCTTCTTGCAAAGTTTTAACTTTTATACGCTCTAGTACACTACTTGATTCCTGCACACGATGGCGCCACCGCTTAAAGAGACCTCTTATTCGGCTCATTACTAAGAAGTGGTCTGTGTCAATACCTGCACCGCGGTATGCCCGAGTGTCCATTACTTTATTTTTCAATCTTTCATCCACAATTATAAAATTAATTATACTTCTCTGGTGTCCTTCTTGTCTTGTGTACAAGTGGATCCTTTTATGGTTAAACATTGTGTTTGTTACCACAAGATTTCGGTCCAACTATATTTCAAGTAGATTTTCTCCGTTTTCATTTACTCTGCCGTCACCGTACATTCCCAGAACACTGTCATATCCATCACGCTTTACTCCTACCCAACTATTAAAATCACCCAACATTACAATTCTTTCATTCTGGTTACACCCATTTAAAATATCTGTCATACTATCCCAAAACTCCCGCCTCTCTTTCTGAGCTTTTAAAGACTGATTCCACTGCGCATCTTGCGGGGCATAAACCCCTAGCAAAAAGATACGAGTAAGACCAACCTTCAGCCTCACCCAGAGGAATCTTGGACTTACACATTGAAAGTCAGTCATACATTCATTCATTCTAGCAGGGAGTATCACACCAACGCCCTGAGAACCTCTGCTGGTTTCCGGAACTCCTGACCAGTAGGCTGTCCATGTGTTGTGATTTCACATCCTTTCCGCTTGGTTTCATTTACACAAAGAATATCACCGTCTTTTTTCTATTATCGTGTAAATTTCATCAATTTTATCATTTAATCCTCCCCTCACATTCAAAGTAGCAAAGTGACTGTCCGCAGTCTACATTTCGCCCTCACAAGAAGCATGACATGACAGGTGGCGACGCCTATCGCTATCGTGTTGGTTATAGTCAATACGACTATTACTCATAGCTTCTCATGAGATAAATTCAAATTATACTAGAATAAATACATAACAAATTAAAATTAAAGTTAAATAAATGTCAAAGAAAATCTTAATCTGACAGAACAAATAAAATTTTAAATCTTTTAGGAAATATATTAATCGCACTCCAGCAAACAAATTTAAAATAAAAGTAAATGTATGGTAGATTTAACCAAGCCAGATTTAAATTAAATGTCAAAAAATTTAAGTTGACAGGCAATAGAAATTTGGTGAATAGACAATTAAATTATTGGTCTTAGGGATAAAACCGATCTATTAAATGCTTCTATTTGCTGTAATAGAGAACTTCCCGCGAATGTACAATATATAATGATTTGTGGTTTTCCTTTTAATAGTAAAACGGAATAAATGAAACTTATCAATTAAAATAAAATAAAAGTAATAGAGTCTATATATAAAAATGCTACAGCTAACCTAAAACTGCAGAATACAACAAATAAATTCAAAATAAATAGAGAAGTTTGGCAGGGGATATTATTTCGCCGAAACTGTTTACGAACCTGCTTGAGTATATGTTTAAATTTGTAAATTTGGAAAATCTAGGGTTAAACATAAACGGTGAAGGCCTAACACATTTAAGATTTGCAGATGACATAGTCCTAATATCAGATCGCCTCGACTATTCTATGAACATGCTACAACAGATAAACTTTGCTTTCCCTAAGGTCAGACTAAAAATTAATGTGACAAAAATCTTACTAATGACTAACCTTGTGCACGGTGAATGAGTATACATATATGGCAGTCAAGTAAAAGAAACTACATTATACAAGTATCTTGGCCACAAAATCCGTATAAACAGAGATAATCAGACTTGCGAATTGCTTATGTGAATAGGATTAACTTGTGCCGCATTTGGAAACTTAAGGCACATATTAAAGTCAGATTTACCAATCTGTCTGAAGAGAAAGGTTTTTAACCAATGTGTTCTGCCTATCCTAACTTATGGTGCTGAGACTTTGACATTAACAAAAAAGGCTGTACAGAACATCAAAGAGGCACAGCGTGCAATGTAAAGGTTAATGCTAGGACTGACTCTTAGAGATCACATCACAAACGCTGAGCTAGGTAGAAGAACCAGAGTGATTGACGCAGTTGTTGGAAATGAGATTTTATCATATTTAGAAAGTAGGTGCAAGTTGTTAAATGTTTTTCATGTCAACGATGGAAATAGAACTATCAAATTAAACAAGACAAAGTTAGAGAGCATGTCGACAAAACTTTCGCAGAAATAGATGACGTTTTGTCGGCTGTAAACCCATATAAAGAAGTGATCATCGACCTACTCAAAGTTTTAGAAGAGAAAGGTGATAGGCTTTTCAGTATTGATGAAAATATTTAACAAGCATTGTTCAACGCAAAGCTCAGTAAAGAAGATGTTGAGAAAGAGTTTGACAGTGTGGAAAATCACAGGGAAAAGATTACTCGCTGCCGTTCCAGATGTGAAACTTTTTTAAAGGAAGACAATTTTATAGAAAAAACCAATATAGTCCATCGCAGAGTACTTGTGGAGATAAGAATGGATATACCAGACAAATTATTTTTTCCAACAAAAAGTATCTCAAAGGTACCAAATACGTAATCAAAGAAGATTTAACGAAGGAACAATCAACTTTGTTTAAGATGGCCATACAAAAAGCTGGAAAAGATGGTAAAGTGTGGACAAGCTCAGGTACCGTCTTTTTGAAGTTGGCAGATAACAATATTACCAAGATTATCTCCATTGATGATTTGGCTGAAGTTTGAGTTCGTATATGCTAAAATGAGAATTTGTTTTTTCTTTTTTTTTTTCTACTTTCTTCTGAACTATTTTTCTGAAGAATTTGGTTATATTTGGTGTCAGTTTGGTAATTTTTGTTATTCATCTTTATATAATATCTAACTGAAATCACTATTACAAAAGTTCAAACATTCTAATAGATTAATTAGTGGCACATGGGTGCAGTTGGGATGTGTTCGGATCCAATACTCTATTTCGAGTTCATAGTTTTTACTTTCTTTATTTTTTATTTTTTGGTTTAATTTCTTATCGTACGGAATAAAATAAAAATGCTTGGCAATTTATACATAGGTTGTCTCAATGCAAGGTCGCTTGTGCCTTCTTTGCAATCGGTAAAATTAATTATAGATGAACATCAATTTGATATATTTTTTATTTGTGAAACATGGTTAAATGAAACTATTAGAAATGATGTAATAAATTTTGATGGGTATAACTTATACAGAAAAGATAGAGGTAGCTTAGGAGGAGGTTTGTGTATTTACGTAAATAATAAGATATATAGCGAAGAATTGAATCATCGTGGAACGGTATCGGAACAACTCTGGGTAAATATAAAAATTAAAAGTAAAACTTTTGCTCTTGGTGCAATATACAAGCCTCCAAAAATAAATAATAATTCTTTTATAGCTGAAATGGAAGATATTCTAAGTTTAATACATCCCACTGTAGATGAAATTATATGCGGCGGAGATCTTAACATAGATTTTTTAAATACCGATGATAGTTATGTAGACAAGATGTCATCTGTTTTAGAGTGCTTTGGCATTGGTCAAATCATAGAAACTCCTACAAGAATTACAGCTACTACTGCTACTTTACTTAATGGTATTATTACCTCATCTAACTGGGTTGTTGAGAGGGGAGTTATCCACGCAACAGGTGTCATTGCTGATCATGATATAGCTTCATGTAAAGTCAGGGTGTGTGTTGAGAAGCAGGTTCCTAAAATGATAACGTACAGGTCCTTTAAATATTTTAATGAAGATGATTTTAGAATAGATTTATATAATACTCCATTTTTTAGAATATATGATCAGGAAGGGGTTGACGGAAAAATAACATATTTAATTAACTGTCTGGTTTGCCTGTTTGACAGACATCTACCTTTGATAACATCGCGTGTTTCAAAGCCCAGAGCTCCTTGGTTAACTGGCGCTATTAAAGAAATGATGACAATACGTGATAAAGCACTGAACAGGTATAAGAGAACTAAATCTAATCATCACTTTCAGTTTTATAAGGACATGAGGAACTACACAAATTGTGCTATTAAAAGAGAGAAAAAAGCATTTTTTACATACCAACTTAGTAATAAAAATTCTAAAAATCTTTGGAATACTTTAAGGGCCTATAATGTTATACCTAGCAAGTCAAGCACAATACCAGACAATTTGAAAAATCCTGCTGAAATAAATGAATTTTTTATCAATTCTTGTGTTACAAAAGAACCTCCTGAAGAATTACTTTCGTCATACAAACACAGAAAAATAGTGGAATCAGATTTTGAATTTCAAGAGGTGAATGACTTATTTGTTTATCAAACAATAAATGCTATAAACACAAATGCTGCTGGTGAAGATGGATTAAATTTAAAGCTATTGAAATTATGCTGTCCACATATAATTCCTTACATCACACACATTATAAATTTTTGTTTAACTCATAATATTTTTCCTGAACTTTGGAAAAGAGCCGTTGTAAAAATATTGCCTAAAAAGTCAAATCCACTTGAATTCAAAGATTTGCGCCCAATAAGTATCCTGCCAACTTTATCGAAGGTACTCGAAAGGGCTATAGAAGTACAATTAAAGAAACATATCGATCAGTATTCATTATTACCTATAACGCAATCTGGATTTCGGAAAAATTATAGTTGTACAACGGCACTTCTCCATATTGTTGATGATATTGTTCGAGCCTCAGACAAAGGTGAGTGTACTGTTTTGGTCTTGCTAGATTTTAGCAGAGCTTTTGACACTATCAACCATAACCTATTGCTTGAAATTCTACATTACATAGGACTGTCGAATAATGCTATGAATCTCATGGCATCATACCTTCGAGGTCGTAAGCAAATGGTTTTGGTTGATGGGCAATCCTCTAATTATATGGATTTGAAATGTGGAGTCCCCCAGGGTTCCATATTGGGGCCATTGCTTTTTGCTATATATACTTCCTGTCTGGTGAAAACTCTTCAGATTTGTAATGTACACCTGTATGCGGATGATACTCAAATTTATTATAGTTTTCATCCCAGTATGGTAGTGGAGTCATGTGACCTTATAAATGAGGAACTTGATAGGTTCATTGAAGTTGCAGAGGATCACTGTCTTAGTATTAATTGCAGTAAATCTAATGTTATTCTTTTTGGCAACAAAAGCAAACGAGATGAGATTTCTGATAGTGTAAGTATTGTAATAAAAAATGAAGTACTTCAAAACGTAAGTGAAGCCAAAAGTTTAGGGATAATATTGGACTCCAATTTAAAATTTGAAAAACACATAAATCAGATTATTCAACGTGCATACTTCACTCTTAAAACTATTTATGGCAATAGATATTTCCTCCCTATTCAAATAAAATTAAATCTGTGTGAGTCATTAATACTGTCAATATTTAATTATGCAGATGTACTCTATGGTCCATTCTTGTCCAGCCAATATCAAGTAAAAATACAAAAAGTACAAAACTCATGCTTACGATTAATATTTGGTATCCGCAGAAGGGAACATATCTCACACAAATTGAAAGATAATGGTTGGCTAAATATGAGCAATAGAAGGAGATTACATGCTGCTGTTCTTTTTCAAAAAATTATTTTCGATAAAACACCCTCATATTTGCACAGAAAAATCACCTATCGATCCGATATACATAATCTGAATATCCGATATAAAGGAACCCTTTCACCGCCAATCTTCAGACTAGAAATATTCAGGCGTAGTTACACTTATCAAATATGTTCAATATACAATCAGATCCCTACCATGTTAAAATCCTACAGTTTGCAAAGATTCAAGAAGGCATATAAGAAACATTTGTTTTCAATGCAATCCTGATATACGTACGATTGAAATTAGATTAAGAATAGCTATAATTGTTTTTCTTTCATTCTTTTATTTTTTTATATATTGTTAAGTTCAACACACCTAGCGATATACTTAAGGTTAAGTGGAAGAACAGTTTATGAGCTGTTTTTATATCATCTTATAAACTGAACTTCGCCTTTTGCTTTGGGCCTGATTCACATTATATATGTATTCTTGTTATCTATATATGTAAGCAATAAAGTCGTTTATTATTATTATTATTATTATTATTAATAAAAGGAAGTTCCGGCTGCCAAAGCTAAAATTAAAGAAATTTGATGGAGACGTGAGGAATTGGTTAGGATTCTGGGGACAATTCAAGAAAATCGACGAGGATGACGAAATTGATTTGGATGATAAGTTCCAATACTTAATTCAAGCTACAGAACCTAGGTCATCAGCACGTGAACTAGTCGAAGGTTTTCTTCCAGCAGGCAATAATTACAGAAAAGCAATTGACCAGTTAAAAACCAGGTTTGCCAAGGACGAATTTCTAATAGAGGTATATGTTAGAAAGTTATTGAATTTAGTAGTCAAGCAAGCAAACAACAATAAATCAGATATGTCTTTAGCTACATTATACGACAAATTGGAAATGCAATTGAGAGCATTAGAGACTCTAGGCGTAACACAGGATAAATATGCAGCTAGCTTTTTTCACCAGTAGAGTCTGCACTTCCAGAAGATTTGCTCAAAGTTTGGGAGAGACATCGAAATACTGTCAAAAATCAAAATATTCAGGGTATTCAAAAGGTTGATACAGGAAATAATTATTATCTCTCTTTGTTATTAGAATTTTTGCGGGGAGAAGTAGAATCGGAAAAGAGGATTCAGTTAGCACAAAAAAGCTTCGGGACAGATAATGAGAAGATTAAGCAGACGAAAAATAACGAAAAATACCAACACTTGGTAAAATCCAAGAAATATGTCCAGGAAAAAATAAGGTATGCAGAGCTGCAAGGGTTAAGACGGCTAATGGAGAACTCATTAGACCATTCCAACGATTATACCCCTTAAAAATATCTTCAGGAGAAGAGATTGGGAAATTGATACAAAGAAATAAACAAGAAGAAAACTCTGAAAGCAAAAGCAAGATGGTAGATCAAGAAAAAATAACTGAAAAAGACGAAAGAAAAAAACAGAGACATAAAAATTGAGAGGAGACTGTTTTTACAAGAAGTGGCAGAATGGTGAAGATACCAGATCGTTTTAAATAATGATTTTGGGAAGGGAGTATGTTGGAAATGAGATTTTATCATATTTAGAAAGTAGGTGCTAGTTGTTAAATATTTTCCATGTCAACGATGTAAATAGAACTATCAAAATAAAATTATATATACTGAGTTGTCAAAGTTCTACTAAAACATTATTAATATTTCAATACTGTCCTGTTTAAATAAGTTACAGTGATAGATTTCTACGAACATAACAATCCAGTTACAACAGCAGTAGAAAGAATAGTAATCCTAAAGTGGAATTGGGCGAGACACATTGCGAGAATGCGGGACAACAGATAAACCAAGAGGATCATAGAATGGAGGCCTAGACAGGACGCATACAGAAGCAGGGGACGACCATCAACTAGATGGTCCGATGATATTAAACGTATCCACACAAATTGGATACAGGAGGCACAAAATAGAAGAATGTGGAGGCAATCAAGGGAGGCTTATGTCCAGCAGTGCACGAATATTGATGATGAATAAAAATTTCTACTGTGAGAGTCCAAAATCGACTGTTTCCGCTCCAATTATGAACTCCTCCCCTTTTGGATGTAACATAAAGTAGATTGCAATGTCTTTTGTTTTAATATCTTTGCAAACACAGAAATAACGTATAGCACAATCAAACAGCGGTTTGAATTAATTACGAAGGTGGGGCTGATACCCCCTAAGCTTATAGCGGTTAAACAAAGTAGTTAGAAAATAGGACATATGCCCCTTTCCTGAAAAATAACTTTACAAGAACTCAAAACAAGAACTCGAAAAGACCGTAAAAAGAAAAAATAAATAATTAATTCATACTATGTGCTTAATTCGATCTGTGGACTGAAAAATGTACCTATACTAAAACAAATCATTATTAAAATATAAGAACTGGATGAAAACTTAACGATATTTTTTGTTCAAAGCTGGACAAAGCCTGGTAACTAGTCTACTGTACCGCATTTTTAACCCTTCTTAAAGAAGTGGTAGCGTACCAGAAGACTGGAGCAAGGCCGTTATCATGCCGCTTTACAAGGAAAAAGGTTCGCAGCAGAACAGTAAAAACTACTAGTATTTGTTTACTCAGCGTAGTCGGCAAACTGTATGCAAAAATATTGATTTAAAGAGTGACGAATGAAACTGAGAATGGGATGTGCAACCACGATTTAGAAGAGGAAGGAAATGTATGGATCAGGTCTTTTCATTACGAAGTATGGTCGAAAAATTCTTGACTAGAAGTCAGAAGGTCTATTGCGCTTTTATAGACTTGGAAAAGGCCTATGACAGTGTGGTGAGGAGTAAATTGTGGTCGACAATGTCTATGTATAGGGTGAGCGGTGAAATCACTTTAAGAGGATTCCACTGCTTGTATCAGGATAAACGGAGCTTTCACGGACTGGTTTAACATCAAAAAAGGTGTGAGAAGGGATGTGTGTCTTCGCCATGACTGTTTAACTTATACTTAGACGATTGTTTAAAAGATTTGAAAAAGAGTGCGTATGGATTGAAAATGAAAGATTTGATTGTCAAATGCCTTCTTTACGTCGATGATCAAGTCATATTAGCGTCATCTGAAGAGAAGTTGCAGGCGATGGTTAATGTTATGCATAATGCCCTGAAAATCAAAAGGATAAAAATAAATGCAAGCAAAACCAAAGTAATTTTTAAAAGAAAAGAAAGCATGACAAACTGTAAAGTTCTGATTAAGGGAAAAGAGTGGAACAAGGTAATAAATACTTAGGTTCAAAGTTTTCGAGAGATGGAAAGAACGACAGTGACATTGAGTGAAGGGTGTTGGCAGGAAAACAAATAAATGGGGCACTATATAGCTTTATGAACAGCCAGAAAGTGTCAGAATAGGCAAGTCTGGCTGTATATAGATAAGTGTTGGTTTCTACACTTATGTATGGTAGTGAATGTGGGGTTCTACAGAAAAAGCATAAAAATAGGATTATTGTTGCGGAGATGAGTAGTCTGAGAAGTATTGCCGAAGTGAGTCGTTTGGATAAAGTAAAGAATAGTGAGATAAGAGAATGCTGTGGTGTAAAAGAAGATGTGGTTACAAAGATAGATAAAGAAATGCTTAGATAGTTTGGACACGTAGAAAGGATAGACGAAGGAAAATAACCGAAAAAAAATTTATAGGGCGAGTTTAAATGGACAAGTCGATAGAGGTCGACCTCGGCGAATATATCTTGATCAGATCAACATTGTTTTGAAAAAAAGTCAGGTCAAGAGTACCAACAACCAACGAGCATGTATGAGAGCACTGATGAAAGTAGAGGAAGCAAAAGATTTGTGTAAGAACCGTAGCGAGTGGAAGGAAGTGGTCTATATGTATGCATGAAATTAAAACATGACCGCGCCTATTTATTCGTAGAAATAAACAGAGTGGTGTGAACAATACCATTTAAAAAACTTAATTTAGAGCATTACAATCGACAAGTAATTCCAGAGATTAACTGCGCCATAGTTGTTGTTTTGTTGTAAGTGGGTCATTCGCAAAGATTTATCGCTGATTTTAGAAAGTGAAATTTAACGCATATGGAATCGTTACAAAGAGACGAATTTATTAAAAAATAGACCTAGAAACGAAAACAGCCAACAACAGTACCGCTATAAAATAATAACCAATTGAAAAAATTGCAAAATATCGATTCTACAACTTCAAAAATAAGTGAGAAATGCACTTGAAGTTCAGATTTTTTTCCTTTACACCGAAAATAAGAATTTTTTGAGTTCAATTTCATATCTCAGCGACGAGTAACACCGAGTTCATCGACTAAAAGAAGTTAAAGAGAACCTGCTGTTGCGATAGTGGCCAAATTTTTATAACGAGAGAACCAACCAAAGCTACCCTTTTTACCCATGCACCTCGATTTAGCGTGAGTAGCGCCATGTTTAAGGCAGGAATTATGTCTTTTTTTTAATGATAATAGTCGCAAAAGGGGTAAACCTATCGTGTGGGCCGCGGACGGGAAAGGGATTATAGAAAGGAAATGATTGTGGAACCGCTTTTTAAAAGGTTACAGGTCATAGTTCTGTGGAAAAACTAATTTTGAAAGCTTGTTTCATTCCGTAGCAGCCCTGTCAATGAAGGATTCTTAATGGAGATTGGTCCTTGTGGTGTCAATTTTGATTAAGAGTAAATCGGTGAGACTGATCAGCGTGCCGAGTTCTTCGGCCGAATGTGGCCTATGGTGGTACAAGAGTTTTTATTTATCTGGAGCATCTGCTATGGAAATATCTGTAGAGTAATGACTAGTCTGCAACTCTTCTTCTATGTTCTAGAGGGTAAAAGGTATCTGTGAGAGTTTAGCTGTTTATCAAACGAATGGCCCTTTTCTGAATGGAATGTAGAAGATGAAGAAAATGCCTTGGTGCTAAACCCCAAATGTGCGAGCAATACTCCAGTAGAGGTCAGATTTGAGCCTTGTACTTCGTCAACAGTTGATCAGGAGTAAAAAACTTTCTAGCTTTCTACAGAAAACCTAGCCTCTAGCTTGCTGACTTTGCGATGTTAGCAACATGGTCATGCCAAGACATATTATTGGACACCGTGATTCCCAAAACCGATATGAAGGGACTTGATTTAAGGGTATTTCCGGACATTGTAATGGAATGATGTCAGTAATTTACTTTCTTGGAAAACGTGTGGCTTTGTGTTTTCTGGGCGTTGAACTGAACAAGATTGTTGGTTTTTCACTCGACGATTGCTTCAAGATCTCTATTGATGGAATTAACCTGTTTCTGCCTGAGTCTATTTGTATCATTTACCGAAAGTGATCGATGGGATGTGAAAGTTGAGATAAGTGTGCTATCGTCTGCGAAACTGTAAATGGGGTTCGTAGTGGTTTTTAAGAGGTCGTTGATGTGTAAAATAAATAAGGTGGGATACAGGATGGAACCCTGGGCGACCCCGGCATTGGTTTTAAACGCATCAGAAGAAATACCGTCAACGATCTTGCGTGAAGCTCAAGAGCCATTGGCGCAGTTTGGTTGGGAGACCGTAGGCAGATAATTTACGTAACATTGCGTGGTGTCAAACGCGGTTAAAGGCTTTAGATATATCCAAGGCTATTGCACGGGATTCACCAAACTTCTCAATAGTGTTTGTCCAGAGCTAATGGTCTGATTGTCATTTTAAATTAATTTACGTTAAATGCACATAAACTGGTAAAAGCTTTAATAAAAAAGTTTTATGATGGGGCTATTGGATGACAATTTTGTTTATATAGACGATTATGTCTGACTTCGTCGTACTAGAGCAGTAAATGACAATTTTAAAATGAAGGAAGACAGTTGTTTTAACTGGCCTTCTTTGCCTCCGGATATGAATTCCATAAAACATGTTTGAGATATGCTTTCAAGAGAAATTTTTACTCAAAAAAATCCTTTCAGGTCCCTCCCAGAGATTATTGTAACTGACACAGAAGAATGGCAGAATATTCCACAAAAACGGATCGCTTATCTTGAAACAGAATGCCTTGGCGTCTTCAAGCTTTCATTATTGCCAAAGTTAAAACGCACTCTATTCTTTTTTATTTAAAATAACTAAAAAAACTTTATTTTTAAATTTTTAGGGACGAAATAGTTTTTGTTGTTTCAAACTTTAGGAAAGAATAGAATTCAACCTATCAATTAATATTCACTCGATTTTAAAAGTAAAATAATTTATTACTATAAGATTAAGAAAACCTTTAAGTCAATGTGTAGTAATAATTAATTAAATGTTGAAAAACATTTTCTATAAACGTAGGTATGAAAAGTAGCAAAACAAACTATCTTCACCACCTGAAACTGTTTTATCATTTAATAAAACTCAATTTTTTTTTTTTAAACGCTTATATTAGTTTTACGGGTATGTTTTTGGCCTCGATTTTGCCCTACTTTAAGCGATCAAATTTAATGTTAATTTTGCACACTTGTCAAAAACCGACGACAATGCAAAAATTTGATTAAAATATCCAATTATCCTGATTAGTTTCGCCAGAATACCTAAATTTCTTCAGGGATCCTTTGCATGAAAGTAACTAACTCTTTGGCCTCGATTTTGCCCTAATTAAAATATTCAAATTAATTTCGCCAGGAATCATAAATTTCTTCAGGGATCCTTTGCATGAGAGTTCACCTGATATTAATCCTTAAGATTATTTTTATTGGGGATACTTAAAAACTAGTTTACAAAACTAAACCAGCAAGCCTTGAAGAGCTAGGGCAACGGATTATCGATAAATCTAGATTAATTTTTAGACAATCATTCAGAAATGTGGTAGATGCATTCTACCATCGAATAAGGTACTGTCAACTTACAAATGTAGCACAATTTGAACACTTGACTAAGTAATAATTATGTTAAAAATGTTATCTTTCAATTGTTACGTTTAAATGTAGTTGAAAATAGTTTGTATTAAAAAAATTATTGAGACACACTTCTATTTTATTTATTTAAGACCTTTTAGTCTAAAGAATTATGAGTGACTTTTGGATCCAATTCAAGCCCTTTAAAGTTTGAAATTAGAGATTTAACATCAATATAGTTCAATATCTTTGTAGCTGGAGTTACCCTACCAAAAGATTTTATCTTTGTAACACGCTTATATTAGTTTTATTTTTATGTTTATCTATTTGTTTTTTTGTAACTGACTCTTTGGCCTCGATTTCGCCCTAATTTAAGCGATTAGATTAAATTTAAACTTTGCACACTTGTCAAAGACCGACGACAATGCAATAATTCGATCAAAATATCCTATTAATTTCACCAGGATTCATAAATTTTTTTAGGGATCCTTTGCATGAGAGTAAGAAAGATTGAACTAGCGCGTGAACTACGCATGCGCGCAGTTCCAATGTCATATTATAATTCACCCAATCCAATATACTGGTGAGAAACGTGCCGAGAGATGAATGGCAAGAGGGTGAGTAAAACCAATCGAACTAAAAAGCGAAAAATAAATTATAGTTAAAAAAAACTAAAAAACACGCTTTTAGGGTTACTCTAACTAAAAAATAATGTTTAAAATAGGAATAAAATTACCGACGAGAAAATAAATGTTACTGTTCTAAAAGCGTGGGGTGCTTTGTATGACATTTTCAAACTAACTCTGCATTTCGGAATGAAACTAGTGAAAAATTTGAGCTAATTAGGAAAATAAGTAAAGAAAGGGTAAGGGAATTTATTTTATTTAGCGTTTGGCTACATCACAGGTAAGTATATAACAAAAATAACAACATTTAACAAATAAACACTAAGGTTACAAATTTATTCTATTGTCTCTCTTGTCGCAATCAGGAAATAGGATGGGTTGCCACTGTAGGAACTAATTGGTCAATCCTCTACCAGGTGTTTAATAGTCTGTCTTTCAGCGCCGCAGTCACAATTTGGGGTAGGTATTTTTCCCCATCTGAAAAGTGAGTCGGAGCACCTGCCGCAATTCGTCCTTATTCTATTAAGTGTTTCCAGATTCGTCTTGGTTGATCAAAACCTTCTGGCTTGCTTGTAACGCATGGCATATCCCGGTTGGCAGGTGTGGCCTTCTTCTTCCATTCTTCTTTCCACCGCTCAATTATATTGAAGTTTTCTTCGATAAGAGTTTCTGCCGTTCTAAGAGGGGGTTTTCGTGAGCGTAGCCTATTTATGGTTCTGCCGGGAAACCTTCTCATTGTGTAATTTTCGGTGAACAAAAAAATAATTCGGACGGCTCAGATTGGGAACCGAACCAAGATCTATTGGTTACGCGCTAAGAGCTCTACCCATAAACCTATTATCAGAGGAGACGGAACTATTTACTTTTAAACACGATCATACATCCCCATTTTCCGGTCGACTGTATTATCTTGTTACGGCCGACTGAAAGTGTTGGGCTGTGATGTTGTCTGCTCTCCAGTTATGGCAAGAGATTTGTGATTGTTATTGAATCGTCCATAGTATTTGTTGATTATATTTGCAACAATATTGTGACCATAATGCTATTAATATTTTATGAATAATAACATCCTGAATAACACAACCCATTTTATGGAATGTTAAACCATTGAATTATTTCATTCCGTGAGATCATAAAAATGTGTTGCTCAATAAGTGGCAACGCCGCACGGCTTGTCTGAATGGTACCACGTGCAGAGATTTGTGTTTACTGCGAAATCTGGCAGTTTCGGCTACTATTAGTAGCGTTGTTGCAAAGAGATTTCGGAGTATTATCGGTGAAATTCAGCATATCATTGGTGAAATTTAGTGGGAGAAATGGTTCGTCACTGCCAAGTGTGTAAAAAACCGGACTATTTAAGCCCCACTGTTTTTTTTCACAAATAAGTCTTTGTTTGCCATAATAGGTCTATGTTGTTTACTATATTTTCATCCAGTGCTGTAGCGATGACGATTTCAATATCAAAATAAACAGGTATTTTTTTGAGGCGTAAAACACGAATCTGAAAACCAAACGATGCGGAAATACTTTTCAAAATTTTCTCAAAAAAGGTCATTATTTCCCTGTTATTAAGCTGAACATATTCAGTGGTATCATTATCCTTCTTTCGTTGTTATTTGAAGAAATATATATCTTCCTGATCCATTTTATAGTGGTATTTCATAAGAAATCCATACATCCCCTTAAATTTAATTAAATTAAGAAATCAAGGAGTCACGGAACTCTAAGTATAATATTTTAATCTTTTCCTTTAGGTTACTTAGCTGTTAATAAACTGTTTAAACATTAAAATTAATAGTTAAAATACATTCTTTTTTAGTACTTTAATTTAATAAAATAATTTAGTTTAACGGGTATTAGTTAAACTTTTTGCTACGCAATTAGCAACTTTTAAGTTGGAATAATTTAGTTTATAAAATTAACTTATAACATTACACAAAATTGGCTGTAGAAAGGAAACTTTAACGTAACACAAAATTGTCGCTAAACATTTGGGAAATTGGTAAGTTTTTTCAAGTTACACAAAATTGGCACTTTTTTAAGGTTAGATTTAATATTCAAAATTTTATGTGAACTTAAAGATTATTCAATTTTGCACCAAAAAGGTACCCTTGGTAAAACTCGATACTGTGTACCGTTTTCTGAATATTTTGAAGAAAAATTATGAAGTAATAACCACATTTTTTTCTTCTACGCCCTATATCTTGAAAACGGATGGCGTTACGAAATTTTTTTACTAAGCAAACCCCAATTATTTTTCAGTTTTCTACCTATCCTAGAGACGGAGTCATCTTTTTTTAAAACACCCTGTATTTAAATTGTGTTTTTTTAAAAGAAATTTTTATTTACCACTAACATTACATAATCGAAATTTCCATTCTTTTATTCATGTGTGTGCGGTAGATAACGTCATAGAATTTAAAAACCATATAATACAGGAGAAATTTGAAATTCATGTTTTATCTCACTTATTTAACATTAATTTTGCAAGAATATTTGTAGGTGTTGCATTGTATAAATGTAAATGACTGCCATAACTTTTAAGATATGTAGGTATTGTGCAAGCAGTTTACTAAATAATTAAAAATTTAAAAAAAATTTACAATTGCTTTTGCCAGATTGCCATATTTATTGTGGGTAAATTTGAAATATTTATTTATATTAAGTTCGATGTGTACTTTTTTTTTTAGATAAAATAATGTCATGTTTGTATTGTTTATTTTAAAGTTGATTAATTTTTATTCAAAAAAAAAGTAGACTGCTTTGGTATTTTTCCTGTACGAATAAAAACAAAACAATTTTTTTTATTTTGGTATTAAAGGTATTTCTACATGATAATACAACCTGTAAACTACATACTAAGGTTATAATTATCAGTAAATTATCAATTCCAAGTTGACGGAGCATTACTGCAGAGAGTTCCAACATTTACCTACCTGGGAACAAATTTAAATGATCAATGGGATCACTCTAAGGAAATCAAGATGCGGATTGAGAAGGCTGGGACCAATTTCAACCGTATGAGAAGTGTGCTCTGTAATAAAAAGCCAAACCTAAAAATTCGAATTCGAACTCTCAAATGTTATGTGTTTACGGTTCTGCTATATGGAGTTAAGGCTTGGACCTTGACTGACGATGCTTCCAGACCTCTTGAAGCTTTTGAACTTTGGTGCTATCGCCGAATGTTAAGAATCTCTTGGATTTATCATATAACCAATGAAAAAGTGCTGCAACAGATACAAAAGGAAAAAGAAATTCTTAAAACAGTCAACGAAAGGAAAATGACATATTTTAAGCACATCATGAGAAACAATAAATATAGATTGCTACAACTAATCACTGAGGGTAAAATAGAAGGAAAATGAGGTCCCGGGAGACGCCGCATATCGTGGCTGAAGAACAAACGCCAATGGACCGGAAAAAAATCTGCTGAATTGTTTAGAGCAGCAGTAAATAGAGTCATTTGGGCCACAATGATCGCTGACCTCTGCGGAGGATATGGCACGATTAAGAAGAAGAAGAAACTACTTACTGAAATAATCTGACTTCTTAAATTCACTTTAAACATCCGGCACATCATCTGTTTCAGATGGTAATTCAGGCTAGGTAGCAGAGAGAAGTAGTCGTAGAGTAGCTGTAGTACTCTTTAGATTTTAGATCAGCTGACTTTTCTTTGGGCTAAGAGATAGGCCTATGGTACAGCTGGCTGGGATTATTGGCTATGCAGATAATCTGAATATAATGGCTGGGTCAATATTCTCCGTAAAGGAACCTTTCACAGAAATAGAAAATGCAGCAAAAGAAATAGTTCTCGTGATTAATAAACAAAAAACCAAGCTACTAGTAGTGAAAGACTTTACCTACCTCGGCTCAAACATATCACATGACAATGACGAAACCAAAGAAATTAGAAAAGGGACCAGCGCAGCAAATAGAGCATACCACTTAATACTACCCATCTTAAAATCGAGAGATGTACACAGGAAGACCAAAATTAGAGTCTACAAAACAATGATCCGCACAGTTTTGACATACGGAGCTGAAACGTGGACACTGTCAGCCAAAAAAGCGGAGCTTTTAGACCGATTTAAACGAAAAATTTAAAAAGGATTGTTGGTCCAGTAAACGAAGGGAAATATACCAGTTGTATGAGGAAAAAGATATAAGGACTACATGGGAAGATTACATAATTGAGTCATTTACTAGTAAAAGAGATAAGGTGTTGTTAAATATAGAATACGAAGAAGGACCCAAAATATTAAAATCCGAAGTCATGCACGCCATCTTAATTTCCAAAAATAGGAAGGCATGTGGGCCAGATGGTAATCAATGAAGACAATATGGAATTAATAAGAAGGTTATTCAATAAGATATACCAAACAGGTGACATCCCGCGTGATTGGCTAAAGTCTTCATTTATTACCTTACCTAAAAAGCTACATCCAAAACAGTGTAGTGACTATAGACTAATAAGTCTCATGTCACACATGCTGAAAACATTCCTGCGTATAATTCATGCCCGTATTAGAAGTAAATGCGAAGAAGGCCTAGATCAATCACAGTTTGGCTTTAGATGAACCGACTAGAGGAATTTGAGATGTGGCTGCACAGGAGGATGCTGCGCATACCTTGGGCGGACCATGTAACAAATGAGAAAGTCCTCAGAGGGGCGAAAACTGACAGGAAATTAATGACCACCCTAAAATGCCGCAAAATTGCATACTTTGGACACATACTAAGAGGGGATAAATATCAACTATTCCAAATTATAATGAAGAGGAAAATAGAGCGTGAATCTGAAAGAAGGCAACAGTCATGGTTGAAGAACATTCGTGAATGGACAAATATACGTTCAGTAGGAGAACTCATACACTTAGCAGAAGATCGAAATGCTCTAGCCAGAGTGATAGCCAACGTTCGGGAGACCGGATAGGGCACATGAAAGAAGAATGAGGAACCCAGAGTTTTAATACATATAAAACTAATGCCACTAAGATTTTTTTTTTTTTTTTATGTTCTGGTTCCCACGAAAAGGGATATCCTGTAATGTTCAGAGAACATCGTGGGAACCAAGGGAAAGAAGGTAAGAGTTGGTGTTCTTCTTAAATTTCTGGAGGTTGTATGCCTCGGGGAACACCTCCCTAGGCAATGAGTTCCAAAGCCTCGCAATTCGTTGGATGAATGAGTCTTTGGAAAGTGATGTTCTGCAGGTCTCTAAAGTGACCACGAAGGGGTGTGAAGACTGAACTTGACGGGTTAATCTCGAAGAGACTGCCAAAGGAGGAACGATTGTTGATATTTCAGAAGAGCATCGCCCATGAAAATATCTATAAAATAGAGACAAATCACCAACTTTTCTACGGTGTTCCAGACAAGTGAGCGAGTTTGTAAGCGAGGCATCACCGACGAGACGAATTGCCCTTTTTTGGACAGAATCCAGTAGCTTCAGGATATGTTTAGGTGCTGCACTCCAAATATGGGAACAGTACTCCAGTACAGGTCGGATCTGTGCCTTATAGATCATAAGCAGCTGACTGGAGGTGAAATAGCTCTTGGCACGAAACAAAAAACCAAGTTTTTGGGATGCACTTTTGGCAATGGACCTCACGTGATTTTCTCAGGAAAGGTTATTGCTGATAGTAATACCAAGCATCGATATGGATGACTTCAGTGGTATGGTTACTCCTGACAAAGTTATGTTAGGCACAGTGAGATCGGCTTTTCTGGAGAAAAGACATGCTTGTGTTTTGTTTGCATTGAATTCTACCAAGTTATTGGATCCCCATTCGAGAATTGTTGCTAAGTCCATATTTATATTGTTAACATTTCTTCCTCGTTCATTTCTGGTTTCACGGGCTGATATAGGGGCCCTGGAAGAGAAAGCGGTATGGAGGGTACTATCATCGGCAAAGCTGTGTACGGGACATGAAGTTGCTTTCAATAGGTCGTTGATGTGAAGTAAAAATGGTGTTTGTGCTAGAATGGATCCTTGCGGAACACCAGCATTTATGAGTAGAGTGTCAGATGAAACTCCATCGACCACTACATGGAGAGACCTGTTTGAGAGAAAACTAGCAAGCAGAGAACACAGCTGAGGGGGCAAGCCATAAGATGGAAGTTTGGCGAGGAGTCCCTGGTGCCAAACTCGATCGAACGCCTTGGAGATATCTAATGCCACAGCTAAAGTTTCTCCATACTTTTCAATAGATAGCTGCCATATATGTGAGACATATGCGAGCAGGTCACCAGTTGATCTCTGATGGCGGAAGCCATATTGCCTATCATTGATAATTCCTGAGTCTTCCAGATATTTCATGAGCTCGATGTTGATGGCTTTTTCCATGACCTTTGAAATAATAGATAGCAGTGCGATAGGTCTGTAGTTGCTAGGTAGGGTCTTTTTGCCTTTTTTAGGGACTGGCTGTACTCTTGCAATTTTCCAATTGGACGGAAATACTCCCAAATTGCAAGAGTGGTTGAACAACTTGCAAAGAACAGGTGTTAGTTCGGGGGCACATTTCTTGAGAACAATCGGCGGGATTCCGTCAGATCCACAGGCTTTGTTGGTGTTGAGACCCATCAAAATCTTTCTGATAGTACGTTGGCGAATGGTGATCTCGGGCATGTGACTGTCAATAGGTGTAATGTTCGAGGGTTGTTTTCCCGAAGAATCCAGAGTGGAATTTCCAGCAAATAGGTGCGCAAAGATATTGGCTTTTTCCTGGGCAGTCGTTGCTAACCATCTTCATTGGTTAGGGGAGGAAAAGAGCTGGAAGTGAAGTTTCTTCCCACAGCTTTGGCGAAAGACCAAAATGAACGGGATCCGTTAGGACATTCAACAAGTTTTGATCTTATTTTGGCATTATGAGCATCTTTTGAACATTCTATTGTCTCTTTGCATATGCCTCTAGCCTCAACATATGCTGCTCTGGTCTCAGGTCCCGGATTTTTTTGCCATCGATGGTATGCTGCCTGTTTGGAAGCCACAGCTCTAGAGCAGTTTCTGTTAAACCAGGTCTTATCGGATGATGTTCTTCTTTCGATATTCGGTATGTAAGTTTGCATCCCCAACATGATGATTTCAGAAATTGTCTCAGCACATCGTGTTGGATCTACTGAGGAGAAACAAACTCTCTTCCATGGAAACGCTGAGAAAAACATACGAAGACCCCTCCCCCTTGTAATGCCACATGAGACGGGGTGGTATTGTGCTGCTCGATGGTAAATGGAAAGAGCATGTTGTGGAGATAAGGGTGTGATCAGAGTTTCCAAGTGGGGCACAAACTTCTATTCTATACGGGTCAGGATTGGTGGTGAGGAAAAGATCTAGTGTATTGGCAGCCTGGTTGTTGACATCAGGGATGCGGGTCGGTAGCTCGACCAGTTGTTCTAGACCATGAGTGATGGCGAAGGCCTCAGCTTGACGACCTGCATCATCAGTTTTGTTAGAGAATTTGAGCCAGGCAGCGTTATGTACATTAAAGTCCCCCATGATTATGGTTTCAGCTGTTGGATGGTTCTCCTGAATGTAGTCCAGTTTGAGTGATAAAAACTCAAAGAGGTTGTTATATGAAGGTTCATTAGGTGATAGGTAAAGGCAGCAGAGGAACTTAGTCACTTTGGTATCAGATAACTTAAACCACATCACATCAAAGTCTTTTGGTTCCAAACTCTCTTCACGCTGGCATGAAAGGTTAGCCTTAGCGTAAAGGCAGACTCCACCTTTGAACCTGAGTCAAGAATGGAGTTCGTAACCAGGATAAAGCATATGGACCTTGTGGGTGGACGAGTTTACTTGTGTTTCTGTTAGAGCCAGAATATCCGGTTTTTTCGTCTGTAGGTGATGGTGGACGTCATTGATGTTCTTGTTGAGTCCACGGATGTTGCAAAAATTAATCTTTAATGTTGAGTCCCCTCGAGTACCTCTCGCCCGGAAATCCGAATGGAGAGGTATTTTGCTTCCGGAGTGTTTTACTGGGCAGGACATGCCCAAAGAATGCCGGACGGCAGGTTCTTCCGTTGATCTTTTATCTATGATGACGTGAAAGCACCGTTATGAGTTTCCTTATGGTCAACGGTTTTGCATTTTGTTTCAAAGAACATCAACTGTTTTATCTATCTAAAAGTGCTACGCACGGGGTCTAATTCTCACAGAGTCAAATCTTTTTGTCTCAGCAGTTACATAGTGGGATGGTATAATTTTTGTTTTATCTCCCTCACGAGTCGGCGAAGACATAAAGTTTCATAGCAGCAGGATCCAGAAAGCGATACTTTGGTCGTTCTTAAATACACCTTAGCAAAAGTTATATTCAGAGAAGGGAGATTGTTTCCAAAATCTACAGAAATAACCTCTACAGTTGACGATTTTTTAGCTTCAGTTTTTGCATGCCTTTTTAATTCATAGACATAGACATTTATAGACACAATCGACTTTCTTTATATAAGGTGTCTTCTCAGTAACTTTAGCTTTCTGCTCATCACACCAACAGCACGTTTCGGTCCGTAAGTAGCCGAAATCAATGTTAAACTCTAACACAAACATTTGCCTGAATGTATCATAATTCATTTAAATATGAGGATATTTGGTCAAAAATAATTCAAAAAACTTTTTAACATTCATATCTTTCAGATAACTCTTTAAGAGTTATTTAAGCCAAAGTGTTCTTAAATTGTTGTTCTTTGATGGTATATAATCAAAAGGGTTTAATTCTAAAAAGTGATTGAAATGCTTAAAAACATACTGGTGCCTTCTTCGTACTGTCATCCCTGACAACTCTTACTTTGTAGCTGTAGGAGCTTTCATTCATCTTTATTTTGCCTTGGCCTGTATCGAAACACAAGTCGTAATGAGATAAGGCCAGATAGGTAGATTTTTTGGGCATTAATATTATTCTGACGACCAATATTATTATAGTATCTGATTAATACACTTTGTTCGGCGACAGAATACTCGTATTCTAAAAGCACTTAGGCTGTGGCCTCACCAGTGCGTTGCGTTGCGTCGTCGCAGCATCAACGCTGCGTCGTTTTACATATATTTTAAGTGACATACCCAGCACATGCCACATTGTGCGTTGCGTCGTCGCACGCGACATTTCAATGGATCTAATGACGAAAGACAAAGCGGGGGGAGAGTGGTGGACTGCGCTGTCGAAGCTCCGGAGGAATGACGGTCAGTAGTAATGGGAATAACGTTTCTAACAATAGCGCACGTCGCAGCGCAAGTTTGGCATACAATGCGTTGAGCCGTTGCGACGACGCAACCCAACGCACTAATGAGGCTTTACACTTACACTGGCAGACTTTTCTGGTCTCAAACCTCGATCCCCGTAGCTTTTTAGAAACATCTCTAAGGTGGCCATATTTTTTACGCTTTTTCGTTGATTTTTCTTGAGAAACACATATATTTTCGTCACTTTTAGACATTTTAAACAAGAAGAGAACTTCCAAAAACGAGTATTATAATTAAAAAATACCGTATACAGCTGAAAGCTTAATGACCCATTTATAATTTTTTATAATTAATGGTTTTATCAAACGATGTCTTTACATATAAAAGAAGTGTTGGGTATTTTATTATATTGCTAAAACTTTACTTTTAAAAAACGATGTGGAGACAGACCATTTTGTATCTCCTAGCAGATAGGATTTTATGGTTTTATCGCAAAAAGCTTCATTATACTTTCAGCTTCCGAGCATTTAACATAATATATTGGGCTCTCGAGCATTTAACATTATACATTTAGCTTTTAAGCATTTAACATTACATGATACATTTGGCTCTCGAGCATTCAACATTACATTATACATATTTGCTTCCGAGCGTCTAAAATATAACAACACATTATTCAGGCGGCGGAGCACACTGGAAGGATTAAGCAAACATTTGACGAACGCCACGTACTGTACAATAAGGAGCCCGCCCGGCCTAATAGTCCAAGGAACGAGGAAGCGGCGCAATGTTATATGTGCAAAAATTATTATCCAAAAAAAAATATCAGCGTATAGGAAATTAAAATTCAGGTTGAGTTTCTATTTTATGCGACTCGATCCTGATTACCGAACATAACCTAAAAAATTGGCAAAGTTGCGAAAAGCGGTTTTTTGTTAATAACTAAAAACTACAGCTCCAATCAAAAAAAAAATAAATCAGGAAATTGTAGGTATTAAAACGATCTATCTATTAAATAAATAATAATTTTTCGATATAATTGATACTTTTCTATAACTCGTTAACTGTAACATATTAAAACTTGTTACTTACTGTGTAACCTATGGCATGCCAAAAAAGTGTTTTTTTTAATCAATAAATATTGATTATTTTTCAAGATATATGAAATTTTCTCCAAAAAGATGCTCTCTTAATTTAGCTAGTTCTGCTCGGGGATGATGCTACAGTAACTATTTATGGCTTATTTTTTTCTGTAAGAGTTGTACATTCAAATTATTAAAAAAGTATATTGATTTTTTAAATTTTAAAAGTCAAAAAAAGACTTTTAGAAAATTGCAATGTTTTTTTAAAATAAATTTCTTAATTTTGTTTTTATAGAAATGACTTTCATGAAAATAGATTCCTGGCATCATTTTACGCATTTAAAAAAAAATGAGTTCTTACGATCATTGGAAGCCGAGATAATTTTTTTATTTCAAAAAAATCTGGAAGGCGCAATAATCATCGTACCATCGAAAAAGATGAAGAATTTTCAAACTTTATGGACGATCTGCTTACAGACAATATTAAAGAAGAAAAAGAAAAATAACCAATTAATTCAGCAGACAATCCTCCAATAAAGAAAAATAAAATTATTTTTATTGTAAATCTCTCTCAATATAATATATGAGTATTTTTACTGTAATTATTTAATAAATGTTTTCTACGTAATAAAGTTATTTTATTAATTGCTGAATATAATATTCGTGTTTATCTCGACGAGCTACCCCAAATTAAAAACAAAAAGATTTTTGTGCTTAGTCCAGAAGCCAAGATACTCAAAATTTTTCAAGTGCAAGCAATTTAGAACGCACGAAATGAATTTTCAGTTCAAGCGCTCAACGCTCGCCACTCCGCCATCCGCTACAGCTGCCGCGTCTCACGCCTCACTTTATTCATCAATTAATAATACTGCAAATGAACTAGACATATCCTAGTATTTTTTTATTAAAAATAAAGGTATTTAACCTTAATATCCATGAAGATGACTGCTGTACGATGATTATTGCACCTTCCAAATTTTTTGGAAATACAAGAATTATCTCGGCTCCTAGTGATCGTAGGAATTCAATTTTTTTTTAAATGCGTGAAATGATGCCAGAAATCTATTTTTATGAAAGTCAGTTATAAAAAAACAAAATTAAGAAATTCATTTTAAAAAAAAATGTAAGAAAATAGTGCAATAGTGCAAATTTAGAAATCAATATACTTTTTTAATAACATAAAAGTACAACTTTTACAGAAAAAAATAAGCCCTAGATCGTCACTGTAGCATTATCCCCCGAGCAGAACTAGCTAAATTAAGAGAGCATATTTTTGGAGAAAACTTCATATATCTTGAAAAATAATATATAAAAAAACACTTTTTTGCCTTGCCATAGCCTACACTTTTTATGGTTTTTCCAATATAACTCGAAAACTACCAATGATATCGAAAAATTATAATTTTTTAAATAGATCGATCTTTTTAATACCTACAATTTCCTGATTAAACATTTTTTGATTGGAGCTGTAGTTTTTTAGTTATTAACAAAAAACCGCTTTTCGCAACTTTACCAATTTTTTAGGTTATGTTCGGTAATCAGGATCGAGTCGCATGAAATAGAAACTCACCCTGAATTTTAATTTCATATATTTTTTTTGAATATTAATTTTTGCATGCACTTTTCCCTTTTGCTTGAACTATAAATCCAGGCGAAGTTTTCTGAGGACTGTCTCGGTCGAACCACCAGAAATATACCCGCTACCACAGGAAAGTCCTCCCGGCAACAACCTGGACTGGAAAACTTTAAGGATCCTAAACCGGATAAGAACCGGAGTAGCCTCTACAAGGCTAACAAAATAAGATGGGGCCTGCTAAATGCAGATGAAATCACGTGCAAATGTGGAGAACCGCATGCCTCACAACCTTCACCCTCGAATATTTATGGTTGGTTAACGATAAAGCTATCGACGTGGCCCGTTACTGGGCCAAAAAACTTAAATAGACTGGAATCTGGATATGAAGAAGTAAAGTTAGTAAGTTAAGTAAAAGAAAGAATTATTAAATTTATCCATTCGAAGTGACCACCAATGGACCGGTTTCGGGGTGCTGTCCCTCATTAGTATTGGGTAGGTCAACAATTCATACCTTTTCCAGGTACATATAAAGAACCGAACGCAGAGCGCTAGTTGTTTTCTAATATAGTATGCCCATAGTACAGGTAACATGCGGTGAAATTAGCTGGTTTTTAATAATCAGATATAAACATTGGAGAATTTACAAAACATGTGTAAGATCTATTTTTAAAATACTAAGAACCATCAAGGGATAGAACAAGAAGCCAGGATACCAAAAAAGAACTGGAAATACAGGATGTGGTAAGATTAGCTGGAACACGCAAGAGGTGCTAGAAAGACCATGTGGAAAAGATGCCAGATGAAATGTGGGCAAAGTGGCCCATGTCGCAAAAATCAAACTCGTGAAGACCGGTAGGCAGACCACCCAAGAGATGGTACGAAAGCTAGAGCTCAGCATCACAGGAAGAGTTCCGAAGGAGGCTTAACACAACGGACTAAACAGGACCAGGTTCTGTTATAAGAAGAAGAAGAAGATTTATACATTCTCATAATTAAATTTTTTTTTTCTGCGTAGTTTCCAGGTTTTTCTTACAAATTCTACAAATGCTGTTATTATTTTTTTTAAAACATAAATAATATATTTTTTAACAGTTCTTTATTTAAAAAATTCCAAAGAAAAATATTTTTTATAAATAACTTTAAAATTGCACCACAACGTTTGTTAATATTTTGATAAAACTTTAAGATACTTGGTATTAAAATAAAAATTGTATAGAATAAAATTTATAATTTTAAATAGTGGTATAAGCATCCTTTTGTATGTATAATTAAAATTATAATTTGCCAACGTCTATTGTCTTAATGAAATAATTTAATGGGTTAATAGAATGTTATTTGTGTAACTATCTGGTGTACTCGTACTATTCATTTATTAGAAGGATTAAGTGCGTGCGAAATCTTAATAATAATAAAATAGTTTTATTTGCAAATGGTGTAAACTAATATTTTTAATTGGCTTTTGTATTTATTTATTATTTAAATCAATTTATTGTTTTTAAATCATATCCCATGATTTTATAAACATACATACGTAGTGTTTTTGCAAATCAAATTTTGATTAACTAAATCTTTGTAGGTTATACAATGGTACCTCTGACAAATATTTGGTCTACCAACAATTTACAAACCAAATTTACAACTTTGAGCTAACATTTTTAGCAATAATTGTCTAAATAAAGGCGTAGTCCACTCGTATGTATAACATTCATTGACAATGAGCCTTTCATCAACCTCAATCCTCAAAATCAAAATTTGCTACCAAAATATTATATTAATTTACCCTATATTCACACATCCAAAATATTTTTTAAACATTTTTTACTTTTATTGTTACCTACAAGAAACTATTAACACTAAACAAAATTTTATCAAAATAAAAAATAATTATCCTTTCTCCGAATAATGCAATGTTCTGTATTTAGTTCTAATTCACATACATACAGTCACGCCTTTTTCCCATAGGGGTAGGCAGAGACCACTTCCTTTCACTTGCTACGGTTCTTACACATATCTTTTGCTTCCTCTACTTTCATCATTGCTCTCACACATGCTCGTCGGTTGTTGGTACTCTTGACCTGGCCTTTCTTCAAAACAATGTTGATTTGATCGAGATCGATGTTCTCCGAGGTCGACCTCTACCGACTTCCGACCGAGTCACTCCGGCTATACTTTTAAGTCACAAAAAAAAATATATCGGTCGGTTAAAATTTTTTTTAAAATATCACTGGCCTGGGTGCGACCCGAAAGGTCCACACGACTAACTTCCCAGTGGAAAAAATAAAAAAATACCATTTGTTTTGTTGTTATAATTATTATTATTATTAAAATTATTATAAAAAATGATTTCAATCTTTTTATAACAAATTATAATTGTCATTAACAATATTCTGTTTATGTCAACCGTATTCTTTCAAACTTTTTCTTATCATTTCATAAGCGGAAGCTATTTTCAATTGTTTATAACAATTAAAAAAAAAATTCTAATTATTATGATTAATAATCATTTGTTAATAACAATATTCAATTTTTATAAACAATGCATGATTATTACTAACAATAATTTTTCACTGTTATAGCGTCTTCAATACTATTCTGTCAATGCTGACACAAGTTTAAAATTCTCCAATTTCTATTTTTGTTTTCTAAAACCATCTCTTTTTATGAAATATTGTTATCATATTTTTTATAAAATGATTCCTAACATGCAATAATCATATTATTCAAAAGATCTTAAAGTTTTGTATTATTAATAGTATATTTTTTATATTGCAAAATTCAGGTAGTTTACCATTTTTTTTAGTTATTTCATTCTCCATAAAAAACAGTTTGACCCATTTTGCTAAAAATCTAATCAGTTCTAAGTTGCGTAATTATGCGTCGAATGCAATTGGTCCCACGTCGATATAATTTTTTTTCTCGAGATAATCGAGACAAAAAATAATTCCGAACGCACATACGAGCATACGACATGCACACACACGGACGTCCACTTAAAAACTATTGTATTCGACTCTGGGGACCTTGAAATGTGGAGATAAGTATTCGGGATTTGCAAAATCAGACCCATTACTATAACTTTTCACTGGAAGTTAATATATATTATTATGCTTACATGGAAGTAATATTAGAAATTTCAAAAAAATCTTGCACTTTAGCTCAACACATGTTGTCCAAGGATATCTAACCAGACTATAATGCTACCTCTACACTTTTGTTCGATGAACTCTGGACGAGGTACTCGCCGAAGTGTCTTGTGTCTACTTGCGAGAAACTCAGTTATACGTTGGTCTTCAACATGGATGTCGTTGAAGTAGCTGCTGCTTCAGCTCTCTATGCATATACATATTACAACTTATTAAATTGTTACTGCACAAAAAAAAACTTAATACTAAAATACGAAAGCCCTGGAAAAAAGGGATAGTGGATGACTCTGGTACAAAAAACCGAGCGCCTGCAGAACGAGGCGAGGAAGCACAAGGCGAAGTGAGTAAACCCACTACACTCTTGTCCGCGGCCCACTGTGGATAACTTCAGCGAAAGTGTAGAGGTAGCATAAGATTATGACTATATTTCAACAGATCATGCAAGTGGGGCGTAGTGAGGGGACCCGTAATGGGTCTATTAAGGCTTATCCCTAGAGGTTACTTGGACTGCATAATACAGTTCTTTTCGCGAAGTTCGTGGTTGTATGAGGTGATATTTTCTTGAAATCGGTAGGTTCCAAATTAGTAAAACCAAATATGTTGAAATTTATTCTTACTAAGCAATAGTTCAGCTGTTTCGTCTTTAATGCAGCAAATCCGACAGTCCGTTTGTTGGTTCAGACTTATCCTTTCGAGGTAGTATCCTAGACGACAATGTTCTGTAAGTAGCCCCATTAGAATGCGCAAGTCATTCCTACTACATTTTAGGAAGTGCTAGGTGCTAGGTGGTGTTTGGATTACAAAAATAATAAATATAAAACTCAAACAAAAACTTTTTTAAGACCTATCGACTGCATATCCAAATTAAATTTTTTTCTGTGTATAATAGTATATAGGTTTGGTTTTATAAATGACCTCACAAAGTCAAATGGTGTTAAATATGGTGATTTAATGGTACCCCCTTTAATAATGGTGTAAGCAAGGCTAATCGGCCTAAAATGTCTCCAGAAATTTGTTTCACAATAATTACATATTTAATTAATTTATTTAATTGTGATTACAAAAATAATAAATTTTACTCTAAAGCTCAAACAGAAATAAAAGTAAACCTTTTTAAGACCTATCGACTGCATATCCGAATTAATTTTTTTTCTATGTATAATAATATATAGGTTTCGTTTTATTAACGAAATGACCCTACAAAGTCGAATGGTGTTAAATCTGGTGATCTAATGGTACCCGTTTGACTAATGTTGATTAAAAAATCACGTATAAGCGCTGCATAGTGTGATCACTATACCAGTAAAACCTTCCAACAAGTTACAACGCATAGACAATTCTCTATACCGCCTTACTCACCAAAATTATTTGAAAAAGTACCTTAAAAAATCCTTCGCCCATTAGCGAAGAAAGGGCTATTCATCTATAGCCCTGGATGATAGAATACACAATGTAATAAAAAAGTGCTTAACAACGAAACTTAACTTATTCCTTTTTTGGGCAAGTTACTTTAAAAATTAAAGTTAAATAAAACATAATTTTTATTTGTCACATAGGTGTTAAATAAAATTCCACAAGGTAGGGAAATAGGGCCCATGCAACAGCGACATTGATAAGTCGTTGTATCGTTTTTTATTTAAGCACTGGTATGCTTGAACAAATAATTTACATAAAATACTGCTATCCCATTGGTAGATTGTAGATTGTAAGGGGGGTCCTAAAGGCTATGCTGCCTCTCAAGCACTTCGACCTTTTAGATCTTTTGTGCATAACATTTAATCTATCCGAGGCCCGGGATTCCGAGACTTCATTTTTATCCGTTTTCTGGGGGCTGAAGATTTCGGATTTTTGTTTTATTCACAAGCTCTGTTCCTTTTCCTAGTCGTCCAAGTACTTCTTCGTTAGTGATTCGGTCTACATACGATATTTTGAGTATTCTTTTGTATAACCACATTTCGAAGGCTTCCAATTTTTTCAACGATATTTTATCCAGTGTTGCTGCTTTTATGCCATAAAGGAGAATTGAGAATATGTAACATTTTATCATTCGTATTTTCAGTATTTAATTCAACGATCGGTTACAAAAGAACTGCTTATTCTTTAAAAACGCGTTATGCGCTATTTCGATCATTAATCTTAATTCTTTTGTAGAGTCATTGCTGGAGTCCGTTAAAGTTCCTAGATATTTATACGTAAAAACTCTTTCAATAACTTGGTTGTTTATGGTCAGTTGGACGTTTGTATTTACTGTTTTGGAAAATTCCAAAATTTTTATTTTATCCAGGTTCATTTTCAGGCCATATTTAGAACATGTTGTATACACCTATGCACAATACATTTATTTCTGATTTGACTCCGACTCTGTCTATCCTTCCTAAATACCTTGTATCCAGTAATTTTGATCAGATGATTATGTATGTCTGCTTTCAACCAAGATTCACAAATTGTAAACATGTCAAAATTTTCCCGTGCTATATTTTTGAAATGAAATGTTTTCTCCGTATAAGACAGTACTTTTTCGTTGGTGATTCGGTTTACATACGATATTCTGAGTATTCTTCTGTATAACCACATTTTAAAGGATTCCAATTTTTTCAACGATGTTTTATTCGTGTTGCTGCTTTTATGCCATCCAGGAGAATAAAGAATATGTTACATTTTATCATTTGTATTTTCAGTATTTGATTTAACAATCGGTTACAAAACAACTGCTTCATCGTTAGAAATGCGTTATGCGCTATTTCGATCATTGATCTTAATTCTTTTGAAGAGTTATTGCTAGAGCCTTTTAAAGTTCCTAGATATTTATACGTGAAAACTCTTTCTATAACTTGGTTGTTTATGGTCAGCTGGACGTTTGTATTTACTGTTTTGGAAAATTCCAAAAATTTTGTTTTATTCAGGTTCATTTTCAGGCCATATTTAGAACATGTTGTATACACCTCTGCACAATACATTCTTTCCTGATTTGACCCAGCTTTTCCCTGATAACAAAATTGCCAACACTTAAGACCGCTGAATTTGATTTCAACAGGATGGCACATTGCCACATTTCGCTATAGCTGTACACCAGTAATTTTAGCTCCGCAGTCTTTGCACCATTCAGTCATTCCTTTCTTTCTAAAGTCTGACAATTTTTTTAAATATATGTTTTAAAAAAATTAATATTGCGCTTCTTAGAGTTGTGTTTGATTCCAACATTAAAAATGAATCATTGGATGCTATAAGATTTGTTAATATTTTTCAATTCAGATAATAAATAAAGGTATAATAATTTTTTAGAGAAAAAATATTTTTTTCTCGTTAAATAAAACACATTAAATGAGAAAGTAAAATGAAGAATTGAATAAAGCAATTAAATAGTACCATCAGTTGTTATTACCTTGAAATAAAAATAACGAAGAATCAAGGTTGACACTTCGTTATCTTAGATACTAATAATTCATTTGGTGAGTGGATTTTCTCAAACTGTATAAATTATTTTAACAGTTGCGTTATTATCTATTTACTTAACATTCTAAATATGTACAAAAAAAAATGGAAAATATGTTTAAAAAAAAAAAAAAGAAAAATATTCTTTGCGTTCTCAATAATACATACTTAAAATACTCGGATTTTGGCAGTTGGATACAAATTTTTAAATTTATAAATTTGACTAACAAGAAATTAAAAATTTTTTTTTTAGTATTTATTGTTCCAATAGTATTTAAACTTACATTTAATAACGTCCCAAAAACATGTAAACAATGCTGTTCCTTTATACAAAGTTTATACAGAGCTTTCATTTTAAAACCAGCCAGTCCAAATAATTTTCGATTTTGCTTATATGTAAGAAAATCAAAGGGAAGGTTTAAAAATGTTATTTTACTGTTTACAAATGGCAACCTTTTACCATCCCCAAACCCTTCTTTAAAATGTCAAATATCAACCTCAACCTTGTGATACATCAAATGCAAACCCAGGAAAAATGCAAATCAACCATAAAAACAACAATTTATTCTATCGATTTATTTTGCAATAAATTTTGTAAAATAACATAAGACCATAAAAAAATGACCTACGCCACTTTTAGATAGGTAGATGTCTAATTAGGGATCAATTAACTTACTTCTGAATACATTTCATATTTTTTGTCATTTTGTTTTTGTTTAAAAAATAATAAAAGTATATTAAGTTGGTTATTCGTGACGTTAAATTAGCCATTATTTGTAGCTGTACCATCTTGAATTATTTTAAAATAGTGTATTTATTCTTTGCAAGAATGAATAGAAATAATATTTATTTACGGTCATCAAAACAAGTGCGTTTAAGGAAGAGATCGAGTTTTTTAAAGCATCCTGACAGAAATATACGCCACCAGCTCGAGTTTTTAATGAAATAAATACTAATAAAAATATAGGCCACTAGAAAATCATAGAATTAGTTTGAAAATTTAAAGAAACTTCCTTTTGTAATAAAAAAATTATAATCCCAGTTCCCAGTTCTCGACGAAGCTTCACAAATTTAAGTACTCGGTCATTTTGCTATAGATCCTACCTATTCCATTCCAAAGGTATCAAAACCTACATATATGTATTTCTGTTGGTTCCGTACACAAAGTGTTAAAATTGCGTAAGTTTTTTCCTAATAAAATACAAATTTATCATCAGCTTAGTGAAGACGACTTTGACCGCAGAATTGAATTTTTTGTAACAATGTCCCAAAAAATACAATGGCTTTGTTAATAATAATTGCAGGAACTGCGATGATGAAAATCCTCACTTGTTTCCACTGGATAATACTCAGTTTCCAGCGAAGATCAATGTATGGGCTGGTATTCTAGGAAATGAGATAATTTTAATTTTATTGACCAAAATCCAACTGGAGGATTGTACTTACAATTATTAGAAATGGAAATTAATTCACTTATTACTTATTCGATAGAAAGACAAGTTGATGAACAGAGAAATATGGTGCTAGATGAACAGAATATATACCTTCAACAAAACGGAGCTCCGCCACATTACGCACTAGCTGTAAGACAATGGCTAGACTAACGATTTTCAAGACATTTGATTGGCAGAAGGAGTTTTATAGAATGGCCGGCAAGATATCAAGATCTAACACCACTTGACTTTTTTCTGTGATGATATTTGTAAATATTAGTTTATAGAACTCCTCCCGAAGACATTAAAGAACTAAAGCTTAGAATAACTAATGAATGTAGACGAATTACTAGCAAAACTCTGCAAAGAGTTTGAGAAGAATTTAAAAATAAGTAACATTATTGCCTACAAAATAACGAAGCACACTTTGAACAGTTACTGTTAAAACATTTACAAAGCTGTTTGTAATTAACTTCATTTAGTTTTTGTAATTTCGATACGTTTAATGCTATCTGGAAAAAAGGTCGATAGAATAAATTGTTTTATTTGCATTTTTCTTGGATTTTTATTTGATGTATCACAAGGTAGTGGTTGCTATTTGACATTTTAAAGAAGGAGTGGGAGATGTTAAAGGGGTGCAACTTAGAAACTTTGGAATAACATTTTTAAAAATTCTCTTTGATTTAAAATTTGAAGTGTTTTTTGTTCTTCTTAAATTTACGCAAAATCAAAAGTTATATGGACTGGCTGGTTTTGAAATACAAGCACCGAAAATACATCGTATTTTAAAATGTCTTTTAAATTATCATAAAATAATTATTAAATATTTTAAATACCTATTAAGTATATAATAAAATTAATAGCTCCAACCCCTTTAATGTTTGTTGTATACATTTAAAGTTTGGTACAAATGTAAATTTTAAAATTAAATTGAAAAACAATATCATTGGCCTATTACCTTACGGATAATGTATACAAAAAGTTATAGTTTTTATTACTGGAACAAAATTTTACAATAAAATATTAAATTTAGTCGTTTTAGAGTTGTAAGCACAATGTTTAATTTCGATAAGTTCGATATATCAGAGCCAAACATCATATGTTTTAGCATTTAATATATTTAATATATTTTAATTGCCTACATGGTCATCCAGTACCAAAATCTTAAAAGAAAGCATACATCTCGTCAATCCATAAAAAAGGAGATAAGACAATTATAGAGGAATTTCAGTCACTAGCGCCATGAGTAGACTTTATGAAAGGATCTTACGTAACCTAATAGAGGATGACTTCGGGCAGAACGAAGAAGAAGAACAAAGTGGTTTCCGAGCAGGCAGATCGTGCACCAAGAATGTTTTCAACAAATAATAGAAAAAAGAGCTGCAAAAAACGTAGAAACTTATATCACATTTGTAGACCTTCAAAAAGCTTACGACACTGTACCAATTCGTAAACTGTGGGAAACTCTAGAAAAATTAAGTATTAATTACACTCTAAATTATGCGGTGAAAGAACTCTATAAAAACACAAGATCACGAATAAAAATGGGAAAATATATAATTGAAGAATTTCCAGTTACTAAAGGACTAAGACAAGGATGCTGTATTTCACCAACTCTATTTAAAATATATGTAGCATTAAAGCAATGGAAAATAAAAGTTCATGGGTTCATGGGTTTTGAACTGGATAACGAATGTATTTACACACTACAGTACTACAGTTTGCCGATGATCAGGTCGTTATAGCAAATGATAGAGATAGAGAACATGCAGTACATGATGAGAAAACTAACAGCAGAATACAGCCAGTGGGAACCAACTGCCAATCTGACGAAGACAAGGTATTTGTGTGTGGGCGAGGGACCGAACAATCTGGTACTTAAAAATGGACAACAAATTCCATCTTGTCAAGAATACGTATACTTGGTTGTTACATTCGACAGCACAGAAACTGACGTCAAAGAGATCTAAAAAAGAATCTTTCAGGCCAAAAAAGTTATTGGGTGCCTCAACGGCATACTGTGGAGTAAGGAAAAATTACTAAGAAACGTAAATATAATATATACGAAACAATGATAAAGAGCACCTTATTAAATGAAGCAGAGACAACTAATGCCAAACAACTAACATGGTTTGGCATGTACAACGAATGCCAGTATCAAGGCTACCTAAACAAATTCTAGAATGGCAACCAATGGGTCGACGAAAATGAGCAGACCCAAAATAGAATAGCAAAAGACAATCCACAAAGCCATGAGTAAAAAGAATTTAACAGCGGACGACTGGGAAGACCGAAGGAGATGGAGATTAGGCGTCGGACAACGTCGCAAAACGTTTTAGAATATTTATACAATTATATATATATATATATATATACAATTTTACCTAGGAAGATTAACGTTTTATTAATACTTAATTACTGCACGAAGAAAATATTTAAAAAAAATTACATCTTCTTTTATTATTAAACATTTTGGCGTGCCAGTCCTGTGATCTAGTTAAATTATTTTAATTTTTATCTAATTACTAATTTTACTTACCTTTCAGTATTATTAAAAGTATTTTATTATTTAGTAAGTATTTTTGTTAAATAATAATTTTTAATTAATTTTTTTGAGGGAATATATTGCCAACATAATAAGAAAACAATGACCACAAAATAAATGTACAAACTTTTAGTGCTAGTTTAAGATATGTCATTCCATACACAAATAACCAAGAAATCATTTTACGTTTATCCAAATGAGAAATTCACATATGATTAATTAAAGATTAAGTTTTATATTCCTTTGGATGACTGTACATGATGCCATTTATAAAATGTTGTAACAAATGCATAGAGATGCATCTTGTAGGGGGAAGTATTCATTATTGGTATTGTATTTACTATAAATACTAGGAGCTATTATATACAATGGTTCATTTACTCAAGTTGCTTTTTAGTTAAAGTGAGAAAAAGATGAATTGGTTAAAGGTAAGATAAATTTGTACAGTTTTTTATTTTTGCAATTATTTTAAAAAAAATATTTTCATTTGTAACATTATATTAAAAATATAATTTAGTGATTTTATTTTTTACTTATCAGCTGGTATTTACTAAGTGGTTTTTTAAAAATTTAAAAATGATTGCAAAAATTGGATTATTTATTCTACTAGTTTTATTTTGACAATATTATGAGCCAAAATAACTTGATTGGGTATATCTTGTAAATCTGTCAAAAAATATTAATTTTATTTGCATATAAACTCTTATCATTATTATTGTAACTTTTACGTTCTTAGTTTTATTATTTTTATTGGTAAACTAAAATAGTTTTTAACAACAATACAACTTTTAAATTTATAAGCTATACCAAATTAACTGGTAATATGAAATTTTTTTATTAATATATATATATATATATATATATATATATATATATATATAATGTATAAAAGTTTTATGTAAACATATTTACCATTTTTTATGTTAATAAGCATATTGTAAATTTGTAAAAGTTCAAATATTGCTAATAATAGTTTTTTTAATGAAAATCCGAGTATAAAAGAGATGATTAATTTTTTTTGTAATTTGCAATTGTATTTATATGGAATAGTGAGATAAGGAAACGATGTGGTGTAAAAGAAGATGTGGTTACAAAGTATAGATAAAGAAATGCTAAAATGGTTTGGACACGTAGAGAGGATGGAGGAAGGAAGATTGACGAAACAGATTTAAAAGGCGAGTGTGAATGGACAAGTCGGTAGAGGTCGACCTCGGCGAACATACATTGTTTTGAATAAAAGCCAGGTCAAGAGTACCAACAGCCGACGAGCCTGTATGACAGTAGTCATGAAAGTAAAAGAAGCGAAAGGTGTGTTAGAACCGTAGCAAGTGAAAGAAAGTGGTTTCCGCCTACTCTTGCGGGAAAAAGGCATGACTATTAATGTATGTACATATGTATGTATGTTTTATTAATTATTTTTTTATAATTCGAATTAAACTTACTGTTTATTTAAAAACATTCTTAATTTTTTTTTGTCTTAAAAATACCAACATCATATTAACATTTAACTTTTAGTAGTTTAAGTACAGTAAATTTTAGTTTGAAAATAATTTTCAGATAAGCTTGTTCTACATCTGTATATGCTTCAGCTACGGAGCACCTCAAGGGGAAAAAGAAGTCAAAATTATTAGTCAAACCAATGAAATTACACCTGAAGGGGGCTACAAGTGGAGGTAAATAAAAAACCTGTTGAACGTTTAAATCTTATGTTTTAAATAAATTATAATAATTGTTTTTATAAGAATTAAACAAGGTTTTAACACAATAAAATAAATAATGTAAAACGAAATTAAAATAACCATATAAAAAAAATGTAATATAGCAAGGCAAAAACAATAAAAAAAAGTATAAAAAGAAAAAAATATTAACAACTAAATAAACTTAAAAAAAGTGCAATGATTAAAGACAAAAAAAAATTAGTTGAACGGTTATGAAGATAATATGAAATAAATATTTTTCCAATATTAAACTTAAATCTAAACGGCAGAAAGGCACAAAACAACTTAAATATATTTAATGTTATTATGGGGTTTAAAACAATATTATAAATATTTATATGCAAAACAGTCATCAAATACTATAAACCAAAAAGTTAACAATAGATTTAAAAAAATCTAAAAATAACAATGTGAACTGCATTAAAGGTTTTTTATTATTTTTTATTCCTGATATTATTTTATGATTTTAATTCTTAACATGAGATTTTTAAATTTTCCGTTATTCAGTTTGGTGTGTTTAATAACGGGGGTGACGCCCCGCCTCAATCATACCAATAGCCCTATTAACTTCATCCGCACTAACTTTACGTCTAGGCATTATTTAAAACAAAATTCTAAATTATAAATTACAGTTGATCGAAGAAAGAGGAAACAATAACTGATGTAAAATTTTTGAAAATACAAAAGAAAAATATCAGTGGTCTGGGTGCGACCTGAGGGGTCCACACGACTAATTTCCCAGTGGAAAGAATAAAAAAATACCATATGTTTTGTTGTTATAATTATTATTTTTTAAATTATTATAAAAAACGATTTAAATTTGTTTATAACAAATTATAATTGTCATTAACAATATTCTGTTTATGTCAACCGTATTATTTCAAACTTTTTCTTATCATATTATAAGCGGGAGCTATTTTCAATTGTTTATAACAATTGAAAATTTATTTTTAATTATTATGATTAATAATTATTTCTTAGTAACAATATTTAATTGTTATAAACAATGCTTGATTATTACTAACAATATTTCACTGTTATAGCTATTTTCTCAATAATGACAAGTTTAAAATTCTCCCATTCGTATTTTTGTTTTCTAAAACTATCTCTTTTATGAAATATTGTCATTATATTTTTCATAGCAATAATTCTAATACGCAATAATCATATTATTTAAAAAATCTTAAAATTCTGTATTAAAAATAGTATAATTTATAAATTGCAAAATTCAGGTAATTTACCATTTTTTTAAATTTTTTTATTATCTATAAAAAACAGCCTGACCAATTTTGCTGAAAATGTAATCAGTTTTAAGTTGCGTAATTATGCGTCGAATGCAATTGGTCCTACGTCGATATCATTTTTTGTTCTTGAGATAATCGCAACGAAAAATAAATCCAAAAGTTTACCATTTTTTTTCAGTGTTTTTATTATCCATAAAGAATAGCTTGACCGATTTTGCTAAAAATCTAATCAGTTTTAATTATGTTTTAATTTTGTTCTCGAAATAATCGAGATGAAAAATAATTCCGAACGCACATACAAACATACGAACATACGCACACAGACGTCAACTTAAAAACTATTGTTTTCGACTTTGGGGACCTTGAAATGTGAAGAGATGTCAAAATTCGGGATTCGCAAAATCGGACCCTTTACTTAAACTTATCAATTTGGAAACAATAATACTAGTCAGATAAGCAAGTAAACATTCAATATATTACAGACAAAACCTTGAATAAAACAGTTAATAATTCTTAACATAAATCCAATATTTGTGAACTTCTTTAACTTTTGTAGAGAATATTATTTGGTTTTTGTCACCAAATATTAACATTTTATATTTAGCAAATTTTTAAAAAAAGTTAAATAAGCACTTTTGAAAAATTGGCAATATATGTTTGGCGTTATTTTCACAGTGATTTTAGGTAGCAATTATATTCGTATCCAAAAATTAGCTTATACCAAGCTTTGATTACAATCAGTATCATGTTTACATGATTATGCCAAGAAAACTGCAATTTATATGATTAACAACTTTGACTCATCATAAAGCTTTATTTAAACTGATGCTTTTTATGGATTTTGAAGAACATTTTTTTATATTTTTTCTGGTTGTGCTAAAGAAGTAAGAATAAAGACGTAAACATGAATACTTGCTATTAAGAAAAAAAATCAAGCTACTTACCAAAAAGCAAAAGTACTTATACTTTTTAAAGTATTTAATCAATTTATAATATTAGTATTGACATAATAAAAAACAAACTTAAATAATATTAAATTTAAAAATAAATTATTAAAATGATAATGAAAATTATACATTAATTTTTAATTAAATTTTTAAAAACATGTAAAAACTTATGCCATCAAAAACATAACTTGTAAGTCTCGCAACTCAGTTCTTCTACCGTAAAAAGTTGTGAGATCCATGTAATACCAAGTCGATAAATATATTTAGTCCCTGCTTAAGGGTCCTTCTGTCTTAAATTATTACGTAATTGGCTAACCTAACAATATCTTATAGTAACCATATCAATGTTAAAAATCTTTTATGTTTTAAATAAATAGATTGACTTGGCCATCGCATGAAAACACAATGTATCTCACAAGTGATACATATTATATTAAAAAGATTGTCTAGTACGATTGCCAAGTCAATCTTTTTATTTAAAACATAAAAGATTTTTAATATTGATATAGTCACTATAAGATGTTGTTGGGTTAGCTATTTAAGTCCTACTTTTTTTCCTTTAATTATATCTAGGTACCTATCTACACCTATTATTCCATTATATTATACGTACCATTACATTATACACTGATTCATTTACTGCAAATGTAACTTTGTAATCCTATATATTTATAGGGGATTACAAAGTTATTTATGCAGTTGGTGTATCTAGAAAACTGGACCTAAATTGCAATATATTTTAGTTTTTTCTTGATTTATACACCAAAAACTAATGGTATTTTAAATTTGAAGCTTTTATGCCTGCTAGAAGTGCCTTAGAGTTTTTATTATCGGTCAGTCAGTGAGTGACAAAATTAAAAAACTTTCACTAGATATAATTCTTAAACTACTGGTTCAAATTAAATGAAAACCAGTTCTTAGCAGTGGTTTGATTAGCATCTTATAAAGCTTACACTTTGTTGTTCTCGATATAGCTGCGAAGTTATAAAGTTTGGAAATCTCTGTAGTAAGAGTATTAAATTAAAAATTATCACAAATATCAATTAAAAGCAATTAAATTTAGCTTTACCTTAATAATTATATACTTTCTTTATATTTATGTTTGGTAAATCTTGGTAGAAAATTGTTAATACCAAAGAGTAATTAATATAGCACAATTGCAATATTTTTTTGGAAAAAAGAAACAATCATCGTTTCTAGAAATAAAAACAATTGTTTCATACATACATACATACATAAAGTCACGTTTCATATTGTTTTTAATATAAATTGACATAAAAGTTCAATGTTTATATGCAGGGTCATTCATTAAAAATGTCCAATCTCTGAATTGTAGATTCCAGTCTTCACAAATATTACTAGTTTCCGAGATAACGGGTGTTTACAGTCTGATTTTAATTTTCGTAATAATTTTTCTTGTTTTTACAATTTCTATTTGAAAATTGGAAATTTTACGTTTTTCCGGCTATAATTTAGCATTGCTAAGTTACAATAGTTACACTTGGTTGTGTTAAGTAAATGAAAGCAAAGCTTTTTTGGTTGAACTATGAATAAAGTAATAAAAAAATATTAAAAAGTGTATAATTCTGCAATAAAAGTTAATGTTTGATTCATTAATTCATTGATTAATTTTATAAAAATATTTATTTACTAAATGTGTAATAATGACGTAAAAAACAAAAATAAAAACTTCAAAATGTTCAAAATGCGCACCATTTACTTCAATACACTTTATGATCCGCTTTCGTAAAGATCTATTTATATCAAATGACCCTTGTCTATTATTTTTAATCGCATTCGCTGCTTCTTCTATTTCTCGTCGCAATTCTAAAAAAGAATTTTTTCTTTGTTAACTAATGCCTTTATTTTTATTGCGATCAAATTGAAAAATCCAAGGAATCAAAATCATAACCTTTTGGTCACCAAGCAAATTCACTTCCTCGACCAATCCATCGATGCAGAAACTGTTCGTTTAAGTATTGACGAACTTCTTCTTCATTCTCTTTAAATAGGACTACGTCCTGTTTTTTTTTCTGTTACAGTCCGCTTTTTTGGTCTTTCTATAGGTCGTTTGGTGTTGGGCTTCTGAGTTTTCGCCCATTTCGCCATACGTTCTGGCTTCATTCTATCTACGTGGTCTCTCCATAGACGTCGCCTTATTATTGTCCACCTTACTACATCCGAAACACCTAGCTCTCTCAGTGTGTCTACATTTCTTATCCTGTCTCTGAGAGTAATACCTCTTATGGTCCTAAGTGTTTTTTATTTCTGTTGATCTCATTATCTGCTTAGTCTTTGTTGTCTTGTCTTGTCTTGTCTTGTCTCAGCTGCGTAGGTCATCACGGGTCTGCCACATGTATTATAAATGTGAATTTTGCTTTCAGTACTTATGTTCTTATTCCGCCAGATTATATCTCTCAGAAAACCTAATATTCTCGCTGCTTCTATTGCCTGCCGTTTTGTTTTTTGCCCTAGGTTTCTGTCATTGGTTATTTCCACACCCAGGTATCTACAGTTCATTACTTGTTCGAGTTCATTCGCGATCAAATTGAAAAATCCAAAGAATTGTAATCTGAACCTTGCGGTCACCAAGCAAATTCACTTCCTCGACAAATCCATCGATGCAGAAACTAGTAATTCGTGTAAATGTTTTTGAAAAAAATCTAAATAAAGAGATCCATTTAAATTGGTTGGCAGTTTAAAAGGACCTATTAAATAATCACATATTACATCACACCAAATGTTAAACTCATGCTGAACATGTGTTTCTCTCTCAGCAATTCAGAATATCACAGATGATTATTTTTCCAATTAAATATTCCTCGTCTGGTAAATGTTGCCTCATCAGTAAAAAGAATTGTATCCATTAGACCACGGATAACTAAATACAAAACGCATCGACTATGACACAAGCCTAAAGAAAAAAACGAAAAATTAAACCACGGCTAAATTCGCGAATGTCATAAAAAATAATAGACAAGATTTTTGCGAAAGTGGATCATAAAGTGTATTGAAGAGAATGGAAGGAATTTTGAACAAATACTTTAAAGTTTTTCATTTTTGTTTTTTAATTTGTTATTGTTACACATTTAGGAAATACATTATTTTGTAAAATTAAAATTCATTAAACTTTTTAGAATCGAGTTACATAATTCAAACTTTTTGAAAACATTTTATTATTTTACTCATAGTTTAGTCGAAAAAAAATTTGGTTTAATTTAATAAACACAACTAAATTTAAAGTCCAAATTGGCAATCCTTATGCCAAAACACGTAAAATTGCCAATTATTATAAAGAAATTGTAAAAACATAAAAAATTATTGTGAAAATCAAAATGCATATTTAAACTTTAAGCATAAGGTATGTTAGGCAGAATCATCTTGTTTTGAGGTCCAGAATCTACAATTCAGAGATTGGACATTCTTAATTTATCATTTTGTACACTTATAGCACACCTCACAAGATTTTTATTAATGTTATTTACTTATCAAAATAATACAAATATTGATTGCGTAAGGGGAACAAAACTGGAGTAGTGTCTGGTAATGACGACAATCTGTATTTTCGGATCTCAGTTCAATAGTAGGCATCTGATGGGAATACTGCCAATATTAATGACCGTGTAGGGTGCGCTATTAGTATTAACTCAGTTCACTGTCAAATATAAAAAGTAATGTCGTTTAAATGATCGTCTTTGGGTTACAAAGTAATTAGGGACTTTTGAAGTCCAATAATTCATCATCATTCTCAGTTAAAATATACTTACATTTAAAAAAAAATCGATTTCAATATATATTATTTAAAATATAATATAAACATTTAGTCTTTTCTTTAATTAGATCTGTCAATCTGTTAATTGAGTCGCCTTAGGATCTCTTGGGATGTCGATTGCTAGCTGTCCTTCCATCTCTTAGGTGCTCTTTTTAGGAGTCTATCTCCCGCTGGTCTGTTCTGCCATTTGGATTACATGAGCGTGACATGGTCGTTTCCTTTGCCACCCCCCATGTCACCACGTCCCGAACCTGACATTCATCTCTTATAACCTCGTTCCTGACTCGGTCTCTTCTTGTCTTTTCGAGAATACTTTTTAGGGTTTTCTGTTACACGCAGCATGCTTTTTGTTTTAGTTGTCTCTTTTCAAACTTCAATACCGTTAAATCATGATTGGCCTAACGCAAGACCATGCTGTCAATTCGCATATCCCCACGTACTTAAACTTGGATACTTGCTCGAAAGGTTGATCTTGGACTACGAGCTTACATCGTATGGGTTCTCTGGTTAGGGTCATGCACTTTGATTTTCCTACTGATATGTTTATGTTTAGCTGTAATATTTCCCTAGAATTTATGTCTAAGCCGACAGATATTATGCCAGTTAGGTACGACTTCGAAATGCAGTTTGAAGTGGTTATAAACAACCACCAAGTTTGCACAGAGAACGGACCTCAACTAGGAAGGGAGGCTGTAGTGTGGTACAATGATGGATCCAAGATGGATCAAAGGGTTGGAGTGGGCGTAAAAGGGCCAAATTTAAGGCTCTCAAAACCCCTTGGTAACACCCCAACCATTTTTCAAGCAGAATTACATGCCATAGAGATATGTGCCCCGGAGTGCATCGAAAGAAACACCCAAAGGGCAGCTATATTTTATCAGATAGCTAAGAAGCTCTTAAAGCTCTGTCACACACTTGAGAGTCTAAGCTGACTTGGGACTGTAAACAGTCCCTGAGACAACTGGCAGCAAACAATCAGGTTACTCTGATGTGGGTTCCAGGTCACAAGGAAGTTAAAGGCAACGAAGAAGTAGATTACCTTGATAAAAAAGGGGCATATACACAATTTTCCGGCCCAGAACCCTTCTGTGGACTTTCAAAAGCACACTTTAAGAAATAGGCTCGACGCTGGAAAACATATGAAATGAAATCTCACTGACATAAAGTGCCAGGACAAAGACAAGCGAAAATACTAGTAAGCCTTTTGCCAAGGAAAGCTAAACAGCTTCTTGAGTTGGACAAGAAATATTTAAAATTGGTGATGGGGCTCCTTACTAGACACTGCCCTTTGAGGTATAACCTTAAAATGATGGGCAAAACAGAGAGTGATAGTTGCACCTACTACGATAATTTCGCTGAAACTGCAGAACATTTGCTTTGCGAATTCACAGCGCTTTTCTGCAAGAGGCTTAAGTTTCTGGAAGGGGCCTTCCTAAAGCCCTTCGATTTCAGAAACTTAGTCCCCAGTAAACTGATAAACTTTGCTTGAAGTCTTGGAATCCCGGATCTCAAATAGATTAAGGGTTATGCACAAAAGATATGATAGGTCGAGGTGCTTGAGAGGTTGCATAGTCTTCACGACACCCCCTACAATCTACAATGTTTAGTTGTGCTAATGTTAGACGTAAATTATGGAGCTGTCGTTGCAGGTCATCCTTTGTTTCTGCGATGAGAACTGCGTCATCGGCGTAGTAATAAACTAAAACAGTTCTTTTATTATCGTTTAAATTTTTTTAAATATGACTGAAGTTTTATAAATTACATGATTAATTACATTTTTAGTTTATACTGCCTTAAGTCAAACACAAATTTAAGTCATAAGATAGTATTGTGTCCTTTTATAAGTTTTTTATAAGGAATCCAGAAGAGAAAGTTAACGTAGATAATGATACACATCTTCAATTGTTGGTTTTTTTTTTAAATGTCGAGTCTCCATAGGTACCTTTTGAACTATTTAAAGCAGGGGCGAATTAAGATTTTAACATCTAACAATCATATTTTTACCATCATATTTACCATCGTCACGATTTAAACAAGTAGCCTTTGGAAACAAATAAAAAAATTGCATCTGTCGTTATTAAACATTATAAATTAATATTATTTATTAATTTATTATCACAAAATACATAATATATGTTTCTAATAATACCACAAAAAGAAACAAAATATGTTGAATCACTACAACAAATTTTTAATTCAATTGTTTCCTACTTTTTAATACTTAATCTCCGCCTTTCTTTTCTCATTAAAGCATTACGTAACATTTCTCTAGATAGTTCATCGCAAGCATTTCTGATTTTTTCTTTTAAATGTTCCCAATTAACAGATAATGTTCTGTAAACTTTATTTTTTAAAGTTCCCCACAAGAAGAAGTCTAGTATGGTCAAGTACGGTGATTTAAGCGCTCACTTTATCGGTTCATTTATACCTATCCAATTTTCTCCGTACGTTTCATTAAAATATTGTTGGACAATTTTTACTTTATGCGGTGGACATACATCATGCTGAAAACAAACGTTTGAACGCAGCTGTAATGACACATTTTCGAGAAGCACAGAAAGTTATTTTTAAAGAAATTGCAAATATTTCTCACTATGTAAAATCCCTTCGTAAAAATATGGACCTATAAAATGCTCATTAATAATACCACACCAAACGTTAATTCCAAAGTGTCCTTGGTTTTCAATTAGATTAACAAAATGCGGATTTTCAGTAGCCCAAAAATGTTTTTCTATTGGGCTTACCGTTACTAACAAAACGGCTTTCGTCCGTCCATAGAACATGATGAAAAAAACGATTGTCATTGAATAACTCTCTCTCTGTCAGTCATACTCTCAAAGCTGAGAGGTCGTGATTCCATGATTTTCAATTTGTTTTGTTGATGATCTGCTTCCAAAGTGTTTTATCTTCTGTGTCTCTAATGGTTGTTTGTAAGGGTCTTCCCGTAATTTTCTTTAACTGGTCTACCCATCTGGTGGGAGAGCGACCCCTTGTCCTCTGGCCTTCTATTTTTCCTTGTATCATTAATTTTTCCATGTTGTCTCCTTGTTTTCTGTTTATTTGCCCATAGCATTGGAGAATTCGTCGTCGACATATTGTCGACAGTCGATCTTTTATGTCTATTTCTTGAATAACTGATACATTTGTCATCCGTGATGTCCAACGGATGCACAATAGTCTTCTTTAGCACCAGAGCTCAAAGGAGTAAATTCTTTTCCTGTCTGCTTCTTTGATCGTCCAACTTTCAACACCATACATGAATATTGCGAATATTAGTGTTTGTACAAGTTTAATCTTTGTGTTTCGCGATATTTGTCTTCCCATATTATTTTTAGATTGGTCATCGCTGTTCGTCCCATTTGTATGCGTCGTCTAATTTTAGGTTCGCAGTTTCCCTGTTTTTTTTATGGCTCCTAAATATGTTAGGCTGTCGGTTCTTTCGATGTATGCTAAGTTGTTTCCATCTTGTAACTGTTGTAGCTTGTTTCCACTGTCTACTATCATTATCTTTGTTTTGTTTAGATTTATCTCTAATCCCAGCGTTCGGCTTTCTTCTGTTAATCGTTGTAATAATTGTACCATTTCCTGTTCGTCGCCTGCTATTAGCGTGTTATCGTCAGCGTACCTGAGGTTGTTAATTCTCTTGCCTCCGATGGAAATTTCTCCATGCCAGTTTTTTGTTGTTCTGCGCTTAATGATTTCGCCGTTGATATTAAATAGCCTAGGCGATAATATACAGCTCTGTCGGACACCTTTTGCACATTTGAAGGGGCTGGAAGTTTCGTTTCCAATTCTTACATCATTTTCGTTTTCCTCATATAATGTTTTTATGATATTTGTTAGGTGTTTTGGGACACCCATTTCTTTGACCACTTTTCACAGCAACTTCCATCTTACACAATCGAAGGCCTTGCTGTAGTCAATAAACCACATGACCATAGGTATATTAAATTTCTTGTTTTTTCTATTAATTGCCTTGTGTTAAATATTTGGTCCCATGTTCCTCTTCCTTGGACGAAGCCCGCTTATTTTACGGGAATTTGAATACCATAATATAATTAATTCTTCGTTGTAAATGTTGTTCTAACAAGTGTTCCAAGAGGTGAAGTTTATGATCGAGATATAAATTTCTGTTTCAAAAATTTTCGACAAGATTTCTGAATCGAGTTCCTTGGATGGTCTTCAAAATACTCCAAAACAATGGCAACAGTATAGTCAGAATTGACCCTTTTAACAATTTTTATTCCCTTTCAGGTAGAAAATGTCTCGTTATTTGCACGTAAATTGCTTTCCAATCTTGCAAATATTTTTAAGCTTGGAACACGTTTGTGGTATCTTTAGGCGTATAACTGAACCGCTCTTTTAGGGTTCTTTTGAGATTTACCATAAACCAATAACATGTCGACGGTGTGCGTGAACATTTTTCAAAGTCAAATCACAGCAAAACAATATTTGTCAACTGTCAGTTTAATTGTTGACAGATGCGACTTTGTTTTTTTCTAAAGGATACTTTTTCAAATCATGACGATTGTGAATTTTTGATAATAATTTTTTTTACAAATTTGCATTAAATTTTATAGCGGAAAAAGATTACATTTTTTTTTTAAATTTGTTTAGAAAAATTAGCTCTATTTAAATATGCCAAAAGTTAGATATGTTTTTGGGGAAAAAATGGATAACGTCATTACTTCAGTTTACAAATATGAAAAAGTATGCAAATAAGGCTTAAAATGGACCTTACGCAATCCCATTTAAAAAAAACTTTTCAGATTTTCCCATTGTCTTTTTTCTTATAATAGAGCTAAGACATCAAGTATGAAAGTAAAAGGTAAAAGGAGAGGAATGCGTATTAAAGCGATGGAAAAAATACTTCGAAAATTTATTTGAGAAAGGGGATACACAAGTACAGGCCCCGATCGGAGACATGAGTGGAAGTTGCAATGAAAGTGAAATTAGTACGATAGAAATTGAGGAAGAGTTAAACAGTATAAAATTGGGTAAAGCTGTTGGGTACGTCAGGATAACAGTTAAAATGCTAAAGGCTGGACAAAGCGTGGTAACTACTCTGCTCTACCGCCTTTTTAACTTTTGTTGGAGGAGTGGTGGCGTACCAGACGACTGGTGCAATGACGTTATCGCGCTGCTTTACAAAAAAAAAGGTTCGCAGCATGACTGTAAGAACTACCGAGGTATTAGTTTATTAGCATAGTCAGAAAACTGTATGCAAAGATATTGATAACAAAAATGACGAATGAAACAAAAAAGATAATATGGGATGTGCAAGCAGGATTTAGAAGAGAAAGGAGATGTATATATCAGGTCTTTTTATTACGAAGTATAGTCGAAAAATATTTGGCTAAAAGTCAGAAGGTCTATGCGCTTTTATAGTCTTGGAAAAGGCCTATAACAGAGTGCTGAGGAGTGAATTGTGGTCGACATTGTCTATGTATGGGGTGAGCGGTAGTTTAATACGAGCATCGAAATCACTTTACGAGGATTCCACAGCTTGTGTCGGGATAAACGGAGCTTACACGGACTGGTTTAACATCGAAAAAGGTGTGAGACAGGGATGTGTTAAAAAAGAGTGCATATGCATTGATAATAAATGATTTAATCGTCAAATGCCTTCTTTACGCCGATGATAAAATCATAGCGTCATCTGAAGAGGAATTATTGTTATGCATGATGCCCTGAAAATCAAAGGGATAAAAATAAATGCAAGCAAAACGAAAGTAATGGTTTTTGAAAGAGAAGTAAGCATGACAAACTGTGAAGTTCTGATTAAGAAATAAAGAGTGGAACAAGTAAATGAATTTGTATATTTGGGTTCAAAGTTTACGAGAGATGGAATGTATGAAAGTGACATTGAGCGAAGGGTGTTGGCAGGAAAACAAATGAACGGAGCACTGTATAGCTATGCATAGAGGAGTGTTGGTTCCTACACTTATGTATGCTAGTGAATGTTGGGTTTGGCAGAAGAAGCATGAAAATAGGATTAATGCTGCAGAGATGAGTTGTTTGAGACATATAGCCTGAGTGATTTGGTTGGATAAAAAAGAATAGTAAGATAAGAGAACGCTGTGTTGTAAAAGAAGATGTGGTTACAAAGATAGATAAAGGAATGCTTAGATGGTTTGGACACGTAGAAAGAATGGATGAGGAAAGATTGACGAAGCAAATTTATAAGGCGAGTGTGAATGGACAAGTCGGTAGAGGTCGACTTCGGCAAACATCGATCTCACTCAGATCAACATTGTTTTGAAGAAAGGTCGGGTCAAGAGTACCAACAACCGACGAGCATGTATGAGAGCACTGATAAAAGTAGAGGAAGCAAAAGATGTGTGTAAGAACCGCAGCAAGTGAAAGAAAGTGGTCTTTGCCTACCCCTACGGGAAAAAGGCGTGACTATATGTATGTATGTATGCATACGATTTTCGCTCTTCCTGTACATACATACATGTACATGAATATTTAAAAAAAAATGTTTGTATTAAATGCGAAAATTTTGCTTGTAAATTTTCAACAATGGTTAAATTATGTTTTGACCAAGTACAAAGTCAACAAGTAACATTATAAAGCAATTAAAGATTTGATAAAGAAGAAGGGGGTTTAAAATAAAAGTAGAAGAAACTTAATAAAAACTAAACCATAAGTGAAAAATATGTTTTTGTTATTTATTTAATATTATGCATAGTTTTTCTTCATTATAAAAATATTATGCTGCAGCGAAATTTCATATAAGAAAATGAAGATATTTGGGAAGCTTTATTATCAAGGAACCCCGCTTGACAGCTGGAAAAATTCGAAGACTACTTTTCTGGAGTAAAGTAATTGGATAGGACCCAGAAAAAAAATGGAATGCAAAAGAAGTACCCAGGCCATAAACACTGGAAAAATAAAAAAAACAAATTACACATGAAAACATTAAATTAAAAAAAAACATTCCTGATTATTAAATAACGCAATTTGAATAGTTGAAAGTAAATCTCGTTTGAATATTAACATTTCGCGTTGTGTTAGCAAAGATGCGGTCCTGATATTAGGTAATAAATAATGTGGGTTTGACATTCAACGAAAGGTCTTTCTTTTACTTCGTAAACATCTTTATTGTTTTGTCGTGATTTGAAGTAAGTAACGAGCGCGATTTTTTCTGTAAATTCCAAGTATAGAGAAAATTAGAGGTTGAAAAGATAATAATGATTACCTTGTAAGATCTGAGTTATTGAAAAACATAGATTGTTACTTAATACTAGAAAACACTTGTAGTAATTTAGAAATGTGTTTTAAAAACAAATACAGTGAAGACGGTAAAAATAAAGCAACAAAATGGTTATATACAGTATGTCTCCGTAACTTTTTTATTAATAATATAATGAAAAAATTTATTTTTCATAAAAAGTTTTGCATGTTTTAAAATCTAAAATACAATCATCAGATATTAAATTTTTTCATTCGTGTACGAATACAATATTAAACTCTTATTGAAGTCCATAAGAACAGCCAGAAGTAAAAATACTACCTCGCAACAGGAAAGAATCAGAAACCAAGATGGTAGTATACTATAAGAAAAAAAATGCGTATTAAAGAGATGGAAGAAATACTTCGAAAGTTTATTTGAGAAAGAGGATACCCAAGTACAGGCCCCGTTCGGAGACATGAGTGAAAGTTGCAATAAAAGTGAAATTAGTACGATAGAAGTTGTGGAAGCGTTGAACAGTATGAAATTGGGTAAAGCTGCTGGGTACGACAGGATAACAGTTGAAATGCTGAAGGCTGGACAAAACATGGTAGCTAGTCTGCTGTACCGCCTTTTTAACCTTTTTTGGAGGAGTGGTAGCGTACTAGACGACTGGTGCAAGGCCGTTATCGTGCCGCTTTACAAGGGAAAAGGTTTGCAGCAGGACTGTAAGAACTACCGAGGTATTAGTTTACTCAGCATAGTCGACAAACTGTATGCAAAGATATTGATTAAAAAAAAAAAAAACCTGAGAAGATAATATGGGATGTGCAAGCAGGATTTAGAAGAAAAAGGAGATGTATGGATCAGGTCTTTTTCATTACGAGGTATAGTCGAAAAATTCTTGGCTAGAAGTCAAAAGGTATATTGCGCTTTTATAGACTTAGACTGTGGTCGACATTGTCTATGTATGGGGTAAGCGGCGACTCTGAAATCCATTTACGAGGATTCCAATGCTTGTGTTAGGATAAACGGAGCTTGCACGGACTGGTTAAAAAATTGAAAAAGGTGAAAGACAGGGATGTGTGGCTTTGCCATAGCTGTTTAGCTTATAAACAGACGTTTGTTTAAAATATTTGAAAGAGAGTGCGTATGGATTGAAAATGAATGATTTGATCGTCAAATGCCTTCTTTACGCCGATGATCAAGTCATATTAGCGTCATCATAAGTTGCAAGCGATGGTTAATGTTATGCATGATGCCCTGAAAATCAAAGTGATGAAAATAAATGTAAGCAAAACAAAAGTAATGGTTTTTGAAAGAGAAGAAAGCATGACAAACTGTGAAGTTTCGATTGAGGAAAAAAGAGTGGAATAAGTAAATAAGTAAATAAATAAATAAAGTAAATAGTTGTGAACTTAGGTTCAAAATTTAAGAGAGATGGAAAGTGTGACACTGACATTAATCGAAGGGTGTTGACCGAAAAAAAAATGAATGCGGCACTGCATAGCTTTATGAACAGCCAGAAAGTGTCAAAACGGCACGTCTGGCTGCGCATAGAGGTGTGTTGGTTCCTACACTTATGTATGGTAATTGTTATTAAAAAAAGTTGATCAGAACTAAAAACCACGTTTAAATATGTTATCACATTCATGTACAATAAAAAAGTGGGTTTTGTTATTTCTCACTAATTTTTTCAGATTGTAAAGTATGTATGAACATTTATCTCTTGTGATTATTAAAAACAAGATAAACTTTTTATTGCTTAATTGTGTCTAAAATTTTTGCAATTTAATTACGGAAGGAATGGATATGCATTTATTTTGCAAATAAAAAAAATCATACAAATAATAACATAATAATAATGCTAAAAACAATTAAAAATTTAATTTTCAGTCATTCCACTAATTTCAGTGGATCCTAGATTACATGTAGAACTACGTTTCAAAAAAAAAATTTTTTTATTGTAAAAGGATGTTATTGCATATTGAAACGAGGTTTTAAATTCTGATCAACTTTGGTTTTTAACAATTTTTGATATTGTTAAAAATAAAGGTACTCTACTACTGGGAAAATTTTTTATTTTTTGACAAACCTTGTATACGACTAAATGAATTTAATATCTGATAATTTTATTTTGGATTTTGGAACAAACAAAATGTATTATAAAGAATAACTTTTTTTCCTAATTTTTTTTTTCCAACTTACGGAGACATACTGTATATACAGGGTGCTTCTAAGTTTTTAAATTCATTTGAAAAATGCAGGAGATGATTGCTCGTATGAAATTATAATGGATCTTTTTTATAACTTAATTTCTTTGGCCCAACCCCTTCCGAGATATCACTCGTAAAAGGTGGAAAGTAAAATGAAATTTTTTTTTCAAATTTAAGTAAAGATAGAAAGTTGAAATTTTATAATTTCCGTGCACTCGGACGGTTAAACTACTTCATCAACCACGCAGGGTTATTAGCAATACAAAATAGATTGATGATTTTATCTTTCTAAAGTAAATAAAGGACAGTCAATTAAAATATGTTCCACAGTTAAACTAGTTTAACACAAAACAAATAGGTTCGGAGTCACCTGGTAATAAATATTTATGTGTAGCTAATGTATGACCTATTCTCAATCTGGATACTATCACCTGATTTCGTCGATCTGGAATCACAGTTTTCCACGGTAGCACTGAACTTTTTACTCTCGATAATTTGAAGGTCGAACAGTTCCATTTAGACTGCAATGCACTTTGCACAACACTCATTAAATATGGATTAAAGTCCAGATAAATCGATTCCTGGATTAAAATGAGTCTCTTGTAGACACAAAATTAAACGGTTATGTTTTGCTGTAATAATATTTTTTTTATAATACTGGAAAGATTCCAAGAAAATGGATCAAATCTACCTTCATTGCTGTACCAAAAAAATCCACTTCAAGACGAGGCAATGACTATCCTCTCAAAACCTTCTTAAAAATTCTACATATGATATTATACTCGAAATGTGAAGAGTATTTGGGTAACACTAAGTTTGGATTCCGAAAGGCAACAGAAACAAGAGAGGCATTGTTTTGCATACAAGTTCTGTTTCAGAGATGCAGAGATATGGACTGTAACGTACATGCATTCTTTGTGGACTATCAGAAAGCTTTTGATAGAGTAAAACATATCAAGTTAATAGAAGTGTTGAAGAAGATAGGTATTGACAACAATGACCTCCGGATAATAAAAAATCTCTGATGGAATCAAACAGCACAAGTTAAAAACAAAGGTCAGATGACTGATGAAAATGAGATTCCACGGGGCGGGCGACAAGGGTGTGTGTTGTCACCACTTTTATTTAACATATATTCAGGAGAAATATTTAATATTGCGATGTGTGATTCAACAGCAGGAATTCTTATAAATGGTAAACGAATCAACAACATCCGATTCACGGATGAAACAGTAATAGTCGCCGACAAACTAGAGGACCTACAAAATATGATGACCCAGCTTTCAATGCACAGTCAGAAATATGGATTAGATATAAATATAACCAAATACATAGTAATAAGCAAAAATCCACCACCACCCAGGCAGCTGATTATAAATAATACATTTATTAGAAGTGTAGAGACTACATGATATTTGGGAACTACAATCAACGAGAGTTGGGATCATTCTCTCGAAATACGTTGTTGAATAGAGAGGCCTCGTGCTGAACTTAACAACTAAAATACGACTTCTCCGATGCTATGTGTTTCCTGTGCTCCTTTATGGAGTTGAGTCATGGTCTGTAACAGATCCAGTCAGTAAAAGGTTGGACGCATTTGAAATGTGGCTGTATCGACGTATACTAAAAATCTCTTGGACAGCCCATGTTACAAACAAAAGAGTACTCGACATTTAAACAAGGAAATGGAGATCATGAGTACAGTTAAAAGTCGGAAATTGGAATACTTAGGACACATCATGAAAAACAGTGAAAGATACGGTCTGTTGCAGCTTATCCTTCAGGCTTTAAAACCTAAGAACTTGGTTTGCAACCTCCACCACGGGTCTATTTAGAGCCGCAGTTACGGACAAAACCTTGCTGAATATAACAGTTAATAAGTTTAAACATCAATTCAATATTTTTAAACTTTCCTAACATTTTTGGAGCAGTTTATAATAAACTATTAAAATTTTACGATAATACTACGAAATACTCGATGATCAGAGAATAGAGATACAAGCCACTACTGAAGAACAAACGGGGCCGACCATTCTGAAAGAAAAGGTAAAACGAGCAATAGAAACAACAAAAAGCGGAAAAGCTCTGGGTCCAGACGAAATATCTGTGGAAGTGTTGAAGTTAATTGAAGAACAACACTTGGACTCTATAACAGCCCTATTCAATAGAATATATATATATATATATATATATATATATATATATATATATATATATATACCAGCGGAATGGCTAGAATCGACCTTTGTTACAATAGCCAAAAAGGAAAATGCGAAGAAATGTGATGAATATTGTACAATCAGCTTAATGAGCCACACATTAAAAGCGTTCTTGAAGGTTATACACCGCAGAGTATTTCAGAAACTGAAGAGTAATATCTCGGATACCCAGTTTGGGTTTAAAAACGAATGCAGTACTCGGAACTCATTATTTGCATGTAATGTCCTCACAAAACGCTGTCTCGATGTCAATCAGGAAGTTTACTCCTGTTTTATAGATTACAATAAGGCGTTTGATAGAGTGAGGCATGACCAGCTAGTAGAAGTGCTAAACCAGAAAAACCTGGACTAACGAGATATCAGAATCATTGTCAACCTTTACTTTAACCAAAAGGTAACAATGCTAGTATAAGAAAAGGTGACTGACCACATAGAAATCAAACGGGGCGTAAGACAGGGATGTGTCCTCTCGCCACTTTTATTCAACATCTACTCTAAAGAAATATTCACCAGAGCCCGTGTATGCAAGTTGGGAGGCATCACAGTAAATGGCGATACAATAACTTATACTGTCCTTCTTGCTGCTGGAGATATGCGGGACCTACAACAACTACTGAACAGGGTCGTAATTGCCAGTCGACATTGAGGTTTGACACTTAACACAAAAAAGACCAAATACATTATTATAACAAAGAACACTTCTATGTAGACGGAGAAAAATTAGAGAGGGTTACAAGATATAACTATATGGCTACAAACATCACCTGCACCGGTGATTATTGTTTCGAAATCAAGATCCGTATAAAGAACGCACGTGCAACTTTTGTCAAAATGAAAAAGATGCTTTGTAACCGCGACTTGAGCCTAGATCTTAGAACACGCATGCTTAAGTGCTATGTATTCCCGGTACTGTATTATGGCATAGGAATTTGGACCCTTAACAGAATGTACGAAAGAAAAATAGAAGCATTTGAGATGTGGACTTACAATAGAAGCTCAGAATATCGTGGGTGGAGCACACGACCAACGCAGAAATACTTACCAGAATGAATAAAGAGTTGGAGGTGTTGAAGGAAGTAAAGAGAAGAAAGATCACCTAACTGGGTCACATAATGCGGGGTTCAAAATATGAGATACTCCACTTGATAAACCAGGGGAAGATTATGGGCAAAAGGTCGATTAGAAGAAGGAGAATATCTTGGCTGCAGAATATGCGAGAATGGTTTAACATGTCTTCTGCAGATCTATTTAGAGCAGCAGTTTCCAAGGTCAGGATTGCCATGATATTAGCAAAGCTCCGATAATGGAGAAGCTACATAAAAAGGAAGACTATGAATTTAATCAAAACTCAAATATCTAATAAAAATGATAGCGTACTAAATAATTTAATTTTTTTTAACACGTTTTTGACTAAGGTTGGGAATTGCCATATTAAATTCATGTAATATAAAATACTACTATCACGGTTATAAAAATAAATAAACTTAAATGTTTAGGTAAATAAAGTGTAATTCTTTTTTAAATGCTTTAACGTACAAAAAAAAAGTATATTTATTTCTTAATTTCCCATTTATGTATGTAACTGTTCTTACCGTTACTTTTTAAAATTTTAACAGGGCATAATAATGATATGGGCAGTTTTTTTCTTTTGGTGATGTATTTATGAAATGAACTATAGATATACAATAGCATTGGTTTAAACAAAAACGTTTTTGTTTAATAAATGTAAATTATACCCCAACATTAATAAAAACAACAATATTTTATATTAATAAAATAAATAAAAAGTAAAGTAATTAAGAATAATAGATGTCAAATTTTTTTTAGTGTTTGTTAATAATTGAAAAATAATGCATAATTGTTAATGTTATTATTTATTTTACAGTTATGAAGCTGACAATGGTATAAAGGCAGAGGAAACTGGCAATCTTAAAAAAACAAATGATCCAGAAAACCCTTCCGTAATCGTAGCACAAGGAAACTATGAATATACAGATAAAGATGGCAACAAGATCTCTCTTACCTATGTAGCAGACGATGAAGGAGGTTTTCAACCTCAAGGAGCACATCTCCCTACCCCACCTCCAATTCCACCAAATATCCAAAAAGCTCTGGATTATATTGCATCGCAACCCTCTACTACCGAAAGGAGCGGCCGAAGGAAGTAAATTTAAGGCAAAGAATACTGGAATTAAAAAAGAACCGCTCTTTTACCTATACAATTTGAAATTCTGTGATAATTAACTACACCAGATTCTTAGATGCACATTGTTTTACTACGGACCTGATTTTTGATAACTTGGTACATGATTTTTTTATAACTTGGTACATGATTTAACCTCCAGAAAACTAGGGATATAATTCATTTAAAAGGAATGTTTTAATTCTGTTTTCTGGTGGGTTGTTATTAAATGTTGTAATATTATATTGTGAATAAATGCTTTAATATTTGCAATTTAAAAGTTTTTTTTATTTTTCAAACATGATACAGTAATACACATACAGTGTAAATATTTATTTTTAGTTATATTGAACAATTAACAATGGAAACGCCCAAGTACTTCTTTTACTTCTTCTAAGGCTGTCTATGCACTACTGGATGTTAGCGACCACATGCGCGAATCTCTCTCGATCTGTTGCATTGTGAACGAGATCCCTGACAGTTCGTAATCCCGTCAACTCTCTTATATTCCTTAACCAGGACAATTACTTTCTTTCTACTCCACACCTGCCCTCTATCTTCCCTTCCATTATAAGGTGTAATAGCTTATACTTTGTATTTCGCATGATGTGTCCAAGGTAGTTTGTTTTTCGCCTTTTGTTTGCTAATAATAGTTTTCTCTTCTTTTTCATTCGTCGTAGGATCTTCTCGTTGATTATTTTTTCTGTCCAAGGCACTTTCAATACACGACGTTGTTTTCATAGTACATGCCTCCATTCCTTATAAGGTGGACCACACGTAACATCTTGCATATCTCATTTTTAGATCTACATTTATATCTCAAAATGTAAGCACTTTTCTAAATTTATAAAATTACGAGCCATTTTTATTCTGCATTTTATTTCCCTGTCTGGATCCCAGTCTTTATGAAGCTAGTTTTCCAAGTACTGGTATCTTGTTACTCCCTCTAGATTGTTGTTGTCCACTATTATATTTATGCCTAGTTACTATCAAAAAATTTGTCTTTTTGGAGTTCATTTTTAAGCCATATTTGTTGCTGACATAATTTACACGATTCATTATTTGTTGTATTTATTTATGGTATTACCTATTAATACTGTATCGTCAGCATATCTTATGTTGTTGATGTGTACTCCGTTCATTTTTACACCTAGGGGTTAATTTTCCAGTGCTTTGGTAAAAATATTTTCCAAATACAAATTGAACAGCAGTGGCGACAGAATGCATCCCTGTCGTACTCCTCTTCTGATCAAAATGTCCTCTGTAGTTATGTTATTGGATGCTATGTGTGCCGTTTGATGCCAATACAGGTTCTCGATGCAACGTATATCCTTTTCATCATCGTCAGTATTTTTTAATACTTTTATGAGATTTCCATGTTGAACGCAGTCGAATGCTTTTTCGTAATCTACAAAGCATAAAAATAGTATATACAAAAGTATACAGAAAAGTAAATATTACTATTATTATTGTTAGTATTTCCATTGGATTAGAAGTGGCCAGCTTCGGATGTACGTAAATATTGCTGTTGGCTCTGGCAGTGCCATTAAACTAGAAAAAAAATATTACTCACATCCAAGGCGTTGATGCCTGGACGCCCCGAATAATTTTAGACAACTTATTTAAAGATAATACTCGTTACAAACCTTTACTCAATAATGGCAGCGCGTGATTTTTTATGTCTCTCTCTAAAAAATGGCAATGAGGCTGGAAATAAACGGGTAACAGCATCTGCATTTTTGTGAACACCCATGATTAAAAAGTACCTAAAGTAATGGACTTTAAAGAAGAATTGCTCGTTTTTTTACTAGAAATACGAAGATAAAATCTAAGATTATGAAATTAAGAGAAGTGGATTAGATAAGATTAGTATGGAGCTTATGTGCTTATAGTATCCTCTTAACTGCGACCTTTGCAGATCTATTATGTGTATTCTCATATTATGTTAGAGTTCCCTATCCAGACCTGTTCCTATCACTAGACTCCATAGGCCAGACCTTAGGTTCTTCATATAGGGGTTGTGGTTTTTCTCCCCCTACCTTAGACAGCCTTGTCAGATCTTCGCATTAACACATAATATGTGCTGAGGTTTCCTCATCTTCTTGACAGAACCTACATATGGTTGTGTCTACCAGTTCGATGTTGTTCATATGTTTGTTGAGTCTACAATGCTCTTTTAGAAGACCAACCACATGATCCCGGTTGATCGTTTATTCTGGCTTGGTAGGTACTCCGTGAATTTGGGTGATGGTGCTTTAATGAACTCTTTGGCTTGTCTCATTCCTAGCCGATTGCTTCACCATTCTCGAGACTGTTTTTTTATCCAAGTACCGTTATATGTTTTTCGCAGTGCTTTCGCTATACCACAAAAAGGTTCTGGACCAATTGGGGCATATCGAGCTTCTTCTCGAACTAGTGAATTAGCCTCTTTATTGCCCTTGTAACCTGTGTGGTCTGGTACCCAGGCTAAAGACAGTCTATTTTGACTGCATAACTCGTTTAGGGATTCTAAGCAATCCCATACAAGTTTACGAGGAGCTTATTCTTTTTATAGCCGCTTGGCTGTCAGAGTATATAGCAATGGTGTTTTCCTTAAACTCTTGCTGTAGTAACTCTTCTGCACAATGATGTATTGCTGCAACTTCTGCATGGAATATCGTCACATGTTTACCCAAGCTTAGTGAGACTCTTGTTTTTGGATTGGCTATGTATATTCATGCTCCCACGCCTTTCTCGGTTTTTGAGTCATCTATGTAGCAGGCTATTTCTGCATTTCCTTTCTTTCTTCCATGCCTTTTTTCCGAAGCTATACTTTGGAAGCATCTCATCCATTATGTGGTCGGTTTTTAAATCTTTGTATAGCTCGTTTTACCATGCAGTCTGCTTATGGGCGCTTGCCTTCCGGTCAGTCTGCTGCTGACTTACCTGTATTCGCCTCGTATGTCAATGCCATTTAAAAATTTTGGGGTAATTTTTACCCTCGCTTGGGGTTAAAAGTGGTGGAGTTAAAAATACCGGAAAATAGTGTCACCCTTTAATAAAAAATCAACGGGTCTAAGCGTTTTTCTAAAATGCTGACGAGGTTCCTGTAAATGGCTCTGTTTCGTTTCCGGTTGGCCACCCTGTATAAGCAATAATTTATTTTATTGATTTATATTTAGTTAGTTATTTGTGACGTTAAATTAGTCATTATTTGTATCTGTGGCATTTTGAGTTATTTTAAAATGGTGTATTCTCTGCAAGAACGAATAGAAATAATATGGATATGATAGAAATATAGGCCACCAGACCAAAAAAATAATAATCCCAGAGTTCTCGACGAAGCTGCATAAATTAAAATACATACTGGGTCATTTTGCTGATGTAGGTAATAGTTCCGATGATTCTGATCAATTTAATACAAGCTCAGAAGAAAACTGTTACGAAAAACTATGTTACTCTTACTTTGAGAAAGAGTAGTCTATATTAAAAATGATTAACCAAAACACAATAGACTCTCTCTTAGGGATGTGATCTTGATCCAATTCGGGGGAGTAGGTAGATCAATTCACGGATCTATCTATGTTATTTTCTGAGCCTATATTACCCAAACTGAAATTCTCTAAAAATCTATAATATGCTGTTTAGGCGCCAAGTAATTTTATTTTTAATAAATACATATTTAACAGTATTGTACATTTTAACACCAAAATTAACTAGTTAGACTAGTTAGACTTCATTGTTGTTGTAAATTTTTTTTTAAAATAAATAAAAAGTTGAGAAAAAATATGTAACAACCAGTTCAAGGAAAAATAAAATTAAATTATAGTAAATAAGAGTCGAAAACAACTCGACCATGGCACAAAAAGAAGAAAAATAAAAAACTTCAAACCATCTGTATGACTGCGGGTAGCAAATTTTGATGTTTGAACAATCTGCCGTTAGCCAATGCACCAAAATTCTTTATTTGGTCCTTATATCATGCATTTCACTCCTTTTCTTTGGTAAACTGCTGATACACTGTTCGTAAGTATCTTATTTGCTGATATAACCCTCGTTGATATACTGTTTGTTGATATTTTCCTTGTGATCGTTGATAACTACATAGGGAAAAAAGACACAATAAAAATAATAAATTCGAAGTATGGAGGGTTTACATTGACAACAAAAAATATAACTCCTCCTTTAAATCCAAACAATAGAAAAAACCGCTTTTTTAATGAAAGGATTCACAAACTGAATAAAAAATATGCTAAAATACAACTTTTTTTTAAAAAAAGATTGTCACGTGCCTATTTTTTTCCTTCTACAGTTTCATTATTAATTGCGTCTCTGATGATTTCGTATTCTCTAGGTACCCGTAAGTAGGGTTGCATACCGTATTTTGTTGTAACTTAAATATATCATTCGTTGTAAATAGTGTTGCATACCTAGTAGTGATAGGATTATTGTTTGGTTTGCATTTCTGTGTGGATGGGGCTGGCTAACAGCACAGACGAGGCGATTGTGGAGCCCGGACTGGAGAAGATTGTGGGTTGACGTTTATTCCGTGTCATTTCTTGATTTCCGGCCTGGCAGTTAGTCGATTGGTGTCAGTCTTCGAAGTCGGGTGGTGGCGGGAATTTTTGGAACGATTTGATATTAACACGTGAGCAGAACCTCTACGGTTTTTTCTATCATATCTGGCTGTATTTGGGCCATCTTAATTGGATTTTGAAAAAAAACCATTTAATTTTTAACTTGACCATTCTATCTTACCTTTGTTGTTGATATTTTGGATTTTGGTGTCGAGTTAAAATATCCGCATGCGGGATCTGATGGAGGGAAGCCATTGTTAAGTAGCAGGTGCAGATCCATAATCAACCCAGCTACAGGAGTAGGCCACAGGAGTAGTGAAGTCGTATACCCAAAGGTTATAAGTGATTTATTTTTAAATATATAACGCCGTGACTTATTTTGACACCACGATTAAGTTTTGTTTTAGTTTATTAATATAGTGCATTGTTGGAAACTATTTATTACATTAGATTTTATTTATTTGGTTCACCACAATCTTAGTTGTTTATCGTGTGGCTCTGCTAGTGCCTATAAGACCTAGGGGTTTCCGGCTTGAACCGTCTAAGTCGGTGGCGCGGCTCACTTTTATATTTTTTTCCTCTACCCTCTACGGCTGAGCTCGGGCATAATTTTCCAGCGGTCTCTTTACTGGCAAATTATGCCCTAGCTCAGCCGTAGAGGGTAGAAGAAAAAAATATAAAAGTGAGCCGCGCCACCGACGTATCAGTTTTATTTTGAGAAAGAGTGTGAAATGGTATAGAAAACTGGCCATTGAAATGATTCTGAATACAGCTATGGTAAATGTCTGGATAATGTAAGGAAGTCACAAGGTTAGGTTAGGTTTTATGTGAGTGGGGCGTGGTCGCCCCTCCACCGCGACCCTTAGTAGGTTTATTGTGGCTAAGGAAGTCACAAACGATGACATAAAAATTTTGGAATTCCGAAATTTGGTAACCTATAGCTTGTGTGCTTCGCACTTAAGTACTGAAATTAATACACCTAGTACGTCCACTCGTAAACGAATGAATCATGAAATTGCTCAGAGGCCATATGAAAAACGAAGACTGCGCGCCGGCGACTTCGACGAGTAGATAGCAGCAGTACGGATGGCAAGCTGGATAAATGCTTTAAAGTGTAGGCAGCTTCACCACCGGAACCTCTGATGCCTCGATTCGATTTTGCTTTTTAACGACGTCTTCCGCAAACGTAGATGTTGGATCCTTCGATAACTCAGTAAAGCTGGCTCAATCTGTTTTTTTACCAACTAAAGGCTGAAGGGTTGCTACGTCTTTTTCGTTCTCTATAGAGTACTCTGCCAGCGGTCTCTCTACTGGCAAATTATGCCCGAGCTCAGCCGTAGAGGGTAGAAAAAAATATATAAAAGTGAGCCGCGCCACCGACTTGGACGGTTCAAGCCGGAAACCCCTAGTTCTTATAGGCACATGCATATGTCATTATAGGTTTTATAATTGCATGATAAATTGTTACTTTCGTACGGCAGATTACATTTTTTAATTATATAATTTTTTGTAGTGCAAAACAGCAGCGATTGGCTTCCTGGACCCTTTCAAAATTATAGTGGTCCATTGTCATATTTTGTCCTATCCTGTCTCTTCGTTCTGTTCTTGTTGTAGTCATGTATTTTGTTTTATCTTTGTTTTTTGTAGGCCAACTTTCTTTGCAGCATTTTCCAGTTTAATGAACTTACTACACAGGTATTAATTTGAAATTATTTCTTTTAACAACGAAAGATTTTTCATTTTGACCACAAACTCGAATTTTTATACCATTCAACAATATTGCTAGTCAGACTAGTAAAAACTAAACAAATAAAGCGGTACCGGCTTCCATGACTAAGCAATTACCAGAGTTAGCCTGATGGTTTTGAAAGGAGAAACATTCTCGTTACAAAACGATAAATTATTATTAGTTTAAACGTATATCTTCTTCTCTTCTTCTCGTCCCATATGCATATCTGCACGTAGGGGACCCTTATCCATTATAAAATGACAAGTGTGTTTTTTTTATCGTGGCGAAATATAGACCCTGAATCTGGTATTCCACACCAATATCTAATATTCCGAAGCCAAGAATGCTGCTTACGTCTATGTCTGCGTTTCCCTTTAATTTTGCCCTGGAGAATGAGTTTTGGAATAGAATATCGGTAACCCCTAAGTATGTGGCCCAAATAAGACGTTTTTCGTCGTTTAACGATATCTAGGAGTTCTCTCTCTACTCCAGCTCCCAACAAAACATCGTTATTCGACATATGCTCGGTCCAGGAGATCCGAAGCATTCTTCGTAGAATCCAAATTTCAAAAGATTCTATTAGGTTCAGTGTTCTCATCCTAAGCAACCACGTTTCGACACCGTACAACAAGATGGGCCATAAATACCACTTGATTACTCGTAGTCGAAGATTAACCGGTAGGGTTCTCTGGAGGAGTATGTTTTTCATCCTTAAATACGTGGATTTTGCAATTCGATACGCGTTTTTACCTCTTCATCACAATCCCATTTCTCGTTAAGAGTTGTTCCCACGTATTTGAATTTGGATACTTTTTCAATTGTTTCGCCATTGATTGTAAGGTTAATGTTACCAAATTCCTGCCTGCTGATAATCATCATTTTAATTTTGGCGATATTAATGCTCAATCCAAACTGTACGCCTACTTCGACAATTCTGTCTAGCATGTTTTGCAAATCTTCTAGATTATTAGCTAGAATTGCGATATCATCTGCGTACCTAATGTTGTTAATGGGTTTACCGTTTACATATATTCCAGTAGTCACACTGTTTAGAGCTAGTTGGAAGATCTTCTCAACAGCATAGGAGATAGAATGCATCCTTGTCGGACCCCTTTAGCGATGTTAAATTCCTGTGTCAGGAGATTTTTTCAGATTCGAATTGCTGCATACTGTCCCCAATAAAGTTGTTTTATTATTCCAATATCTTTATCATAAATTCCTATTTCACGCAGTCTGCTAATTAATTAGTCATATTTTATATACGTATATAGTGTTATATATTTTTTTTATGTGAATATAATCATTGTAAAATAAAACATAAATGTGATTTTTTTAGTAAATTAAATTTATAAAATTGATTTAAATACATAATTGTGAAACATTCCATTTCATCAATTTGTTTAAACTGAATAATAACCGTTCCTAAATTTATTTTTGCAGAGGAATAAATGATACCAACCAACCATTTATTTTCCACTAATTAACTATTTTTGAATAAGTATTTCTATTTATTTTTAACTTACTTAAATTAACTAATTATTTCTCAACTAACTATTCATCAACTAACTCCGCGGGCCGATACGGATTCTTATACAGAGTGGACCAAAAGTCTGGAAACGGACAATTATCTCGTAAATTGCTAGTCCGAATTAAACAAAATTTAGAAAAAGCCCATTTTGAAATACGGAGATTTTAGATTTATTATTTGCAATGTTGTCAGATTTGCTGTCAGATTTCTGATATTATTAGTCATTTCGGTTTTTTAAATACATCCTGCCCTGTATATTCATTTATTATTGGAATCTCATCTTCAATACGAGTTCATCCATATGTAACACTCATGATTCTGTAGTCTAAAAGATCTTAAATAAATAAAACAGAAGTGTGGCATCGCCTAACTGTCTCATAATTTTTTTAATACTAACTATTTTCAACTATATTTAAACGTTACAATGAAAAGATAACATTTTTAACATAATTTTAACTTAGTCAAATGTTCAAAATGTGCTACACTTGTAAGTTGACAGTACCTTAATCGATGGTAGAATGCATCATCCTCATTTCTCAATGATTGTCTAAAAATTAATCTAGATTTATCGATAATTCGTTGCACTAGCTCTTCAAGGCTTGCTGGTTTAGTTTCGTAAACTAAAGTTTTTAAGTATCCCCAATAAAAATAATCTTTAGGATTGAAATTAACACCCAAATGAGCTGGAGCTCCATCTTGCTGAACCATATCTGATTAAAATCGGCTCCAAACAAGTTTCTCAGTGAAGGTACAATTTCATTTCTAAGTAGCATTTTGTATTTCTTTGCAGTTAAATTTCCTTTAATAAAGAAGGGCTCAATTAATTGAGTACCAACTATACCTCACCATACATTTAATTTTTTTGTGGTCTTTGAGTACGGTTTTCAAGCATGCAGTGTGGATTTACGTCACTCCTCCAATTCAAGCCCTTTAAAGTTTAAAATTAGAGATTTAACATTAATATAGTTCTATATCTTTGTAGCTGGGATTACCCTACTAAAAGATCTTATTTTTTTAACACGCTTATATTAGTTCTATGTATATGTATGTATATTTGTTTGTTTGTAACTGACTCTTTGGCCTTAATTTTGCCCTACTTTAAGCGATCAGATTTAATTTAAACTTCGCACGTTTGTCAAAGACCGACGACAATGCAATAATTCGATTAAAATATCTGATTATCCTGATTATTTCGCCAGGATTCATAAATTTCTTCAGTGATCATTTACATGAAAGTAACTTACTCTTTGGCCTCGATTTTTCCCTAAATTAAGAAATCAGATTTAAATTAAACTTTGCGCACTTATCAAAGACCGACGACAATCCAATAATTCAATTAAAATATCCAATTAACCTGATTAGTTTTGCCAGGATTCATAAATTTCTTCAGGGATCCTTTGCGTGAGAGTAAGAGTAAAGTTACTGTCACTGTTCTAAAAGCGTATGGTGCTTTGTATGACATTTTTTTTAAACTAACTCTGCGTTTCGAAATAAAACTAGTAAAAAATTTGAGCTTATTAGGAAAATAAGGACAGAAAGGATGAAGGAAAAGGGAAACCTACTCAGTAGGTAATCGAAAAAATAATTCGTACGGCTCAGACTGGGAACCGATCCCACCCTCTAAGAGCTTTACCAATTAAGCTATTTGAGACATGTACTGGAATATTTAAAAATGTCATACAAAGCACCCCACGCTTTTAGAACAGTGACAATAATTTTCTCGTCAGTAATTTTATTCTTATGTTAAGAATTATCTTTTACTTTTTAGTTTGATTAACTCTAAAAGCGTGTTTTTTAGTTTTTTTAACCTATAATTTTTTTTGTGAACCAATTGTAATATTTAAACGTACCAATAAAAATTAACCAAAATTTTGGACAACATTCTTGAAATTTTCACCAAATTTTTTAATGGACGTATTAATTTTTTACTGATCTAATTAATAATAAATAATATTTGTAGTTATTTCGAAGCTTTCAATAAATTGATGCAATATTAATATTTGTCTAACATTGTTAAAAGTAAACAAAGGAGGCTAAATCATTTAACACATTAGATTTTAAGAATAAGTGAGAGATATTGATCATATAAATAGCGGAACGATTTTTTGATTATTCAGTTGCAAACCAGTTGCATAGTGACACTTTATTAAAAACAATGCTTTCGTTTTTGGTAAGAAAGAAATATTTATAATAATATTTACATACTTGTTACTTTGAAAGATCTTTTGGAATTACAATTTTATGTCAAAACCAATTTTAATTTTTTTTTTTAAATTTTAATTTTGGGTTTAAAATTTTTTATTGTTATAATTATCCTATAGGAGTTTTTATAATTTAAATATTTGGTAACCTTATACTATCACGGTCACCTCGTTTTTTGGCTCTAGTAAATTGAAAAACCATCCGATTTCAATGAATTTGTTCATATTTTTTTTTTCTTAATCCACGCAAAAAAACTAACATTTTAAAAAAAAATAATGTAAAAATGTATTTTTGTTCATTTTTATCTCACTTTTCATATGGTTTTAGGGCTTTAAATGTTATCATAATCGCACTTCTTTTAATATAATCGTTCATAACTTTTTTGCAAAACATCAAATGAAGTTTATATTTTTTTTGTTAATCCACACAAAAAAAAACATTTTGAAAAAATAATCATATAAATATGTTTATTTATTAATTTTTTACAAATGAAATTTTGTTAATGTTTCTTAAAATCAACTTTTTGCTTCAATAATCGTATATAACAATAATATGCGTAGTTAGATCATACTTATTTCCTTGATCTACACAAAAAAATGAATATTTTTAAAAAAAATTATACTTTTTTCTTTCTGCGGCACTGCCAAATCATAGTTGTATAGTTTAATTCACATAATTTACCACAACTTCCACAAAACACCTTTGATTTTATCGCATCATGATTTATAGAAATTGTATTGTTTGTTTAAAGTCATTGAACATTGAAAGTGCCTCAAAAAGGGTCATCTTACAATTAGAACACACTATTGTTAATTACTACACTAATAGATAAATTGTCAATCACGAAACATAAAATATTGTTGCTAAATATATTTTCACAACTTATAAAAAACAAAATAATTTTATCTTATAACAAAGAAAATAAGTTTATCACGAAGAAACATGGTCGTACTTATTTGCGTACCTTCCTTTGTCTAGTATTTTGTAGTGATCTAATTAGATGGCCTACGCAATTATCATCAAAACAACACATCAAAAACAAACCTCCCTTCCCCCCTACCCTCAATTCTCTTTCTAACATCTCTTACTGGTAAATTTTTTTAAAAATAATTAATAATTACTGTGTAGATATTGTATACTTGCTTACTTAATAAGTAATTTTACGAATGTTTTTGTTTATATTACTTTGATATTGAATAAGGTAAGGGATGCTTACTTCACCCCTTATAATGTAACAGGAATGTTGAAAAAATACAAGTGGTTAGTCCTTTGCGAGTGCACGGAAATTACAAAATTTTAAGTTTCCATCTTTACTTAAATTTGAGAAAAAAAATATTAAAACTTAATTTTATCCACCACCTTTTAGGGGTGATATCTCGGAAGGGGGTGTGTACTGAGGATATTTTGTTAAAGGAAAGATCCATCATAATTTTATACGGGCAATCACCTCCTTCATTTTTTTTGCATAAAGTTAAAAACACCTTGTACATTATGTACAAATTTTTTTATTACTTAGGACAATTTTTATCAAACGCAATTTATCTTTTAAATAAATTATATAATTACTTTGTATGAAACGTAAAATATCTATTTATATTTTTAATTACAGCTTACACTCCCTGTTTTCGTTTGCGTATGTGTGGCGAGACCGCAAGAAGCAGCGGCACCTCCAGCAGCGCCAGCGGCTCCTCCAGCAGTGGCGGCAGCACTTCCATCAGTGGCGGCGGCAGCCCCCAGGGGAGGAGATTATCCGCCTATCCAAATTGTTAGTCAGACTGACGAAACTAACCCAGATGGAAGCTTTCAATTTAGGTAAAATCTATAATTTAGATATGAATTTTTCAATTTAAATGAGTTTGAAATTATTTTCTTTTTAGATAATTTAAAAACTAACGTTGAAAAAATTTATATTCGCATTTTGTTAAAAAAAATATAACTTAACAATTTTTGCAGAAAAAACAAAACTAAAATATTGGTACCTATAAAAAAAAATACCTTCCATTTTATAATATTAAATTTTCGTATTTTTGCTATCATAAAAATTGCTTTAATTATTTAGTCAATGTTTGAATTTAGGAATGTGGAAATATTTTAAAAAACACTTTTTTCACTTGTACAGTTACAATTTTTAAATAATTATTTATTTAGTTGTTAATGGACACACACTAAGATACACTGCTGAGCAAAAAATTTAGGTCACTGTAAATAACTCACAAAATTGCTAATAACTTTAAAAATAAAATGCATCAGCTTATGTCTGCATATTGTAAATTTATCTACTGCATTTGTGTAGCTTTCAAATATGGAATCAGACAACACAAGTTGTTTTTTTTATGATTTATTCTAGAAAAACAGTAACGCACACGAAACTCGACTATTGTTATTGCGAACGAAACGAATGAATAAAACTTAAAAATATTAAAAAATTGCATTAACAACATACTCTGAATTAGAGTAACGATTACATTCTGGTCCATGTTATTCTACTCCTGCAAAAGCAACTCTCTCAGCACCTGGGCAATTCTTTCGGCTGGTATACCTTCAGATACGTTACCCTAACTTTTCCCAGACATGTTGGGATGGGATATATATCTAGACTGCATGCTGGCCAATCAAACCGCGTCATTCCTACCTCTTCTAGATATTTACTGACAATCCTGGCAGCGTGTGAAATATAAATCTTTAATTGGGACTTATCTTTGTTGTTTAACAAACGTTGCGAATACAGTGACAGAATGTTACAGACGCCAATTATAACAGATAGCATCCATCCAAAAATATAACTTTTACCGCCTACTATACCTGTGAATTATTTGCAATTTCTTAAGTTAATTAAGGAAACCTAAATTTTTTACTCGGCAGTGTATTTTTATTTGTACTTTTAATCCAATTTTTTTAAAACGAATAAAACGATATTCAAATAGGAATCATTTTGATGCAAAAATCCCAAATAACCAAATACATAATTAGAATGCCTCAATATGTTACATATACTTACTTACTTACTTACTTAGTTAACTTGGCCAAACAACACGTAAGCGTTTTAGCCTCCTCGACCACCGCCCCCCATCTAGTCCTATCTCTTGCTACTTCTTTCCAATTTCGTAGTTCCATCATATTGGCGTCTCTCTCTACATTATTTTTTCACCTTTGTCTAGGTTGTTCTGGTGGCCTTCTTGCATTTGGTATGCCTCTATAAACGGTCCCAATATCCCTATTCTCCGCTCTGACTACGTGACCTGCCCATGCGAGCTTTCTAGATCTTATTGTGCTAGTGATCCATGGCTGTTTAGTCATTTCCCTTATTTCACCACATGTGCATTTCCTCCACTGGGTTGTTACTGGATCTTGTACGGGTCCACATATTTTTCTTAAAACTTTATTCTCAAAGAAAAGTAACCTTTCTTGATCTCTAAGAGCCATGATCCACGCCTCGCATCCATTAAGGACCATAGAGATCACTAATGTATTGTATATCTTTAGTTTTACTTTTCTTGGTAGATTACGTAGTCAAAGCAAATTGCTCAGGGCAGCTACGACTCTGTTTCCGCTATGTATACGATGTTACTATGTTACATATACATACAAGAAATAAAGAGTCTCAAACAATTAATATGGAATGGAAGAAAATTTAAAGTGTGGCAGTAAAAGGACATTATTTCTTTTCGTTTCTTCTACACAATAATTGTCAGATTAATTATTTTGATTTTTTTTAATGCAACATCCTGTAAGTTTTACAATCTTTATCTTTTTCTCGCGATCAATTTAATAAAATGTACCGCCTGAGATTTTAAGTAGCAGAGAATTCATTAACAAATAAAATTGTGTGTAAAAACAAAGTTCAGCTAAATAACAAGACGCTAATTCCAATGTTAAAAGGATTTTTATTGTTGACAAAAATAATATTTACCCAATTGAATATTTGAAATGTGTTTCATTGGTAATTTGACAGTTATCTAATAGAATTTGAGAAAAAATACATTAGCTACATTTTTTAGCTTTCTATTTAAATTATTTAATGTTTAAGAATGTAATTGTGATTATCCACTTTGATCGACCATATTTGTTGTGTTTAAAAATTGTTTGTTCGTAGAAATTGGGGTAGGGTACTCTCCTGCTGACGAATTGTTTATTAGATACTTGAATTGTTTTTAATATTTAGACCTAATTACAGTTAAAGTCATATATTAAAAATATACAGCGTGTTTCCAACTGACACAACGTCTGCCTGTAGATACCTCTTGTAAAATGTAAAAAATCATGTTTCATATCTAGATGCAGTGGTGTGCAGTTAGAAAAGTATGTCCCCTTTTTCCCACCATATTTTACGCCCATGGTATTTGAAGCTTTTTTCATTCTTTTTGTATTGCTTAACAGTTTTCACGTAAAAAACGAACAAACTTTTCATATCGAAAATCTTGTAGTTTTTAAGATATTTAATATTTTTATGAAGTCTGTAAGATGGCTTTTTATTAATAATATAACCGATTTTTTATTAATTTTTTCTTAATATTTTAAAATCACTAGACTTTTAATTTTTATAAAATTTAACAGGACCTAATTTTAAAGATACTTTTAAATTATTGAGAAAAAATTGCTAACAAATATTTTTTTCAAACCACTGAACCACAGAATTTACAAAATTAAATAATATCCGATGCAAACTTAATTTCATACAAATTACAAAAGAGATTTATAGTTTTCTATAATATTTATATTTTAACACTTCCATCGGAAGCTCTTTCGGGTGGTGCTCGTTAAAAAGTATAGATGTCGTTACTAGCGCTCTGCGTTCGGCTCTTCATATGTACCTAATAAAACTAAGAATTGTTGATTTGTCTCCTCGTAGGAAAAATGTGAGTTTTTTAAAGCCTACCCTATGCTGATGAGGGGCAACATCCCGACACCGGCTCATAGGTGGTCACTTTGAGTGAATAAATTTAATAATTCTTTCTTTAACTTAACAAGCATCTGCATATCACCCGAAATGGGATTATGCACGATTATCCATCAGATATAATTCAATGTTCGATGAGGCATATTGTCAGAAAAGTAGTTGTTTTCTGATATATAGTCGAACCACGTATGCCTATATGTATGGGTATTATGCAGCGAAATTAGCTACTCCTACGCTCAAGTACGAGTAGGATGTCGCAGCTCAGAAACATTTAGTATTAATTCCAGCTTAAGACAGGGATATCCACTATCCCCTTTGCTGTTTAACCTAGCTTTAGGATATTCAGTACGAAATGTTGAAACAGACTTGATCACAAGCATTTCGGCACGAGTATCAAAGATTGTTCTAGCAATCGCTGACGCTGTCGATACCATAACTTAGACAACACGCCATTTTGAGGAAGCTGCACTGCAAATGGGCCTCAAAGTAAACGAGGACACGACTAAATACATGATTATGTCAAGAAATACCAGAAATAGGGTCAGGCAGAACGTCTATACTAACGACCCCAACTTTAAAGTTGTAAAGAAATTCAAGTACCTGGAAGCGATTAAAACCCAGGATAACCGAGTTAAGACAGACGTGGCAGCCAGAATAGTCGCGGCAAACAGGGCTTTTTACTCCATTCAACATTTATTAAAATCTAAGTTTCTCTCCAGGAATACTAAGATTCGAATTTACAAAACCATAATCCGCTCTGTGGTGACGTATGAAAGCGAGACGTGGACTCTGAACCAAAAAGAAATAAACAAACTGCTGGTATGGGAACGTAAGATCCTACGAGCAACGTGCACTTACTCATGTCTTTAATAAGAAATATAAAATTCATTTTAATTTTTACAAATTAAACCTAAATACATTAAATCTGGTTTACTTATTTGAATGTTGCAATAATTTTAGCAAGAATAATCTATCCGTATCTAAATGTTTACCGTTTTGTTACAGTTACGAAACAGGTAATGGTATAAAAATCGAGCAGAAAGGATACCTTAAAGATGGAGCAAACTCTTCTGAAAAAATTCAAGTTATTGAAGGTTCTGTCTCATACACTGACAACGAGGGAAATCCTATCAATCTGAAGTAAGTTAATAGTTTTTTATGATTTTTTTAATTATGAAGTTGGTTTTTATTTGGTTAACATTTTTTTTTTCGAAAACTGTTATTAAATGTTGACATTTTTGTTAAAATCTCAGTTATCGAAGTGGCTCTTTTTTGTCACTCACCTGATAATAGCTATTTGTGTATTAAGAGCGCAAAGTGATATATTGTTGCTCGACAAAGAGACACTTTGTGCTCGAAATACGCGCAAGATTTTTTCTACAAATGCAGTTTTTAGACAGAAAAAAACACTAAATACTTTATTCAAAATAAGTAAGTACATAATATTACTTGTATTTTAATTATAACATTTTATAATATTCTTGAAAATAATGACTTCAGTTTATCATTCACTATATTGAAATTGAATGTACAATCATAACAATCTTTGATATTTATTCCCGAACCTGATGGTCCATCAGGATATTTCTCCAACATAAATTCTTCCGAAGATTGGAAATCTATAGAACGAGATACGTGGATACATGCGGTTTTAAAAATATTTTTTTTGGGGTTTCAATCTTATTTTTAATTTATTCGTCTATATAACCTTCTGCGACATTACTACTTTTCTATCCACCATGTTTCTTTAGTTGTATTAGATTTCCTTCACCATTTACAAATAAAGTAGCAGATATTCGTCGAAAACAGTGTCCTGTATACAAAGTATGCTCAGGTAATTTCAAATATTCAGCAATTTCACTGGAAATTTTCCCGATTGTTTTGATAACGTAAAAATAGTCGTTGACGCTGAAGCTTGGCAAAATAACACCCATTCTTAAACGCAAAAGTATCATTTCGCATTCTTGATACAAAAATAACTATTATGTACACTATTCAGATGTCTTAATTAATCATTTGAATGCATTTTAATTTTTTTTTTAATTTTTGTTTTGTCTCTGATATAGCACAATTTTTTTTTGGTGATGAACATTGTTATGATACAATTTTTTTTTATTAGGTATATATTCTGGCACTAATTTTTTTATAACTGAAAAATTAAGTGTTAAGTGGATGTTATCAAAACTTATATTTTAAATTTAATACTTCAACAGATTTATTGCCGATGAAAACGGCTTCAGACCGGAAGGAGATCATATTCCCAAAGCTCCAGAGCAAGCAGATCATATTTCCAAAGCTCTAGAACAAGCAGATCACATTCCCAAAGCTCAAGAACAAGCAGAACCTGCTACTGCAGCCTAATGTGCCAATAGTTCTTAATAAGGTTCCTAATTTTGTGATTTTTTTGTATTATGTAAATGTAATTCAAACTTTTTGTAAATAAAAAATAAAAATTTTTTTTATAATCTACCAAAACTTTTTAAAATTAAAACGACCTAGACTAGACCCTTAAGAATATTCAATTATTTTTTATTTTTTAACCAAGACATCAAGCTTATCTTTACAAAACTAAAGATCCCTTAATAATTTGTTTGATAAGACACTACCAGCAAAGACGTAACTGGTGATTTTTTTAAAAAGTCCACTTTTTCTGAAAGGATTACAATAAGACTATGCAATCTAGGAAAGCACCTTTATAACATAAAGATTGTAAATAAAAAAACAAGATAAATAAACACTGCGTCACATTATTTAGAAAACCCATATTTGGAAAAAGGTAGCCAACCCTGAGTAACCTAAAAAAATTAGTAAGTACGAGCACCAAGTTCTTTCCTTTTCAATATATTAAATTTGTATGATGATATAAATAAGAAATAACAAGCATACTTTTACTTAGACATTGCAGTTGTGTGCTTTTATTTCAAAATCAGCCAGTCCAAATTACTTTTGATTTTGCGTAAATGTAGGAAAAACAAAAAACACGTTGAATTTTAAATCAAGGACGAGGTTTAAAAATGTTATTCTGCTGTTTCCAAATGGCACCTCTTTAACATCCCCCACCCCTTCTCTAAAATATTAAAAAGCAACCTCTACTTTAAGATACATTAAATAAAAACCCAAGAAAGATGTAAATCAGTCATATAAACAACAATTTGTTTTATCGATTTATTTTGCTGGTATCAAATTTTGTGAAATAATATGAGACCATAACAAAAACGACCTACGGCACTGTTGGATATGTAGATGCCCAATTAGGGATCAATCAAGTTACTTCTGAATACATGTCATCTTTTTTGACATTTTAGTTTTTTTTTTCAAAAATATAAAAAGTTTATTTAGTTAGTTATTTATGACTTTAAATTAGCCATTATGTGTAGCTGTAGCATCTTGAGTTTTTTTTAAATGGTGTATTCTCTGCAAGAACGATCAGAAATAATATTTATTTACGGTCATTAAAACAAGTTTGCTCAAGGAACACCTCGAGTTTTTAATGAAAGACATTTTGATAAAAATATAGGCCACCAGACCTTTATAGAGTTTGTACAAAAATTTGGTGAAACTGGATCTGTTTGTAATAAAAAAAATAATAATCCGAAAATTTTCGATGAAGCTACACAAATTAAAGTACTGTGTCATTTTGCTATAGATCCTACCTAATCCATTCCAAAAATATCAAAACTTACAAAAATGTATTTCTGTTGGTTCTATATACAAAGTGTTAAAATTGCATGTTTTTTCATTATAAAATACAAATTTAACATCAGCTTAGTGAAGACGAATATGACCGCAGAATTGAATTTTGTGAAACAATGTCCCAAAAAATACAAGAAGACGAAAATATGGTTAAAAATACATAAATAAAAAATTAACGTTTGATTTAAATCGCTTTGTTAACAAACACAATTTTAGGTACGGAAGAATTGTATCTACATTTATTGAAAAATAAAATTGAACCACTTATTACTCAGTCACTAGAAAGACAAGTTAATGGACAGAGAAATATCGTGCTGGATAAACAAAATATATATGTATGTACCTTCAACAGAACGGAGCTGCACCACATTACGCACTAGCTGTAAGACAATGGCTACACGAATGATTGGCATTGGATTGGCAGAAGGGATTTTATAGAATGGTCGGAAAGATTTTCAGATCTAACACCACTTGACTTTTTTCTGTGGAGATATTTAAAAAAAAGTATAAAAAACTCCTTCTAAAGACATTGAAGAACTAAAGCTCAGAATAACTGAAGAATGCAGACGAATTACTAGCGAATCTTTGCAAAGAATTTGAAAATAGGTTATATTATTGCCTACAAAATACCGGAGCACACTTTGAACTGTTTGTAATTAACTTTATTTTAGTCTCTATTGTAATTTTGCTATATTTAATGTTATCTGCAAAATAAATCGATGGAATAAATTGTTGTGTAAATGAATAATTTGCATTTTTCTTGCGTTTTCATTTAATGTACCACAAGATAGGGGTGGGGAATATTAAAAAGGTGCCACTTGGTAACATTTTTAAACTTCTCCCTTGATTTAAAATTCCACGTGTTTTTTGTTTTTCTTACATTTACGCAAAATCAAAAGTTTTTTTTTTTAATGAAAATAGTCGCAAAAAAGGTAAAGCTATCGTGTGGATCGCGGACGGCCCGCACTGCGACTAGTAGAAGGGAAAGTGATTATAGAAAGGAAATGATTGTGGACCCGCTTTTTGAAGTTGCAGGTAATAGTTCTCTGGAAAAACTAATTTTGGAAGCTTGTTCCATTCCGTAGCAGCCCTGTAAAAGAAGGATTCTTGATGGAGATTGGTCCTTGTAGTGTCAATCTTGAGAGTAAATGGGTGAGACTGATCAGCGTGCCGAGTTTTTCGGCCGAATGTGGCCAATGGTGGTACAAGAGTTTATATTTCTCTGAAGCATCTGCCATGAAATTATCTGTAGAGTAATGACTGGTCTGCAACTCTTCTTCTATGTTCTAGAGGGTGAAGGTATCTGTGAGAGTTGAGCTGTTTATCAACCGAATGGCCCTTTTCTGAATGTAATCTAGAAGACGAAGAGAATGCCTTGGTGCTGAACCCCAAATGGGCGAGCAATACTCCAGTAGAGGTCGGATTTGAGCCTTGTACGTCGTCAAAAGTTGAACAGGAGTAAAAAACTTTTTAGCTTTCCACAGAAAACCTAGCCTCTGGCTTGCTGACTGCGATGTTAGCAACATGGTCATGCCAAGACATATTATTGGACACCGTGACTTTTAAAATCGAGATAGAGGGACTTGATTCAAGGGTATTTCCGGACATTGTGATGGAATGATTTGAGTAATTCACTTTCTTGGAAAACGTGGTGCTTTGTGTTTTCTGGGCGTTGAACTGAACAAGATTGCTGGTTCCCCACTCGACGATTGCTTCAAGATCTCTATTGATGGAATCAACCTGTTCCTGCCTGAGTCTATTTGTATCATTCACCGAAAGTGATCGATAGGATGTGAAAGTTGAGACAAGTGTGCAATCGTCTGCGAAACTGTAAATGTGGTTCGTGGTGATTTTCAAGAGGTCATTGATGTGTAAAAGAAATAATGTGGGGGACAGGATGGAACCCTGGAGGACCCCGGCATTGGTTGTAACTGACTGGCTGGTTTTAAAATGAAAGCACTATATATTAAAATTAAATTTTTATCTTAAAGTGAAAGTGTGCATGTAGGTTAAAAGCGCTCTGCTTAATTTAAATAAATTATTTGCACGAAATACAAAGATATTTTATTGGTTTTTTTTATCTTGACTTTTACTAGTATATCATTTTATTTATTTATAAGCAATAATCACATAAGCATAAAAAACCATTTTGATAATTACGAGTACATTAATAAAATTAAGTGTTTTTAACACGAACTAATACATATTAAAAAAATAAGTTCATTACTAACTTGCTTGTACACACCATTGGTATTGTTTCTATAAATTTTAATTTAAATTTGTTAAACTGGAATAAATAAGAGATTTGGTATGTATATATTTTTTTTATTTTGTGTTTAAAAAAAACACTTAAGCACTTTAAAAATATTTTATCAAGCATATTTTTGTGTATAGCCCTAATATTAATAGACATTTAGAAAAATTTGATATATAGATCGTTATCAACACAAATAATATACAAGAAGTCAAAGTAAAAACTTACAATGTTTAAAACCTTTTAACCAATAAAAAATAATTAAAATTGCAGGTATATAATTTTTTCCAGCTTAACAAGAAGAACTAAAATGATAAGAAAGTCTGATTTTAACGCCCCACCTACCATAAATAAAAAATTAATAAAAGCAGCTCTTTACTTGTATAACATTTTAAAAAATTATACAAAACATTTTCTTCGTTGATGTACCTGTTGCGATCACAGATTGCAACACTTTGTTTGATCTTTCCTTAGTTCTATTTTAATCTTCTTTGATCCGCCCCTGAGCACCAACGTATTTAAATTAGCAGCCAACTGTAAAAAATTACAAACAGCTATAAAAGCCTTTCCCTTCATTCGCGGTGTCTCTGATAATAATGTAACTCAAAGTAATGATAATATCCAAATTTAGGATGAACATACATACATACATAAAGTCACGCCTTTTTCCCTTAGGGGTAGGCAGAAACCACTTCCTTCCACTTGCTACGGTTCATACACACATCTTTTGCTTCCTCTACTTTCATCAGTGCTCTCATACATGCTCTTCGGTTGTTGGTACTCTTGACCTGGCCTTTCTTCAAAACAATGTTGATCTGATCGAGATATGTTCTCCGAGGTCGACCTCCACCGATTTGCCCATTCACACTCGCCTTATAAATTTGTGTCGTCAATCTTCCTTCATCCATCCTTTCTATGTGTCCAAACCATCTAAGCATTCCTTTATCTATCTTTGTGACCACATCTTCTTTTACACCACAGCGTTTTCTTATCTTACTATTCTTAACTTTGATGAAATACATTTTAATAATGAAATTCTAATAAATAATAATAAAAATGAGACACAACTTTAGGAATTAATAAATCGAGATTTGCATATTCGAGTTTAACAAGTTATTTTAAATATATATTTATGCTTAAAAGCTGAAAATGTCAATTCAACTCAAGATGAAATAATTAAAACAATATGCAACTCAACCAAAAAAAAATTATTTCACAATTTGTTTAGTAATTAAACGAGGCGTTGTGATTGAACAAGATAAAAAACGAAAACGTCTCGTCAGCTGTCGGATAGATGATGCATCCAAAGCTGTGATTCGACAAACAGTTTACAATACGTACAAATAAAATCAATTAATCAAGTCCCAACATTATAAAAATTATATTTAACAAATAGCAAAATTTTAACGATTTTAATTATAAATTATTAAAAACACTTTGACAAATTTTGATAGAATGTGGTTTTAAGCATAAGAAGTTAGATTGTCGAATGTGTAGTATGGAATCACCTTGTATCGTCAAAATTATTTAAGACAGATCTTAAGTTGTAGAGAAAGTAATAGAAATATAGTTTATTTAGATGAAACGTTGTTTGACACTCACGATGTCGTTTAATAGATAATAAAATAGTTTTTGAAAATATATCTGATATAAAAATAAACTTAATACATCACTGGTCGGTTTCTTTTAAAGATTTTATGGCTTTTAATAAAATGTTTTTTATAAATTTTTAAACTGACTTTGGAAGAACTATACATCGTTATTCGACAGTCCACATTTTACTAAATTGCCAATTCTGTAACCATTAATATTTTATTATTTTTTTACTTAATTTGTGTTTCAATGCGTGTATGTTAATAAAAGGTTTCTTTTATTTAATTTTTATTTATTTTTAACACAAAGACTATGTTGAGTGATATCAGTTTCTCATATTTATCTACAGTGCTTTCATTTTAAAACCAACCAGTCCAAATAACTTCTGATTTTGCGTAAATGCAAGAAAAATAAAAAACACGACAAAATTTAAATAAAAGGGGAGTTTTAAAAATATAATTCCGCTTTTTCCATCTCCCACCTTGTGATACATTAAATGAAAACACAAGAAAAATGCAAATCAGCCATATAAAAAACAATTTATTTTATTGATTTATTTTGCTGGTATCAAATTTTGTAAAATACCATGAGACATTAATAAAAACGGCATACGCCACTGTTGAATAAGTAAATGTCTAATCAGGAATCAATGAACTTACTTCAGAATACATGTCACATTTTTTGACATTTTTTGTCCTTTTGTTTCTTTGTTTCAAAAATATTAATAGTATATTTAGTTATTTATTCGTGACATTAAATTAGCCATTATTTGTAGCTGTAGCATCTTGAGTTATTTTAAAATGGTGTATTCTCTGCAAGAATGAATAAAAATAATATTTATTTACGGTTATCAAAACAAGTGCGCTCGAGGAACAGGCATCCTGATAGAAATATAGGCCATTCGATTGATAAACAGCTTAAGTCTCACAGATACCCTTTACCCTCTAGAACATAGAAGAAGAGTTGCAGACCAGTCATTACTCTACAGATATTTTCATGGCAGATGCTCCAGAGAAATAAAAACTCTTGTACCACCAATGGCCACATTTGGCCAAAGAACTCGGCACGCTGATCAATCTCACCAATTTACTCTTAAGATTGACACTACAAGGACCAATCTCCATCAAGAATTCTTCTTTTACAGGGCCACTACAGAATGGAACAAGCTTCCAAAACCAGTTTTTCCAGGAAACTTCCCTGCAACTTTTCAAAAAGCAGGTCCACAATCATTTCCTTTCTATAATCCCTCCCCCTTCTAATAGTCGTAGTGCGAGCCGTCCGTGGCCCACACGATAGGTTAGGTTTGGTTTTTGCGACTATTTTCAGTGAAAAAAAAAATAGGCCAACAGACCATCAAGGGGTTGGTACGGAAACTGGATACGTTTGTAAATAAAGAAATAATTATCGACGAAGCTGCACAATTTAAAGTACTGGGTCATATTGCTATAGATCCTACATATTCCATTCTAAAAGTATTTTTGTTGGTTCCATACACAGTGTTTCATCCTTATAAAATACAAATTCATCATTAGCTTAGTGAAGACAATTATGACCGCAGAATTGAATTTTGTGAAACATTGTCTTAAAAAATACAAGAAGACGAAAATTTGATTAAAAATATTTGTTTCAATAATGAATTAACGTTTTATTTAAATAGCTTTATTAAAAAACATAATTGTAGATACCTGGATGACGAAAATCCTCACGTGTTTCACCAGGATAGTATAAGTTTCCAGCGAAGATTAATATATGGACTGGTATTCTAGGTAATAAGATATTTGGACCACTTTTTATTGACCAAAACCTAACGGGAGAATTGTACCTACAGTTATTAGAAAATTAAATTGATCCACTTATTACTCAGTCACTAAAAATAGATGTTAATGTACAGGGAAATATGTTACTAGATGAACAGAATATATACCTTCAACAAGACGGAGCTACACCACTAGCACTAGCACACCACCAGCACTAGCTGTAAGACAATGGCTAGACGAAAGGTTTCCAATGCATGGATTGGCAGAAGGGGTTTTATGGAATGGCCGTCAATATCTAACACCATTTTTTCTGTGGGGATATTCAAAAACATTAGTTTCCAAAACACCTACCGAAAACATTGAAGAACCAAAGTTTAGAATTACTAAAGAATGTAAACGAACTACTAGCGAAACATTGCAAAGAATTTAAAAATAGGTTATATTATAGCCCACAATATAACGGAGCAGTTACTGTATCTAAATACATTTAAGGAGCTGTTAGTAATTAACTTTATTTTAGTTTCTGCTGCTTTATGAACACCAAGAAAGTGTCAAAAAAGACACGTCTGGCTGTGCATAGAGGAGTGTTGGTTCCCACACTTACGTATGGTAGTGAATGTTGGGTTTGGCAGAAGAAGCATGAAAATAGAATTAATGCTGTGAAGATGAGTAGTCTGAAAAGTATAGCCGAAGTGACTTGGTTGGATAAAGTAAAGAATAGTGAGATAAGAGATCGCTGAGGTGTAAAAGAAGATGTGGTCACAAAGATAGATAAAGGAATGCTTAGATGGTTTGGACACGTAGAAAGAATGGATGAAGGAAGATTAACGAAAAAAATTTATAAGGCGAGTGTGAATGGGCAAATCGGTAGAGGTTGACCTCGGAGAACATATCTCGATCAGATCAACATTGTTTTGAAGAAATGACAGGTCAAGAGTACCAACAACCGAAGAGCATGTATGAGAGCACTGATGAAAGTAGAGGAAGCAAAAGATGTGTGTAATAACCGAAGTAAGTGGAAGGAAGTGGTCTCTGCCTACCCCTACGGAAAAAAGGCGTGACTGTATGTATGTAGTTTCTGTTGTTATTTCACTATCTTTATTGTTATCTACAAAATAAATCCATAATATAAATTATTTATATGGCTCATTTGCATTTTTGTTGGGTTTTTATTTGATGTATCACAAGTTAGCAATTGCTATTGGACATTTTAAAGAAGTGGTGTTTGTTGTTAAAGGGGTGCCACTTGAAAACAGCAGAATAACATTTTTAAATCTCTTCCTTTATTCAAAATTCGAAGTTTTTTTTGTTTTTTTTACATTTACGCAAAATCAAAAGTTATTTGGACAAGCTGGTTTTGAAATAAAAGCAATGAATAATTACGCTGTTCGTTTTAGAATTATATTAGTTTCAAATATGATAAAAGAGAAAAATAACGATATTGAACCAATAAAAACTCAAAAGAGCTCGTGGTTTAACAATTTAAAATGGTATTTTAGAGAATACTGTCAAAACACATCAATACATGGACTAAAATATGTATATGATAATCAACGGAGATTGTGGTGTGAGAGGTAAGGCATTTTTTTGACAATTTAAAATTGCGTTACTACATATTTTATTACAGACATGTTAAATTATTGTATAAAAATTTTGACTTTATAAGAATGTAGTTTAATGTACATATTTAAATAAAGAAATAACCGTATGTAAAACTTTTTTATTTTTATTTATTTATTTATTTATTTATTTTATTTTATTTATTTTTTTTAATATTAATTTTAGGAAAAAAGTTATTCCTCATAAAAAGTTCTGCTTGTTCTAAAATCTATAATACAATGATCAGATAATAAATTTTTCTAGTCGTATATATGGTTTGTCAAGATTAAAGTGTACCTTTGTTATTGTGAATATCGAAAATTGTGATAAAAAAAAGTGGATCAGAACTAAAAACTTCCTTTAAATATACAATTACATTCATTTAAATTAAAAAAATTATTTATTTTATTTTGAAACGTATTTCTACAATAACAATGCAAATTTAACTGTAGTTACATGTAGGATGCACTGTCATACAAATGAGTTGATGATAGCGAGATGGTGAATATGTCGAGGCATTAGTGGAATGACTGAAAATTAAATTTCTATTTATTTCTACTATTAATAATATTATGTTATTTACAAAACTTATTATTTGTATGGATTTTCTTATTTGCAAAATAAATGCCTATGTATTCAGTACTTGTTGAAATTGCACATTGTTAGACAAAGTTTTTAATAATCTAGAAAGATAAAAAATGTTCAGTTATAATTTATAATGCGCAGAAAAACTAGTAAAAAAAAAACCTTATTTTAAACGTAGTTTTTAGCTCTGATTAATTTAACTCCTGGGCAAAATTCATTTTTTTTAAACCTCCTATACAATTTAAAAAAAATTTGATATCTGATGATTGTACTATAGATTTTAGAACATGTAGAACTTTTTATGAAGAATAATTTTTTTGTAATATTTATAATAAAAAAGTTTTCCATATGGTTCCAACTTAAACACTTACTTACTTACTTACTGTATAAAAACTAGTATCAACTAAAACAAATACAGTGCGTCCATAAAGTAAGGCATACATGCATAAAGTCACGCCTTTTTCCCATAGGGGCAGGCAGAGACCACTTCCTTCCACTTCCGCTACGGTTCTTACACACATCTTTTGCTTCCTCTACTTTCATCAGTGCTCTCATACATGCTCGTCGGTTTTTGGTACTCTTGACCTGGCTTTTCTTCAAAACAATGTTGATCTGATCGAGATATGTTCTCCGAGGTCGACCTCTACCAGCTTGTCCATTCACACTCGCCCTATAAATTTGTTTCGTCAATCTTCCTTCATCCATCCATCTAAGCATTCCTTTATCTATATTTGTAACCCCATCTTCTTTTACACCACAGCGTTTTCTTATCCCACTATTCTTTACTTTATCCAACCGAGTCACACCGGCTATACTTCTCAGACTACTTATTAGCTTAATTAAGGGTAGTATTAAAAAATCTTTAACATTTTTTAATGACTTCATAAAAAAGTCTAATGGGATAAGATCGGGTGATCTAGTGGTCTATCCCCCTTCTTCCGATCCATCGATCTGTAAATTTTATGTTTAAAAACTGGCGCACATCTATAGCAAAATGTGGTGGTGCGCTATCCTGTTGAAACCATATTCTGAATCAAGAATTAATGAATTTTGCAGAAAATCCAGATAGTACTCACCTGTTGAATTATATTAAAAAAAATTGGACCAATATTTGTATTTCTTACAGTACCAACCTAGCCCTTACGTTGACCAATATCTGGTGTTTTGCCGCTTAATATGCTTGTTCAAATAAAACGTTGGCTTATCCAAATAATAAAACGTAATCAATAAAAAATTTATTATCGTTTTGATTCATATTGTACTTGCAATATGAATTTTAGGTCTGCGAATACAGTCATTTTCAGCCAACTTATGAGACATACTTTATAAAAATGGTTATTTTGCCTTTTTCAAAATATTTGATACTGAAGACTTTTTAATATTTAAATCCCCAGATAATCTCGCACAATATCGCAGTTTGGTTTTCGAGAAGGTTTTCGCACAAGGGAAATATTGCGTCTGCAATATATACTCTTGGATGTCTTCCAAGAGTTATTTCGCTGGTTTTTGTTGTATTTATTGAATTTTCTTTGAAAAATAATTTGACAACTTTTTCAGTCAGAAAACCCTTTCTATTTATTTTATTTATTCTATCCATATGACAACAAAATATACAATACGATCAAATTTTTCTAAACACTAGAACATAAATAAGTAAATCCCATAATAGGAAGCATTATACGCTTTAAATGTACTCGCACAACGATGTATGGACATAAATCTTCATAGACTACAACAAGGCTTTCGACAGGGTAAAAGATGACCATCTCATCACACTTTTAAATTTAAAAAATTTAGACAGAAAAGACATCAGAATTATTGCTAATTTATATTACAATCAAAAAACAAAGTTAAAGGTAGGACATACTACAGGACAAATGAAAATAGAAAAGGAAGTCTGGCAAGGGTGTGTTCTGTCACCGGCACTATTTAACCTTTATTTGGAGGAAATCATGAAAACTGCATTAAGCAATGAAACAAGGGGAGTTAACATAAACGGAATACCCAATAATAACTTAAGGTATGCTGATGATACAGTACTGATAGCAAGCACACTCCAAGATTTACAAATACTAGTGAACAAAGTAAAAGAGTAAAGTGAAGAATATATCCTGACAATGATTGTGAAAAAAACTAAATTCATGTTGTCAAGCAAAAGAACAAACATTGTTGGACAAATCTACATACGCAACCAACCAGTACAACAGGTAGAAAAATTCAAATACCTCGGTACCATTATCAACAAAGACAACGACTGCTTCCAGGAAATAGGAATTAGAATAGAAAAGGCAAGATCGGCGTTCATAAAAATGAAAAAAATATTCTGCACAAGAGATATCAGTTTGGCCTTGTAAATCAGATTGGTGAGATGCTATGTGCTATCTGTGCTGCTTAATGACATGGAGGCATGGACCCTGAAGAAAGAAGATATAAGCAGTCTAGAGGCTTTCGAATACTGGACACACCGGAGAATTCTAAAAATTAGCTGGATAGAAAGAATAACAAATATTAAAATGCTAAGTCGGATGAACAAAGATAAAGAAATAATTCTGACCATTAAAAAACGAAAATTACAGTATCTGGGACATTTTATGAGGGGGTTAAAATACAGCTTGTTACAACTGATAATACAGGGAAAGATTCAAGGAAGAAAAAGTGTCGAAGAAAGACGCCACTCGTGGTTGAAGAATCTGCTTGACTGGTACAGATGCACAACAAATCAGTTGTTTATATCTACTGTTTTAAGCATAGCATTGATGATTGTCAACCTTCGCAACGAAGACGGCACCTAAAGACGATAATCTCCGCACTATAAAGTATGTATCGACTACTGCCGACAAAATTATATCTTGTTAAATATTTGCGATAAGTGTACATAAATATGTCTACCTTGCTTCGATATATCCCGATATATCCTATAACGTGTCCTTATTTTCTGTATTTTCTTGTTATTTTGTTTAGCGTAGATAGAGAGACACGTTCACGATCTGGGTGCAAATAATGTGCATACCTCTTTGTTGAGTCCGCTTCCTATCGCCAACTCCAATCATCATTCAAATTTCAATTATCTCACTGTTAGTTTAAGGCATTTTGACAAAACAATTTGTTTAATACAATGTGATAAATTGGATTAACAATGGCAAGAAATACTTTTAAACTTTTTTTGTGTAGTCGAGCGACAAGGATTACTTATGAAAGTGAATAGATACAATGTTAAAATAACTTTTGCGTTTTTGTCTACCCTGTACCAATTTAAATTAACTTGTGATACATTTATGGAATCAGCTCACCCTCTATGATAAATTATTTTTTTAAAACAAGTTAATTAAAATCAATAATTGACCTGTTTTTGGATTTCTTATATTACTGTTTATTTAACTAATAATGAATTTATGCGTTACTTTATGGACGCACTGTATTATCTCGAGATGAGTTTGCTTTTAATTTATTACCAAAAAAAATTTATTTTTAAATTGTAAACATATTGTGAAGGAAAAACTCCAGAGGAAGAACTATGATGAGAAAGTTTTAAACATTAACAAATCATATAAAATAAAAAATAGCATGATAAAACCAAAAAACGGGTTATTTTAATTTTTTTTGTTAAAAAGGTACCTTTGGCTATTGGTTAGCAGTGTTAATAAAGTAGAAACTAGTTTATTTAATACAAACAAACTCTGATTGGTAGATAAAACTATTTATTATCAGTAGTAATATCCCTAGGACATTGATAATAGACGAGATAATATAATGACAATCAAAAGCAACGAGCTTGAAAAATTTGTCCTAAAATGATGAAGCATTTGTTAATGTCCGAGGGATATTTGTCGAAAATTTTTTGGCAAGAAAATTTATAACTCGACACAACGAAACATTTATTTATTAGTTAAAAGTACAGTTAGTGAAAGTACAATTATTAAAATTTAACTTAACATTAGATTCGTTGCTGTTCGCTACTATGGAAGATCTATTACCACGCATAATATTTATGATCTTGTTGTGGTGTTCTTGATCCAGATTTAAGAATGGTTTTATAGAATTTTGATTGCTATGACCACTTTTTGCCAATTCGCTAACAGCAGTTGATCTTTTCGAGTAATTTGTTATCTTTTTGTCCTTTACATTCAAGCCAATTGCTAAATTATACTTTGAACATTCGCATTGCCAAAACGTGACATTTTAAAATTTATTTAGAATAAAGTTGTCAAACTCAATCGTGTTGTTATAGTGATTGATAATTGCACTGAATGCAATAATCAGTAGTAATAACCCAAGGACATTGATTATTGTCGTAACAATTTTATAACAGATTTCGAAAGCTTGTTGCTTGGAAACATACCGACGCCGTAGACGGAGGTCTGTTGCCTATAAGCAACAAGCTTGAGACAGATGTTATAAAAATTTTGAGCATTCATCAATGTTCGAGGGTTATTCGGATAGAAATTTTTTTGCTGATTATGGAAATCGTGACGTATTGAAATATTTGAATTGTCAAAATCGAATTGAAAGGAAATGTAGGTATGTATCCATAGCAACATGACATGATTTAGTAAAAAGAACCCATGGGTTCTTTTCAGTATAATTTTATTTGATTGGTTGTGTTCAATCAGATGACCACAAATTGACTGATTTTATTGGATATCAACTTGAGCAAAAAATTTTCAGTGTAATGTTAAAAAGATTGGGTGAAATTGTTTCATATGACACAAAATGACAAAATTTAAATAGTTGTTAGAACTGTCAAACAAATTTCATACTAGCGTGTGTGTGTGTGTGTGTGCTGGCTTTTTACTATTATACCACAGTGTTTCCAACATATTTCCATTATATGTTGATAAATTACCTTAATGTACCTCTTCAACTTATTTTCACTGAATTTTGATAAATTACAAGATACTTTTTTTACGAAAATTATGTACTTGAATATTTTAGAGTGTGGTGGATCACCAGTTTCATTATTTCTCTCTGTCTTTGCATTACATTAATTTTAAAAATTTATTCTAAATGGGAAAATTCACCTGTAATTGTCAGTTTTGCAACAACAGAAACTCCAATTTGGAAAATACCATTTCCTGCTGTCACTATTTGTCCAGAAACAAAATTGCTACCAAAAAAATTTATGTTTGGAAAGTTTTTAGCAATGAAGAAGAAATACGAAATACTTAATCCAGAACAGTAAGATATTTTTATTTCATTATGATTTTAACTTTATTAGAGATAATTTTAGTGAAACCAAATTGTCTCTTTCGTCACTTTTCTGTGATTATGATGAAATCTTAAACACTAATAGCAGTTTTAATGGATCATCTGAAGATATTCTTGAATTTTATGAAGAGGTATTTTTATTCCGTTGATTTTAATTACCAATTATTTTACTACTTTTTTATGATACAATTATTTTTTTTAAAGGTACAGCCAGATTTCTTTAAAATGATATCAGATTGCAAATTTATAGAGCAAACTTATAATTGTTCTGAGTTGTTCATTCCAATATTCACTGATGAAGGAATCTGCTATTCTTTCAATATTTTAGATAGAAGTATGATCTTCCGAGAAAATGTGTAAGTTTTTAACTAATATATTTTTAATAAATATTAAGGAAATTGCTTTCGATGGGGCTGTTTTTAAAAGTAGAATGTACTTGAATTAGATATTTGTGGGAAGATCACAATTACACTACGCTAACAAGTTGAATTAACCTGACGACTTATGCTTGAAGAATTGCAGAACGTGCAGCTAACTCATAACAACTTGCTCATAGAAAGGGTGGCAACAATTAAGTATCTAGGGACATGGTGGTCAGAAGAATGGTCATCTGATATCGAGATCAAATGTCAAATAGAACAAGCACGCACAGCATTCCTTAGGTTCAAGAAAATCCTTACAAGTACAGGTTTTGATCTGGACCTCAGAATTAGATTCATGAAATGCTATGTATGGCCAGTACTTCTATATGGTATGAAGGGGTGGACGTTGAAAGTAAGCACCATGAACGAACTAGAATCCTTTGAGATGTGGATGTATAGGAGAATCCTCGAAATTCCGTAGACAGCAAAAAAGACGAACGAAGAGATTCTCATAATGGTAAAAAGAGACCGCGAATTATTGATAACAATCAAACGCAGAGAAACAGCGTATTTGGGACATGTCATACGAAATGAAAGATACCAATTACTTTAGTTAATAATAGAGGGAAAGATAGAAGGTAAGCGTGGTGTCAGCCGGAAGAAGATGTCATGGCTCCGCAATATCAAACAATGGACAGGACTGAATAATGCAGGAGATCTAATACATACCATAAGAAACAGATATATGTGGCGTAATGTGATCACAAACATCCATTAGTGGATATGCAGCAGAAGAAGAAGAAGAAGAAGAGCACTTATTAGACCAAGAGATAGTAATCCTAATAGTTAGTACAGTAGTTAATACCAAGATTAAGTCATATCGATGCAATATGAAATATAGTTCATTATACTCTCTTATCCGCAAATCGCTAGGAAATGTTGACATTCCAGACAAAATTTCTTAAAGAAAAAGTCAAGATTTCCTTACTGTTAGGATTTATTCATTTCCCTACAGTTTTTGGTGTTCTACATTAATGAATAAAAACACGTTGTTTATAAGGAATTAATTTATATTTTAAAAAGTTCAATGTATTACAGAATACATTTTAAAATTAGTTCCTTATATTTACAGTTATTTGACAGTTAGTACAGTTATTAAAAATTGGAGGAACATAATTGGAACTATGAAAAACCTTTTCAAAAACATGCGACATAATAGGGTTATTGTGTTAAATATTTTGTACTATGAAAATTTTATTTGCCACCTCAACCTTATTGTTAAGAGATTCTTCAATATATCCTTCAGCAACGTTTGATGATTTCCATCCGACATGCCTCTTTAAAATAGTTATGTCGGCACCAGAGTCAACCAATATTGTTGCAGAAGACCGACAAAAGCATTGACCAGTATATTCTGTCGGATTTTCCAAGTTCAAAACAAAAGCAACTATTCTAGGCATTTTTCTAAATTAATGTATTTTTACTACTTCTCTACTACCCTTTTCGCTTTGATATTTAAAGAAAAATCGGTCACTTTTCATATTTTCTGATCTTAACGAAACATACTTTCGATAAAGATACAAGTACATCTGATTAACTACAAATGATCTTGGTTTGTTGGTCTTCGAATCAGGTATGCTAATTAAAAGTTTAGATTTTAGGTCTTCTACATCGTGTAGAGTCATTTGGACTAACTCATCCATTCTACAGGCCCCAAAAATACCAAATAATAAAGCCACCTAAAGAATGAATAAATCATAATAGAAATTAAAACATAGTAAATTACCTTAATCAATAAATTTTCTTTATCTGGAGCTTCCTGGAAAAATTTTACGATTTCTTTCTTCGTTAACATCTTTGCCCTATAACCTTAAGCTTGCCGTTTCAATAAAGAACGAAGTTTTGAATATGTAAATATATCTACATTGTGTTTAATTGCAAGGGTTGACTTCAACATTAAATAATTGGCCCACAATGTTGAAGAGTTTATTTTTAAACAAAGGTCTAGAAAGTATGTCATTACAACATTTTCCGAGAAAGAACTCGTGTTTTTACTCTTGCAATAGTCCATAAAACGTTTATATGCATATTCGTACTTTTCTTTTGATTTCTTTGGGAATAATTCTAATGAAGCAGTATTCGCTGCCTCAACCAGCTCTGGAGGATTCCCAGAAATGGAAAATTCATCATAACTTATCATTTTACAATATTTTGTTTTCGAAAACACTAGCAATTAAATGTATATGCATCAAGTTTGACAATTCAACATTAAAACTTTTCCACAGTAACGCAACCAATTTTATTACGAATTTCAAAGCACCATTTATTTATGAATAAAATTATTCGCGATTTTTTCAAAATTAATTAATATCTGTCGAATTTTTAACGATTTGCGAAAAAATAGTATATTTACCTCATAGAAAAAGCCACATTCCTGAACTCTGTGTTGCAATCTTCACAGTAGTCCAGGAATGTTAGGCTTTTCCTACCCGGTAAACAATGTATTATTTTTGTTTTTTAATGAGCAAAAAACCAGTTCTGATCTGTCTGAACTGAGATTAACGTGAGGCACTCTAAACTATATTATTAAATTTTAATTGTTAAGATCCTTCTTTACGATTGGAACTTCACCCTAAAGGTATGATGTTGTTTTTCGGTGTTTCGAGCTGAAGTGCAGCTGATTAGTGTAGCGATGCAAATGTGTATAAAACACGGTGTAAGGAACAGAGGCATTGTGATACGATCAGACAGTCAGGCTGCCATCCTTGCTATTGGTCATCCAATAGTTAAATCAGCTGTTGTTAGGGATAGTAAAAACAACCAGGTCACTCTGATGTGAGTTCCAGGTCACAAGGGAGTTAGAGGCAGACTGAAGACTGTCTTGCTAAGAAAATGGCAAATACACATTTTTCTGGCCCAGAACTCTTCTGTGGACTCCCCAAGGCTTACTTGAATGAAGAGGTTCGATGCTGGGAAACAGATGAAATAAAATCTCACTGGAATAAAGTGCCAGCACAAAGACAAACGGAAAGGCTAGTAAGCTTCTCGAGTTAGACAAGAAATGCTTAAAACTGGTGACACGACTCCTTACTAAACACTGCCCTCTGAGGTATCACATGGAAATGATGGGCAAAACAGAGAGAGATAGTTACAGCTACTGCAATAACTTGTGATTAAGGATTAAGCATAAAAGATCTGATAGGTCAAGGTGCTTGAGAGGCTGCATAGCCTTTACGACCCCCCTCCTACAATCTACAATATGTATAAAGGTTTATTGTAAATTATAATTTTTTTTTCTTTACTATATTTTACAAATAAAAAAGAGCTAAAGGTTACTTAATGCATTATTTGTATTTAAAAATAGTTTCTTGTAGAATCAACCAGTAAGTATCTACAAATTTTAGTGTACACTACAAGAATTTTCATTCTGCGCCTGCAACTAATTGGACGTTAGAATATGGGTATCCAAATACTGAAGCAAAATATACTTATCCCAGAAGAGCCTTACTGGCAGGAGTTATGTATGCTTTAGAAGCTAAGCTTACACTTTACGATGAAGATATAGATTATTCCTGTAGAAGTTCAATGCAAGGATTTAAGGTAAATTTTTAATAGCACTGGTAAATATAAACAGATTAATTAATTATATCTCGTTTTATACCCAATTTTTTTTTCATAGGTAATAAGAATATTTGAAAATATTAATAAGAAATTGTTAACTGTTCAATGTAATCAAAACGAAAGTGATGGTTTTTGAAAGAGAAGCATGACAAACTGTGGAGCTTCGATTGAGGGAGAAAGAGTGGAACTCTTGTGTACTTGAGTTCAAAGTTAACGAGAGATGGAAAGTATGACAGTGACATTGGGAGAAGTGTGTTGGCAGGAAAACATATGAATTGGACACTGCATAGCCAGCGTAGCCAGAAAGTGTCAAAAAGGCACGTCTGGCTAGAGGTAATGGTTCCTACAATTTATGTATAAGGCGAGTGTGAATGGACAAGTCAGTAGAGGTCGACCTCGGCGAACATAATTCGTTCAGATCTACATTGTTTTGAAGAAAGGCCAGGTCAAGAGTACCACTGATGAAAGTAGAGCAAGCAAAAAATGTGTGTAAGAACCGTAACAAGTGGAAGGAAGTGGTCTCTGCCTACATCTATGAGAAAAAGTCGTGACTATATGTATGTAACTGTTCAAGTATGTTTTTAAATATTTTTTTTAATATTTTATATTTGAGATTTTAGATTATCGAAAAAGATGATTTTAAAATGTATACATTTAATATATACAAATTTAGACACTTGATATAAATGTTTTATTTTTTATTTTTTGACTTAAATATAAATAAAAAGTTTAATTTTTTGTGTTAGCATGATTTTTAGTTTAATATACCAGAATTATAATGCAGCTATGACAAAAAACCGGTTATGATTATAATAGTAGGTAACCTAAAGATTCCTAATTAAAAACTTCAGTAGATGTGTGTGTGTGTGTGTGTGTGTGTGTGTGTGTGTGTGTGTGTGTGTGTGTGTGTGTGTGTGTGTGTGTGTGTGTGTGTGTGTGTGTGTGTGTGTGTGTGTGTGTGTGTGTGTGTGTGTGTGTGTGTGTGTGTGTGTGTGTGTGTGTGTGTGTGTGTGTGTGTGTGTGTGTGTGTGTGTGTGTGTGTGTGTGTGTGTGTGTGTGTGTGTGTGTGTGTGTGTGTGTGTGTGTGTGTGTGTGTGTGTGTGTGTGTGTGTGTGTGTGTGTGTGTGTGTGTGTGTGTGTGTGTGTGTGTGTGTGTGTGTGTGTGTGTGTGTGTGTGTGTGTGTGTGTGTGTGTGTGTGTGTGTGTGTGTGTGTGTGTGTGTGTGTGTGTGTGTGTGTGTGTGTGTGTGTGTGTGTGTGTGTGTGTGTGTGTGTGTGTGTGTGTGTGTGTGTGTGTGTGTGTGTGTGTGTGTGTGTGTGTGTGTGTGTGTGTGTGTGTGTGTGTGTGTGTGTGTGTGTGTGTGTGTGTGTGTGTGTGTGTGTGTGTGTGTGTGTGTGTGTGTGTGTGTGTGTGTGTGTGTGTGTGTGTGTGTGTGTGTGTGTGTGTGTGTGTGTGTGTGTGTGTGTGTGTGTGTGTGTGTGTGTGTGTGTGTGTGTGTGTGTGTGTGTGTGTGTGTGTGTGTGTGTGTGTGTGTGTGTGTGTGTGTGTGTGTGTGTGTGTGTGTGTGTGTGTGTGTGTGTGTGTGTGTGTGTGTGTGTGTGTGTGTGTGTGTGTGTGTGTGTGTGTGTGTGTGTGTGTGTGTGTGTGTGTGTGTGTGTGTGTGTGTGTGTGTGTGTGTGTGTGTGTGTGTGTGTGTGTGTGTGTGTGTGTGTGTGTGTGTGTGTGTGTGTGTGTGTGTGTGTGTGTGTGTGTGTGTGTGTGTGTGTGTGTGTGTGTGTGTGTGTGTGTGTGTGTGTGTGTGTGTGTGTGTGTGTGTGTGTGTGTGTGTGTGTGTGTGTGTGTGTGTGTGTGTGTGTGTGTGTGTGTGTGTGTGTGTGTGTGTGTGTGTGTGTGTGTGTGTGTGTGTGTGTGTGTGTGTGTGTGTGTGTGTGTGTGTGTGTGTGTGTGTGTGTGTGTGTGTGTGTGTGTGTGTGTGTGTGTGTGTGTGTGTGTGTGTGTGTGTGTGTGTGTGTGTGTGTGTGTGTGTGTGTGTGTGTGTGTGTGTGTGTGTGTGTGTGTGTGTGTGTGTGTGTGTGTGTGTGTGTGTGTGTGTGTGTGTGTGTGTGTGTGTGTGTGTGTGTGTGTGTGTGTGTGTGTGTGTGTGTGTGTGTGTGTGTGTGTGTGTGTGTGTGTGTGTGTGTGTGTGTGTGTGTGTGTGTGTGTGTGTGTGTGTGTGTGTGTGTGTGTGTGTGTGTGTGTGTGTGTGTGTGTGTGTGTGTGTGTGTGTGTGTGTGTGTGTGTGTGTGTGTGTGTGTGTGTGTGTGTGTGTGTGTGTGTGTGTGTGTGTGTGTGTGTGTGTGTGTGTGTGTGTGTGTGTGTGTGTGTGTGTGTGTGTGTGTGTGTGTGTGTGTGTGTGTGTGTGTGTGTGTGTGTGTGTGTGTGTGTGTGTGTGTGTGTGTGTGTGTGTGTGTGTGTGTGTGTGTGTGTGTGTGTGTGTGTGTGTGTGTGTGTGTGTGTGTGTGTGTGTGTGTGTGTGTGTGTGTGTGTGTGTGTGTGTGTGTGTGTGTGTGTGTGTGTGTGTGTGTGTGTGTGTGTGTGTGTGTGTGTGTGTGTGTGTGTGTGTGTGTGTGTGTGTGTGTGTGTGTGTGTGTGTGTGTGTGTGTGTGTGTGTGTGTGTGTGTGTGTGTGTGTGTGTGTGTGTGTGTGTGTGTGTGTGTGTGTGTGTGTGTGTGTGTGTGTGTGTGTGTGTGTGTGTGTGTGTGTGTGTGTGTGTGTGTGTGTGTGTGTGTGTGTGTGTGTGTGTGTGTGTGTGTGTGTGTGTGTGTGTGTGTGTGTGTGTGTGTGTGTGTGTGTGTGTGTGTGTGTGTGTGTGTGTGTGTGTGTGTGTGTGTGTGTGTGTGTGTGTGTGTGTGTGTGTGTGTGTGTGTGTGTGTGTGTGTGTGTGTGTGTGTGTGTGTGTGTGTGTGTGTGTGTGTGTGTGTGTGTGTGTGTGTGTGTGTGTGTGTGTGTGTGTGTGTGTGTGTGTGTGTGTGTGTGTGTGTGTGTGTGTGTGTGTGTGTGTGTGTGTGTGTGTGTGTGTGTGTGTGTGTGTGTGTGTGTGTGTGTGTGTGTGTGTGTGTGTGTGTGTGTGTGTGTGTGTGTGTGTGTGTGTGTGTGTGTGTGTGTGTGTGTGTGTGTGTGTGTGTGTGTGTGTGTGTGTAAAACTTACAAGGTAGAAGTTTTGCACGAAGGACAAGACCGAGTTTAAAGAAAGGCCATAACGGTACATTGCTTCAGGTAGCTGCTCTACAAAGTGATCCTTAAATTGACCGCATTTTGCACTTTCCGTACGATAACTTCAGAAGGAGAGCCAGGGTTTTTTTTTGTTTATTTTTTACTTTTTTGAACTGAAGGGTAATTATATAAAAAAAAAAAGAGCCCTTGGTTTGGAAAAGTTAGTTTTGCTACAGCAAAACTGTTTATTTATTTTGGGATTTTTGTTATAATTTTTTTTTTGAAGTTAGATTTATTTTATTTTAAAATTCTAAAATTAGTATTCACGTTTAGTTTGATGTTCTTAAGAATAATTCTTGAATTTTTATATGTCTGATTTGTAATTTTTAACATTTTAATTTTTATTCGATTTATTTTAGATATCGGTTACTCACCCTTCAAGATTACCACGACCAAAATACGACCACACTAGAATATCTCTTGATGAAGCTGTTATGATAACTTTAATATTAGATATGATATCAACTTCAAAAGATGTTAAAAATTATCCACCGAGAAGAAGAAATTGTTACATGCCTAATGAAAGGCAACTGAAATATTTTAAAGTTTACACGCAACAAAATTGTAAAGTAGAATGTTTAACAAATTATACAATGAGGAAATGTGGTTGTACTAACATTTTTATGCCGAGTAAGTTTATATCTTTTATTCTTTAAAAGTTTTGTTAGCAGCAACAATAAAAACACAATATTTTTTACAGTATCTAATGTACATATTTACAACACTAATACAGTAAAACCTCGATATAACGGACCTCTGTTTAACGGACTTTGGATATATCGGACCTCTGTTTAATAGACTTTGGATATAAAGATCCTCTGTTTAACGGACTTTGGATGTAACGGACCTCTGTTTAACGGACTGCGAACTGAACCCCATTAAACTCGTTTGGGCCCAAGTTAAAAATTTTGTAGCAAGGAGAACATTACATTAAATTACATTTTTAAGTTTAGGCCATTGGTATTGTTACCTATGTCACGTAGATCTTTGATCATCTGTGACTACCGCTGTGTCTTTAGGGCATCAGAATTCTAGTCCGCTAGTTTTGGTAAACCGCAGGATTTTTGTTGGCCCTGTTTTATTTAGATCACTTGGATCCATTATCATGCGGCCCCAGATTTGGTACCTGTACACCCTAGCATCGAGCAGCTACACATCATGTGTATGCTGCTCTCTTCCTCTTCGCCGCATAGTCGGCAGTTTTTTTCAGCCGCCAGCTTGAGTTTGAAGAGGTGCGCCCTTAGTGCGATGTGACCAGTGAGCAGGCCAAGCGTGCTGCTTATCCTACTGCGGTTTATCGTCCAGAGTGCGTCTGCTTTCTTCTGGAGAGGCTTTTTCATCAGCTATCTTGATGTTTTGCAGCCAGTTTTTGCATTTCACTGCATTTCAATTTATGTTTTGCTTCAGCAATTGGAAATCCGACCAACTGGCTTCTTGGTTCCACCAGAGTTTCATTTCTTGCCAGTTTATCGGCTACCTCGTTGCCATTTATCCCTGTATGTCTAGGAACCCATGTAAGAATGGCCTTATTTGCAATCGCTAACTCAGTGAGAGCCCGCATGCAGTCTCACACCACCGATGATATTGTGGTGCAACTCATGAGGGCCCCAATGGCCGCGTGACTGTCAGTGAGAATATCAATCCCACTGTTGGTCACTCTGTTTTCTGTCAGGTGCTTGGCACACCTGAACATGGCATAACCTCGGCCTGGAAGACCGAGGCGTATTTCCCCAGGGGTATGCTTTCCCCTTGGTTGCAGGTTGCTCCAAACACACCTGTCCCTTAGCGTCCCTGGAGAAACACGACGTTTAAAATGAAATATTTTAAAATTCTTTTGGAGGAATCTTAAAAAATATTGATTCCAAAAAATGGCGTAAGTGTGCTGAGCATGTAATAACAGAAGAAAAAAAAATGTGTAAACTAGACCATTTAATTGACCTTACTGTAGATCCTTTAGTCATATCACTGGAACACGACGAAAGTTCGACGGATTTTTCTGACGCCGGCAGGTATAACAAACATTTTAAATTAAAATAATATCCTTGTTAAATTATATAGTAATACCCATGGTTACACCACTGCAAGTAGGAAATGATCCTTTTGCTGATTAACCTTTTTGTTTATGACAGGCTTTTTAATAAAAACAGGGTGGCTCAAGTAAAATATAATAATTCACACTATGGATTGCGGACCATTTAGAAATCATAAAAATTAGTTTGACCACTCTAATGGCGTTTTGTATTTATAAGTAGGATTTATTACCCCATATAATTTTAAAATAGAGTATTGGTTATAGGTCAAGGTGCTTGAGAGGCTGCATAGCCTTCAGGACCCCCCCCCTACAATCTGCAATCTCTTCGTCCGGATTCCTTCTTTATACTACCTAGATAAACATTGTTGACATATTGCGTCCTACGTAGCCGAAAAATTTTCTGATTGAAAAACTGGCTTTCCGCATAATAACATTGCGCCCATTTTTGAATTTACTTAAATGATTTTAATTTTTCTGTAAACGGCGTCTAAACGACTTAATAAATTGATCACAAATAGCTACGAAATATGTCTTTTAACATAAAGAAATGCATATTTATAATGACGAAATTAAAAAGTTTACACCTGTTAAAAACTTTTGTCTATATTTTTATTGTTTCTTATTGAAGTCAAGTTTATTAAATTTGGTCGACCCTTTCTGGATGCTCGGATTTTTTTTAAAATCAGTATATTTACGTATTACTATTGTCATTTGTAATAAATGTTTTTTATTTATTTAATCGTGTCTGAGCTTCATCCTGTAAAATATCTATATATAATATTAACAATACATATATATATATATATATATATATATATATTTATCACTCCAGTGTCTGGTGCATATCACAGCATTTTGATTGCACGTCCATAGGTCCTGGAGGTACATGGAGCTTATAGGGATTGGCACACCAGGAAATGTTCTATTGTCTAAGATTTTCCGCATTCACATGCTTCCTCTTCCGCATATCACCACTTCAGGAGTTTGTTCTTGCATCTTTGGCACCGGAGTCGGCTATGGGTTTTCTAGGTACCCCAGTCTAGGTCCGATCCTGCAGAGAGTTTTTGTTTTGGATTCCAGGTTGGGATATCATTGTCTGCTAAGTGCTGTTCCCACTTTGCCTCCTTGGTCGCAGTTTATAAGGCTGTGAGGGGCTGTGTAGACTGCATAAAGATTCGCCTTGATTTAGTCTAGCCACTGGCGGTACATGTTGATGCAATGGATGTCTGGTGTCGTCGCATTGCCTGCTTCCTTCGGCCATGGCTAAGGTTTCCCTCCGTATTTGTAGTGATGCAATTCCGGCTAGCATATAGAGTTGGTCAAGGCTGGTGGGTTTTAGACATGGACCTATTATTAGAGGAAACGAAACTATTTAGTGTGTAAAAACCAAACTATTTAAGCCCCAGTGTTTATTTTCACAAATAAGTTGAAACATCTCATTGTTTACTATTTTTTCATTTAGTGGTGTAGCGATGACGATTTCAATATCAAAATAAGCAGATATTATTTTGAGGCGTAAAACACGAATCTGAAAACCAAATGATTTGGAAATCAATACTTTTCGAAAAATTCTCAAAAAAGGTCATTACCTATTTCCCTGTTATTCAGTAACACTTATTTAGTGGTATTATCCTTCTTTCGTTGATATTTGAAGAACTATATACCTTCCTGATCCATTTTATAGTAGTATTTCATAAGAAATCTATACATCACCTTAAATTTAATCCAATCGAGAAATCAAGGAGTCACGTAACCCTGAGTATAATATTTTCCATTAGGTTACTTAGTTTGAACATTAAAATTAAAATTTAAAATACATTACATTTTATTTGTCAAATTATTTTTAATGATAATTATTTGATTTTTTATTCATTTCATACTGTTAGGTAAAATTATTTAAAATTCTTTTTCAGTACTTTAATTTGATAATATAATTTAGTTTAACGGGTATTAGTAAAATTGTTCGCTACACAATTAGCAGCCCTTGAGATGGAATAATTTAGTTTTATAAAAATAACTTATAACATTACATACAATTGGCTTTAGAAACTTTAACGTAACACAAAATTGTCGCCCAACATTTGGGGAATTAGTAAGTTTTTTAAAGTTACATAAAATTGGCACCCCACTTTTGTAAGTTTAGAAAAACAGTTTAGTTAGGGTAACACAATTTGGCGTCCGACTTTTGGGGTTTAGATACTTTTAGTAGGCTACAACACTTTAATTTGATAAAAAACTGAGTATCACCTATTCATAAATATATTACAAGCATGGCCGTAACTCCACAATAATGTTAAAGCGTTTCCAGCACGAGGACGGGACAAAGAGGATCGATTGGTATTCTTTGTCATACTCATGGCCACTCTCGTGTAATTATTGCGACAAAACAAACAGAGTTTTATGAATGGAATGTTGCGTCTCCTCTGGATAATGGGACTATGGTTTTAGACATTCCGTTATTAATCTGCACGTGTCATTCAGGACAGGGTCCAGTCTATCGGCGTGTGCTGATCTCTCCCATAAATAAATGTTGAACTGTGTTCGTACTGCAAAACTTATACTTTTTATTACAAATATTTTTTGTACTATAATATTGATTTTTTTAGGAGAAAACAAAACAAGAATTTGCAGTGGACAGGACCATCATTGTATTCATGTAGCTGAAGGTAATTTTATTTTTATTTTTATTTTAAAAACATCAAACATTAAAATCGACGACATTGTTCCAATTAGTTGCGACATAAACGAATTTAGAACAATGCTGGAAGATCTAAAGCACATATCGTCGGTAGTGGGACTCGAGATGAATGTCAGCAAAACTAAAATAATGAGTCCAACAGGAGAACATTTGGAAATTCAAGGCCAAATAATAGAAAACGTAGATCAGTACATCTCAAACCTATTCTATGGCCTAAAAGCAGCAGTACGAATAGAAGACATGACATCAGAGGAAATAGAAATACAAAGAGGTGTTCTTCAGGGGTGTATACTATCACCAATCTTCTTTAATCTGTACTCGAAGGACATAGTAAATAGGGCACTTGATGATCAGGACATGGGCATTAAAATTAACGGCATGACAATAAATAATCTAAGGTACGCCGACGATACAGTTATTTTAGCTGGAACACACGAAGACCTACAGACGCTAATTAACAGAATGGTCACAGTAAGCGAAGAATATAGACTATCACTAAACATAAGCAAAACAAAATATATGCTGATAACAAAAATAACTCAAGACAATCGTAAAATATATGTGAGGAACCAGCCTATTGAAAGAGTAAGACAATACAAATACCTAGGCACGATTATTAATGAGAACAATGACAGCTCCCAAGAAATACAAGTCAAAATAAAACAGGCGAGAAGCACCTTTACAAGAATGAAGAGGCTTTTCTGCTGCAAAGATTTAAACCTTGATTTAAAAATACGACTGATGATATGCTATGTGCTGTCTATACTATACTATGGGATGGAGGCCTGGACAGTGAAGGTAACCGACATAAGGAAACTGGAGGCAATTTATGGTTGAAGAACATTAGGGATTGGTTTGGATGCAGTAATAATGAACTATTTAGAGCTGCGGTCTCAAAAATAAGAATTGCTATGATGATTGCCAACCTTCGAAGCGAAGACGGCACCTAGAGAAAAAGAAGACATATACCTTGGACATGCAGTAAAGCTTAAAAAGGAAAATCAATTGGCGAAGATAGGCAAAAGAGTAGCTTTAACATGGTCGGCTTTTGGAAAGCTCCAATATATATTTAAAGAGGCCAATATGCCCATAAGCTTGAAATGGAAGGTATATGAAGCTTGCATACTGCCAGTCTCAACTTACGGTCTAGAAAACGCCACATTAACAAAAAAAAGCGTAAAAAGACGCAACGAGCAATAGAACGAAGAATGCTTGGGATAAGTCTGAGGGACAGAGTACGTAATAAGACCATTCGACAAAGAACCAAAGTCACCGATATCATAGAGCGTGTCGCACACCTTAAGTGGCAATGGGCTGGTCATGTAGCTAGACAAAACGATAGCAGATGGACGAAAAAGTTAATTCAGTGGAAACCCAAAGAAACAAGGAGGCGCATAGGAAGACCTCCAAAAAGATGGCTAGATAATGTATAGAGAACAGCGGGCACCCATTGGCAGCAAACAGCTCAAGACAGAAACTCATGAAAGAGATTAGAAGAGGCCTATGTCCTGCAGTAGGCAATAATTGGCTAAAGAAGAAGAAGAAGATGCGTGTATAAGTAAAATAATAATTTTATATAACATTTTTTAAAGCTAAATTTAGTGTTAGTAATGTCAAAAAAGTATTTTTTAATTTTCTAGAAAAAAAAACATGAGTTATAATTTTTTTTGTGTGATGACTTAAAATTGCAGCTTCTGTTTATATAAAGAGAATAGTTCACGAATTATTGTCCCTAACATAGTTGGCGTTGAATGACAAATGCAAATAAAGTGTCAGGCAAGAGCTTATTACATGACATTAGTGTGTGCCAATCAGCATCAGTGCATCAGTTCGTGTATGTTAAATATTATTTTTTTCTTTGGTGCGTGCATGATTTTATTAAAATGGACAAAATAAAGATAAAAGGTGCGATAAAGTACCTCTGTAAAAAGGGGTTATCACTGCAGGAAATTTATAAGGACATGGTTAAGGTATTGGGTGACTCTGCCACTTCGTACCAGGTAATTAGGAACTGGTCACGAGATTTTAAACTGGAAAAATAGTCCAGTCAACATGCACCAGGTGGTGACCAAAGAAAATGTAAATTTAGTCCACGACATGGTATTAAAGGACAGAAGAATTACAGTCAATGCTAAAGTAGAGACATGTAAGTTTTCTGTTGGGAGCGTTTAAAAAATTTTACACCAGAAATTGGCTCTAAAAAACTCTCTGCATGTTGGGTTCCTTACAGAGATATAGGAGCACAAAAAGGGTTTTCGACCAAGAACCGCAGCCATGTTGAAACGAGATGATGGGTCTATTATGGCGGCAAAAGGCGAAGTGCTTAGTACTTGGAAAGCCTACTTCGCCAATCTCCCAAACAAGCCGAACCAGAACGTTCGCGCTAACCAACCCATGCATACGGCCGAAGTACACGTTAACCCACCCACCTTAGATAAAACTCGAAAAGCCATAAGCAAGCTTAAGAACAATAAATCCAGTGGTAGGGATGGAATTCCCGCAGAAATCTTTAAAAAAGGGGGGAGACCAATTGTCACAAGCGGTACACAATCTGATAATACGGATCTGGGAGGAGGAGGTAATGCCGGACGAATTGGGAGAAGGAGTAATTATCCCCTACACAAAAAAGGTGACAAAATGTCCTGTAGAAACTATCGCGGCATTGCGCTCCTGAATAGTGCATACAAAATACTGTTAAATATCATTCGCGAACAAACCCCTATGCGGAGGAGATCATTGGCGAATCCCAGTGCGGCTTCAGAAGTGGTAGATGAACAATAGACCAGCTCTTCGCTATCAGGCAACTTTTAGAGAAGTCATGGGAATTTAATAGAGACCTTCACAATTTATTTATAGACTTCGTCATCAGAGTAAGACTCTGGGAGTCAATGCTAGAACTGGGAATACCCGGTAAACTAGTGCGCATAACTAAAGCATTTATAGAGGGTTCACGAAGCAGCGTTAAGGTGGAGGGAGAATACAGCGAGGTATTTGCCATAAACACAGGTCTAAAACAGGGAGATGCACTCTCTACCGTTCTCTTTAACATTGCAATAAAGAAGGCAGCAAGAACAGCAACTGTCCACGCCCAAATATTTGGACCTCGGGGTCCAAGTCTGTTACTGGCGTATGCTGATGATATTGACGTTGTTGGGGGTAGTACAGTTAACGTGAAAGAAAATTTTGTATGCATAGAAAAGGAAGCTAATAAAATCGGGCTTCGTGTTAATGAAAATAAAACAAAATACATGCACGTCACAAGAAACCCTGCACTTGATCGACTGCGTCAAAACGTAACAATCGGCGAATTTAACTTCAAGCATGTACAAAACTTCCAATACCTTGGAGCAATAATAACAGCGGACAACAACATGCATAAAGAAATAAAACATCGCATTACACAAGGAAATAATTGCTACTTCGCCTTACGATCTTTCTTCATGTCCAAGCACCTCTCTAGAATCTCAAAAATCATTTTATATAAGACCATCCTTAGACCTATTGTAACATATGCATGTGAAACATGGACCATGAACGTAAATGATACTTTAATTTTAAGACGTTTTGAGCGGAAGATACTCCGAAAAATATACGGTCTCTACCGCGACCTAGAAACAGGCCATTACAGAATAAGAACTAACGCTGAACTAGCCCAGTTGTACAATATCCCGGACATCATACAAGAAATAAAAGCAAATAGACTGAGATGGGCTGGCCACATACAAAGGAGTCAGGACACAAGAATCTTTAAATCTGTATGGGAGACGGCCCCTTAAAGAAAGAGGCCGCTAGGAAGGCCTAAATTGAGATGGCGAGATAACATAAGGAAGGACCTCTCAACTCTGGGAATCGAAGTAGATAGATGGCACGAAATTGCAGAAGACTGTAGCAGATGGAGGCAAGTAGTACAGGTAGCAAAAACGCACCCTGGGTTGTAAGGCTAAGGAAGAAGAATATGTTGGGTTCCTCGAAAGCTGATGGCAGACCAGAAGCGTGTTCGCTAGGTTGCAGTGGAGACAAATTCGTAGATCATGAACAGGAATCCTGATGAATTTACGGTCGACGAAACATGAGTTCATTACTTTGGTCCAGAATCCAAAAAACAAAGCATGGAATGACGGGGTTCCCTTTTTCCTCGAAAATTTCGTGTTGTCCCATCAGCTGGTAAGATCATGGCTACAGTTTTTTGGGATTTTACAGGTGTTATTTTCGTGGATTATTTACCGCGAGGGCGCATTATAATATAGGTGAATATTATGCGAATTTAATACCAAAAGTACGTGAAACAATCAGAGAAAAGAGAAAAGGAAAATAACGTCGAGGTGTGCTTTTCCACCAGGACAACGCTCCGGCTTACAAAAGTTGTGTTGCAATGGCTGCCGTTCACAAACCGGGATTTAAAATTTTTAAACAACCCCGTTATACTCCAGATTTGGCTTCCAGCGACTACCATATATTCCCAAAATTAAAAGAACATCTTCCACTATGACTTAGAGTTTGATTAGTATACACAGATGAGAAGTGATCAGCAAATAAATTTGCAATATCATTACCACAGAAACGAACTGAATCATTTACTCAATGTCATACTTTTCATCTCTTGTTAACTTTGAACCAAAGTATACAAACTCATTTACTTGTTCCACTCTTTTTCCCTTATGCATTAGACGATCGTTCATTTTCAATCCATACGCACTCTTTTTCAAATTTTTTAAGATGAAACTTAATAATTTTAATTTATTGTTTTTTTTTATTTATTTTCATTTTTTAGTGGACATGTTAAACACCAGTTTAGATGCTCAGTTACAGAAGCTAAAAGGTAAGATGGAACGTACAGAATGCGATTGCCTTCCTGTTTGTTCCAAACTAAACTACATTACCCAGAGTTCGCATTTAAATTGGAATTGGCAAAATCAATACTTCAATTATACTAAAGGGTAAGAGTTAAAATTTACTTTTATACATTTAAAACACTTCCTTTTATTTGAAGATGTAACGTAACTTGCTAATATTTCGATTTCTGTTGGGTTTACAAAAAAAAATGTTGAATTAAAGTTTTTTCAAATAATTTAGGCCATCTGCATAAGTCGATAATAAGTATACAGGGTGCACTTTTACTCCAAAATAACTTATTTACATTATTTTTTAAATAGTACACCCTGTATAAATTTTTAATTTTTCATAATTTATTAAATAACAAATACAACCATCAAGAACGCAAAAACTCTGGACAGACCACGTTAGTAATGAAGAGGTTTTGTGAAGGATAGGTAAGGACAGAGTTAGTTGTCGCCATAAAGAAGAGGAAAACCGCGTATTTAGGACATGTAATTCGCAGTGATCGAATAAAGCTGCTGAAAATAATAATGAAGGGCAAAATAGAAGGCAGACGAGGTATAGGAAGACGCCAACATTCGTGGTTAAAAAATATAAGAGATTGGACCGGACTAGACTCACATTCCTTATTCCGAGCTGCTCAAGACCGGACTCATTTCGTCGAGATTGTTGCTAACCTTCAATAGAAGACGGAACCGAAAGAAGAAGAATAAAGCATAATTTTAATCTTATTTATTCTACAGTTATTGAGAATTTACGGTAACGTTTTTATTACCAAAATAATTATCAGGAACAAATAACTTATTAATCTCATATAATTAGATGTTCAAATTGTCTTTCTTCTACTATTTGACAGTATTCAAGTTATTTGACGGGTTGTTATCAGAATTCTATTTCTCAGTTCATACCGATTATCAGGTTTTGTCTTTTACACAATGTTTTTTAGACATCCCCAGAGAAAATAGTTGGAAGATCTTGCTGGCCATTCAATAGTGCCCCTTCTTCCAATCCACCTGTCTTGGAAAACTCGAACAGCAACACTAAAGTGTGTTGATGCACTATCCTGCTGAAATCAACTGCATTTTTATGCAAATTCAAATTGCCATCTACAAAAAGGTCCAATCAAAGTGATGCCAATAAACCCTACCCAAACATAAACTTTTAAAGGCCTTTGTGTTCCGCATCCATCTAGGATTAGTATCACTTCAATATCCATAGATAATAATATATAGAGAATAACTACTATTTAATATAAAGGTGGCTTCATCGAAAAAGACTATCTTATTTGTAAAATAAGGGTCTGCATTTACCTTTTGCATTGTAGTTTCACAAAATTCCATTCTGCGGTCTTAATCATTATCATGGGGCACTGCATAGCTTTATAAACAGCCAGAAAGTGTCAAAAAAAAGGCACGACTGGGTGTGCTTAAAGGAGTGTTGATTCCTACACTTATGTATGGTAGTGAATGTTGGGTTTGGCAGAAGAAGCATGAAAATAGGATTAATACTGTGGAGATGAGTAGTCTAAGAAGTATAGCCAGAGTGACTCGGTTGGATGAAGTAAAGAATCGTGAGATAAGAAAACGCTGTGGTGTAAAAGAACATGTGGTTACAAAGATACTTTGAAAGGATGGATGAAGGAAGGTTGACGAAACACATATATAAAGTGAGTGTGAATGGACAAGTCGGTAGAGGTCGACCTCGATCAGATTAACATTGCTTTGAAGAAAGGCCAGCTCAAAATTACCAACAACAGACGAGCATGGATGACAGCACTACTGAAAGTAGAGGAAGCAAAAGATGTGTGTAAGAACCATAGCAAGTGTAAAGAAGTGGTCGCTGCCCACCTCTTCAAAAATAAACAGTATTGCCGTAGTAAAACTAACTTTTCCAAACCGAGGGCTCTTTTCTATTTTATATAGTTACCCTTCGGTTCGGAAAATAAAAAAAATTAAAATACCTGAAAGTTTCATCGCCATACCTCTCTTTTTAAACCGTCCCGCTGAAAATGGTCCATTCGACGCGTGGGGCCATGAAACGTGCAGCTCACATGGTTTCGGCGATTTTGATTTTTGGGGGTAAACCAATACTGTTTCTTTTTACTTTTTTGAACCAAAGGGTAAAAAAAAATGTTACGATTTTTGAATCCGTCTCTGTCGATCTACCTAGAGACGATGGCGCCGACCGAATTTGCTTTGTTATGCCGACCAGCGATTCGCCTGGTAAATTCTCGTAGCGTCCAGATCGTTCGTGAAAAAGGTCGAAGTATGATTTACAGGTATAAAAAGGACGGCGGTCGTGAGGAAAGACAGTTAAGTTTTAAAAGTGTTTACGTTATGAAATTTAAATAGTTATAGAAAGTTGTATATCTAATGGAATATCTAAGTGATTTATAAAAGTAGAATTTATTGTATTGAATAAACATTGTTTTATTACTGTATCGAGAGTTTTAAATCGCCGAACCCAAGAAAAAACTAGAAAACTCGTAACAATATGTATGTATGCATAAAAAAAGCAATATTAACGTCCAAATGCTATAGACAAAAAATTGAAAATAGTAAAAACTACAAAAAAACGAAAATTAATACATTTTAATCACGTTTTGCAAAATTTTAAAAAGTATGGACTATATTTAATCATAGTGGGAAAAATAATTAGTAAGCACGGTTTTGAGAGATAACCTGGTTAAGGAACTTCTTGGTGTATTTCTGTATTAAGCAGCTGTTAATAAAACTATAATCATGGATGTGGTAGCCAACATTATCATTCACTACGGTACCAAAAGAATGCAATTTGGAATGCAGAGCACTTACCTTTATATCTTTATCCCACAGTTATTTGTTAATTATATTTAATTATGTGGAGCACATCATCAATGTATTTTAACAGCAATTTTGGTCGATTTCATAAAATTTACCTCTGACGAAAGCATGACTGCGATGAAATTCGGCTAACCAATTTTGAACATATTGAACTAAAAAGTTGAATGAAGAAATTTGAGACATTTTTATTTTTTCCTGAAACTATTCGAGAAAACCTAAGAGGTGAAATTTTTCTTAATAAGTCATTTCTTCGTTACAATTTTGACGATAACAGCTTTTAATTATTAATAAAATAATATTTGATTACAATTTTACCATTTAATGGTCGTTAATAAAAACTAAAAATCTTTTATTTAATTTTAATTTTTTTTTATTTCAGGAAACACATGTCCATGTTTCAAATCTTCTTTAAGGACAACCAGTTTATTACGTCAGAAAGAAACGAATTATTTGGGCCGATTGACTTCGTTGCCAATCTTGGAGGTCTTCTTGGACTATTTGTAGGCTTTTCTCTCTTATCGTTAATCGAAATTATTTATTATTTAACCCTTAGATTGGCTGCTAACTGTAAATTGTTTGGACGAAACAAATGGTCTGGCAAATGAGCATAAGTTAAATCAATAGTTTTTTAAAAGCTTCTAAAACTAATACCATTTTCTTAAAGATTAAATTATTATATTCTGGTATGCAACAAGCTTCTTTAAAAAAATGTTAAAAAGCAAAAACAAAAAAGTTTATATTAAAATTATTTCTTAAGTACGAACTCTCTACACCTAAGTCAGTTTTCTTTAAAAACGCCTATTATTAATTTGATGTAAGAGATTTAAAAACAAAATAAAAACTTAAAATAATATAAATTTGTTTAAATTGATTGTTTTGGTATACATGTTTATTATCGTGGTATACTTATCTTGCTCCGGGCAGCGTCAGTGAAGAAAATAATACCCCAGTGGTCAAATATGGTGATGAAAGTCCAGCGGCCAGAAGGGCAGATTTTCCTTAACCCTTTATAGTTCTACAAATACGATTTAAAATGATATATTAATCTTTTGATTTTTTATAAATTGTTAAATATTTGTTGATATTTTTTGCGACAAAGTTATTAATAACAAATATCTCAATTTCTATGGTAAATATGAAAAAGATGTCTGGCAACAAATTTTATACGGTGCTATAATTTAAAACCAGCCAGTCCAAATAATTTTTGATTTTGCGTAAATGTTAAAAAAACAAAAACACGTCGAATTTTAAATTAAAGGAGAGGTTTTAAAAATTTTATTCTGCTGTTTCCAAGTGGCAACCCTTTAACACCTCTTCTTTAAAATGTCAAATAGCAACCCCTACCTTGTGATACATCAAATGAAAACCCAAGAAAAATGCAAATCAGCTATATAAACAACAATTTATTCTATCGATTTATTTTGCTGATAACATTAAACATAGCGCAATTACAACAAAAACTTAAATGAAGTTAATTGCAAAGAACTCCTTAAATGTATTTACAATAACTGTTCAAAGTGTGCTCTGTTATTTTGTAGGCAATAATATTTTTAAATTCCTCTCAAACTCTTTGCAAAGTTTCGCTAGTAATTCGTTTACATTCTTCAGGTATTCTAAGCTTTAGTTCTTTAATGTTTTTGAGAGGAATTGTGTAATAATTGTCTAATAATTGTGACCAAGGTAAGCCGTTTTTCGTCGTTTAATAGTTGTTAACAATTCTCGGTTTGTATGGACTCTTCTTAATATTTCTTCATTGGTTACCCTGTCTGTCCAAGGTACTCTTAATAGGCGTCGGTAAGTCCACATTTCGAAAGCCTCTATTTTATTGATTGAGTCCACGACTGCACTACATACAGAAGTATTGACCAGACATAGCATTTTGCATATTGAATTCGAAGGACTATTTTTAGATCGCGATTTCTAAGAATCATGCATCATACATTGATCTTCGCTGAAAATTGAGTATTATCCTGTCAAAACACCTGATGATTTTTGTCATTTCAGTCCCTTCAATTATGTTTGTTAACAAAGCCATTTAATAAATAAAACGTTGATTCATCACTGAAACAAATATTTATAACCAAATTTGCGTCTTTTTGTATTTTTTGGGATATTTTTTCACAAAATTCAATTCTGCGGTCATAGTCGTTTTTACAAAGCTGATGATGAATTTGTATTTTATGAGAAAAACACACTTTGTGTATGGAACTAACAAAAATATTTGTAAGTTTTGATATTTTTGGAATGGAATAGGTAGGATTTATAGCAAAATGACCAAGTACTTTAATTTGTGCAGCTTCGTTGAGAACTCTGGGATTATTATTCATGTTATTTCGCAAAATTTGTCGTTATCAGCAAATTTCTAATTGACAGGGCCGTTACTTACTGAAGATCCATAGTAAAATAAATAAATATGCAGGAGACGATTCTATCTTCACAAATTTTTTATTCTACACACAACTTGTTTCGCTAACACAGTAGCTTTCTCAAGTGATTATACAATACGCTAAGTAAATCCATTTTTATACCCTTACAGGTAGGTACTAACTGTACCTGTCCTTAATATATTTACATTAATGGAATTCCATTTCAAAATGGTTTATTGTTATTCTAGGTAACCGTAACTTAAAAGATTAATTAAATAAATGGAATTTTATTTAACAGTTTAGGAAACATGAACTTAGTTCTATTCTAAGAAAATAAATTCAACAATGGTGAGTTATTTAAATCAAGTTGGTCGTTAAGTAGTAGGTTTGAATTTATAAGTCTATTAATTTCTTGTGATTCTAAACTTTAATCCTTTATTTTCTATATGTAAAATTTTGAATTCCTCATCAAAAGTATAATTTTCTTTTAAAAGATGATTTGAATATGTTGATTAGTTTTCTTATTCACATAACGCATATGATGTTCGTTTGTGCGATTTTTAAAAGTTCTACCAGTTTGACCAATATATACCTTAGGGCAAGTTTCACAATTTAATTTATGTACACCAGATTTATTAAATTTGGAAGTTCTATTCTTATTATTTTTGATAAACTTTTCCAACGTATTATTTATTCTATATGCGATTCTTAAAACTTGTTTATTTTAAAATGACGCTTTTTTGTTGATTGTCCAAAATATGTCAAAGATCTATAGTATTTATTATCTAATTTTGTGATAAGAAAAAAATCATGAATTGTTTTTGTTTTGAGTTTCTTGGACAGTATATTATCAATTAATTCATCATTATACCCGTTGTTCACTGCTATTTGTTTTATTATGTTAAGTTCTTTAATGATAATGTTCTGAAATTGTCCAACGAGAGGGTCAAATTTACTAATCTATAAATCATGCTGTTATAAGCCGCTCATTTATGTTGATAAGGATGAATAAAAAAGCAATGAATAAATATATGAAGGTTTGTGGTAAATTAAAAATTCATGTTTTTCGTTTATTTTACTTATGGTCAGGTCTAAGAAATTAATAGAGTTTAAATTTTTTAGTTCAATTGTGAATTTTATGTTTCAGTGAATATTATTAATATATTCATAAAAGTTATTTAATTATCTGTTAGTACCTGTGAAACATACCAAAATGTTATCTACATATCTGTACTAATACACGAAATATTTTATTAAAGGATGTTTATGAATCGACCTCTCTAAGTTCTTCATAAAAATTTACGCGAGTAAGGGACTCACAGGATTTTCCATAATTAAACCTTTTGAAGAAGAATAGATTTTGTTATTAAATTGGAAATAATTCTGTTTGAAACATACATAGAGACTGCATAGCTTTATGAATAGCCAGAAATTGTGTCAAAAAAGACACGTCTGGCAGTGCATAGAGGTGTGTTGGTTCCTATACTTATGTAGGTAGTTAATGTTAGGTTTGGCAGAAGAAGCATGAAAATAGGCTTAATGCTGCGGAGATGAGTAGTCTGAGAATAGTATAGCCGGAGTGACTCGGTTAGATAAAGTAAAGAATAGTGAGATAAGAGAACGCTGTGGTGTAAAAGAAGAGGTGGTCACAAAGATAGATAAAGGAATGCTTAGATGGTTTGGACACGTAGAAACGATGGATGAAGGAAGATTGACGAAACAAATTTATCAGGCGAGTGTGATTGGACGGAAGTCGGTAGAGGTCGACCTCGGAGAACATCAACAACAGATCCATCAACCGACGAGCATGTATGAGAGCACTGATGAAAGTAGAGGAAGCAAGTCATATGAATTTCGTTAACTGAATTTTGGTTGGAATTGACAATGCTTCTTGATGATCATAATCAACTTCTCTGACAATTTTACTGATAGTGCAGTAACAAAGGAAACAACAGGTCTAATAGGATAATATTATCGTTGTGCAATTTTATAAGTGAACATAATTTTAGTGTTTGAGGGTTCATTAAAGTTAACCTAAATTTATCTCTTTCATTAAAAATTACTTTTGAATTCTTTAAATAAAGATCTGTAGTATCTGTAGAATCACGCTTTAGTATTCCAAAATTTCCTGAATTTAAGAAATCTAGTGTTTTTTGGACATGGTCAGTTCTATTTATAGCAATAACAGTGTTACCTTTATCTGCTTTAGTAAATGTAGGTTAGGTTAGGTTTTATGTGAGTGGGGCGTGGTCGCCCCTCCACCGCGACCCTTAGTAGGTCTATTGTGGCTCACCCCTAGAGGCTGCAGTTCACCGTACAATCCAGCCCTTCCTACGAAGTTCATGGTTGTATAGGGTGAGATTTTTTTAAAATCGGTAGGTTCTAGGTTAGTGTAACCAAATATGTTGAACCTTATTCTTCCCAGGCCGGGGCATGAACATAGTATATGTTCAGCAGTTTCGTCTTCCACGCAGCAGAACCGACAGTCCGTTTGTTGGTTCAGATCTATCTTTCTGAGGTGGTATCTCAGACGACAGTGTCCCGTAAGCAGTCCTGTTAGAATACGCAGGTCATTTCTGCTCCATTCTAGGATCTGCTTAGTTGTGTTTCTCGAGGGTTGTAACGGTAAAAACGCCTTCGAGTGGGTTAGCCCTGGTAAGTCGGACCAGTACGTGAGTATTTTCCTCTCCGCCCAGTCCGAAATAATTGTTTGGGCGGAACTTGTGGTGACTCCAAAAACCGGTTCTGGTCCAGTGAACGCAGATTCGGCCCCCTGTTTTGCAAGGGTGTCGGCTTTTTTGTTTCCTTCCACCCCCTGGTGCCCAGGTACCCACAGTAGGGTCACCCTGTTGTTCGCACCAAGGTACTCTAAGGATTCGATGCAATTCCATACAAGTTAAGAATTTATCTTGTTGGAGCTCAGTGCTTTTAAAGCGGCCTGGCTGTCTGATATTATATTTATGTTTTTGTTTGCTAGAGGTCTGTTGGTCAACTCTCTTGCACACAATTCGATAGCGAATATTTCAGCCTGAAAGATTGTGGCATACCTGCCAAGACTGGTAGATATTTCAATCTTTGGTTTCCTGCTGAAAACACCGGCCCCAACTCCATCTAGGGTTTTTGAGCCGTCTGTGTACATTACGTATTCAGTCTCTGGGAAGAGGATTTGTCCCCTCATCCATTCGTCTCTCTCCGGAAAGAGGACTTTGAACGACTTTCCTACGTGTATTTTTGTGGCTAGCAAGTCAGGAACCATCCCAAAAATTTGGTGGTTTTTTGTTTCACTCAGTAACCCGGAGTGATTTGCTTTTCCAAAGACAGGAATCTATAGGAAGCTATCCTGGCCTCCCTCTCTAAGAGAATATCTAGGGGAGGGAGATGTAGGAGGTGTTCCATCGCTGCCGTTGGTGTGCTGGACATAGCTCCAGTTATGGCCAGGCATGCCAGCCGCTGAAGGCCAGCAAGCTTTGCTCTAGCTGTCTGTTGTAACCCTTTGGTCCACCAGACTACTGAACCATACGTGACCATAGATATTATCATTGTTTGATAAATCCAGTAAATCTGTATGGGGTTCATTCCCCAAGATTTGCCACATACTCTTCTGAGATTCCAGATAAAAAAACCTGGCTTTTTTTATAGTTTTTTCCAAGTGGGCGTTCCAGGTGAGTCTTTAATCCAGAACTACACCCAGGTATTTCATTTCCGCCGCAAATGGAATGCTCTCTCCGTAAAGGACAGGCTCCGAAGCTTATCTAGCTTTTTGTTTTTTGTAAAAATAATAAATACAGTTTTCCGGGGGTTGAAAGACATCTGTTTCCTCTCGCACCATCTGTATACTTTGTTGAGGGCTTCTTGGAGGACTTTTGAGATCGTCGCTTCAAATTTCCCTCTAACTATTATAACCAGATCATCCGCATAGCATTGAAAATGCCTGCATGGAAAGCTCGCTCAGCAGAGAGTCGACTAGAAGTGACCACATTAGGGGGGAAAGTACCCCGCCTTGTGGACACCCCTTCGCCGCCCTGAACCTAACCGACTCTCCATGCAGTGATGATATTATATATCTGTTTTCAATCATGTTTTTGATCCAGTTACAGATTTTACCGTCTATCCCTCTATCCCTAATTGATGTATAGAGTGACTGTGGTAAGGCGTTATTAAACGCTCCTTCTATATCTAGAAAAGCTGCCAGCGCAATTTCCTTATGTTTAAGGGAATGGCCGATCTTTCCTAATAGATTGTTTAAAGCTAAATCCGTAGATTTGCCTGTTTGGTAGGCATATTGGTGGGGGTTTAAGGGATGTTCCCTAAGATTCCCCTCTCTAATATGACTATCAATAATTCTTTCCAGACTTTTCATTAAGAATGAGGTAAGGCTGATCGGCCGGAAGGATTTGGGTAGGGAATGATTCACCGTACCCGTTTTACGTATGTATACAACTCTCGCCGTTGACCAGCCCAGCGGAATATAACTCCACGCCAAACTCGCCCTGAATAGTTTAACCAAAAGAGGTAGTAAAATTTCGCTGCCCTTCTGAATGAGGGCAGGGAAAACACCATCCTCCCCTGGAGACTTGAATGGGGAGAAATAATTCACCGCTCATTGTACAGATGTTGGGGTGACCACTTTTGAAACCTTTCTCCAGTCCTCCCTTTTGGGTCGCGATGTCGATCCCATTGAGAGTGGAATTTGCTCCTGGTCCCTCAGAAGCAGACTGCCGGGAAAGTGGGTCTGCAAGAGAGTCTCTAACGTTTGCCTACCAGAGTCCGTAAAAGAGCCATCTGGTCGTTTTATCGATCCAATCTCTTGCGTCGGATCTCTGGCGAGAGCCTTGTGGATTTTTGTGCTGGCAGGTAGATCTGATATACTCTGACAGAACCTCCTCCAGGATTCTCTTTTGGCTTTCCTTTTTTCTTTGTTATAAGTCGTTAGAGCTGTACGATAGATTTCCCAGCAACCTGTTTCTTTAGCTTGATTGAAGAGACGTCGAACTTCTTTTCTTTGCTTGTCTAAGCTTCTGCTCCACCATGGTGTACCTCTATGGTCCCTCTTCTCCTTTAATAGGCAGTTTTCCTTATAGGCCGTTAGAAGGGCGGATGCGATATGCTTATTTGCCGCTTCTATTTCGGCTCTATTTTGTATAGTGCCATTACCGTTACCTAGGTGCTATTGGAGGGATTCACAATACCCTTTCCAATCTGTGCATTTTGGATCTCGAAATTGCACTATGGGACGTTGTCCTATTCTCACGTCAAAACTTATGTGTCTATGATCTGAGCATGAGGGCTCGGTAGATACCTGCCAGTTAACTATTTTGGTACTCATAAACTGTGTACTAATAGTTATGTCTAGAACTTCTCCGCGAATTCTGTTCACGAAGGTTGGTTCCGAGCCTACGTTGTTGACTGCTAGCCCTTCCCCTATTATATAATTATATAAGTACTCACCTCTTTCATTGATGTCGCTACTGCTTCAATCCAAATGATGGGGATTTGCGTCGCATCCAATGATCAGTTGCCTGTTGTTCCTCTTGCAGAAGGCGACTAGATCTCGCACTGCTGCTGGAGGAGGGTGTTCTTTTCGGTCTCCAGGGAAGTAAGCAGAGCAGACGATTACATCTACACTACTGTCTCCTCCTGAGATCGAAAGCTGCGCTGCAACCACATCAGGGGTGCAAAACTCTGTTAACATAAAATAGTTTATGTTTTTCCTGATGAGTATGCATGCTCTTGGCTTACCACCTAGAGTACACGCTATTAACTTACCGGAGCAGTTTTCTAGGCCGCTTATTCTGCCTGTATTGGAAGTCCAGGGTTCCTGGATTAGTGCCACATCGAGTTGCTCCTTGGCGAACCTCCTGCTGAGGACATATGAAGCCGCTCTAGCAAGTCATATGAATTTCGTAAACTGAATTTTGGTTGGAATTGACAATGCTTCTTGATGATCATAATCAACTTCTCTGACAATTTTACTGATAGTGCAGTAACAAAGGAAACAACAGGTCTAATAGGATAATATTATCTTTGTGCAATTTTATAAGTGAACATAATTTTAGTGTTTGAGGGTTCATTAAAGTTAACCTAAATTTATCTCTTTCATTAAAAATTACTTTTGAATTCTTTAAATAAAGATCTGTAGTATCTGTAGGATCACGCTTTAGTATTCCAAAATTTCCTGAATTTAAGAAATCTAGTGTTTTTTGGACATAGTCAGTTCTATTTATAGCAATAACAGTGTTACCTTTATCTGCTTTAGTAAATGTAACATCTTCATTGCTGAATTTACTTCGTATAGTTTTAACAAGTTTCATTTCATTACTTTTAAAACTTCTAATTTTATTATATTATTACGAATTTTAGTTCTATCTTGGGGGTTCGGCGATTAAAACTCTCGATCCAGTAACAAAACAATGTTTATTTCAATACAATAAATTTTACTTTTATTAACCACTTAGATATACAACTTTTACAACTTTTTATAACTATTTACATTTCTTAATTCATTAACACTTTTAAAACCAATACTGATTCTCTGTTTGCTGTCTCCTTTATACCTGAAAATCATACTTCGACCTTATGCTCGAAGGCGATAGCCCCCTTTTCGAACGGTCGAGAACTTGCGGGAACTTTACTTAGGTTTCCGCGCCGACAGTCCCAGTTGTGGCCGACGCATTGTCGCGACAGAAAAGGGTCAACAGGGACGGGCTCGTAACAATATTTAATACTTGGTTTTTATTATTTATGCTGTTCAAAGTTCCACTTAATGCTTTTTCAGCTTCAATATCTAACATTTCAAAGTTGATAGTGTTATTATCATGATAAATGATAATCATGATAAATCAGCAAAATAAATCGATGGAATAATTTGTTGTTTCTATGGCTGATTTGCATTTTTTGGGTTTTCATTTGATGTATTACAAGGTAGGGGTTGCTAATTGACATTTTAAAGAATGGGCGGGGGATGTTAAAGCCACTTGGAAACAGCGGAATAACATTTTTAAACCTCTCCCTTGATTTAAAATTCATCGTGTTTTTTGTTTTTTTTACATTTACGCAAAATTAAAAGTTAATTGAACTGTTGTTTTTTTAAATGAAAACACTGCAAATATTTATTAAATCTTTGTTTTTTGTTGAAAAATATGTATCATATTAATTATTATTTTTGAGATATTTAAAAAAAGTTTTTGTTTTTCTACGCCCTTAAGAGGTTTTGATTATTTTTAACAATAAATACTTCAAATATATTTAAAACGAACTTTTATTTTAAAATGCAGGGTTCTTTTTCAAATGGAAATTTAAAATTGCACTGTATTAAAGTAAATTCGACCGTTATAATAACAAACTCTTTAAGGTTTTTATGTCTATTACCTTTGCTCTCGCTTTCTTGCATGTGTAACATCTTTCCTCTCGTTTACTTGCAATTTGTGCGAGTGATTTCGTAAAATGTGTAACAGTAACAGGAAGTTGCAGAAGCATGCGCTATTTGAATTGAAGAATGAGCGCGTGGTTAGAGTTGGTCGTCAGACAGACGTCAACCAATTTTACAAGAGTGTTGTGTATAAAGTTTGCTGTTATATGCGTAAATTTATAAATTAATATTGACTGTTGATAATAAGTCTCAATAAAGTGCAGATCATTGATAAAAAATTCAAGTAAGTAATAATAAATAATTATTGGAATAAAATATTTCAGTATTTAGCTTTTTTAAATTTTGAGGTTGATTTCTGTCACTCCTAGTGTCAATTAAATAAAATACAATTTTTATTAAAACGAATCATTGTTTGTTATGAAAAATCATTTCAAATAATACCTGACCCATTTTGTTCAGATAATAATTTTAAAATTGCTTATTACTAAGGTAAGATGTCAAATGATTTTTTTTTATGAAAATAGTCGCAAAAAGGGTAGACCTATCGTGTGGGCCGCGGACGGCCCGCACTGCGACTATTAGAAGGGGAAGGGATTATAGAAAGTAGATGATTGTGGACACGCTTATTAAAAAGTTGCAGGTCATAGTTCTCTGGAAAAACTGATTTTGGAAGCTTATTCCATTCCGTAGCAGCCCTGTAAAAGAAGGATTCTTGATGAAGATTGGTCCCTGTAGTGTCAATCTTGAGAGTAAATGGGTGAGACTGATCAGCGTGCCGAGTTCTTCGGCCGAATATGGCCTATGGTGGTACAAGAGTTTTTATTTCTCTGGACCATCTGCCATGGAAATATCTGTAGAGCAATGACTGGTCTGCAACTCTTCTTCTATGTTCTAGAGGGTGAAGGGTATCTGTGAGAGTTGAGCTGTTTATCAAGCGAATGGCTCTTTTCTGAATGGAATCTAGAAGACGAAGAGAATGCCTTGGTGCTGAACCCCAAATGTGCGAGCAATACTCCAGTAAAGGTCGGATTTGAGCCTTGTACGTCGTCAACAGTTGATCAGGAGTAAAAAACTTTCTGGCTTTCCACAGAAAACCTAGCCTCTGGCTTGCTGACTTTGCGATGTTAGCAACATGGTCATGCCAAGACATATTATTGGACACCGTGACTCCCAAAATCGAGATGGAGGGACTTGGTTCAAGGGTATTTCCGGACATTGTGATGGGATGATTTAAGGAATTCACTTTCTTGGAACACGTGGCACTTTGTGTTTTTTGGGCGTTGAACTGAACAAGATTGTTGGTTCCCCACTCGACGATTGCTTTAAGATCTCTATTGATAGAATCAACCTGTTCCTGCTTGAGTCTATTTGTATTATTCACCGAAAGTGATCGATAGGATGTGAAAGTTGAGACAAGTGTGCTATCGTCTGCGAAACTGTAAATAGGGTTTGTGGTGGTTTTCAAGAGGTCGTTGATGTGTAAAAGAAATAAGGTGGGGGACAGGATGTAACCCTGAGGGACCTCGGCATTAGTTTTAAACGCATCAGAAGAAATACGGTCAACTGCCACATGTAAGGAGCGATCTTGCATGAAGCTCAAGAGCCATTGGCACAGTTTGGTTGGGAGACCGTAGGCAGATAATTTACTTAACAATGCCTGGTGCCAAACGCGGTCAAAGGCTTTAGATATATCCAAGGCTATTGCACGGAATTCACCAAACTTTTCAATAGTGTTTATCCAGAGCTGAGTGACATTAGCCAGCAAATCTCCGGTAGACCGAAGTTGTCGAAATCCATATTGTCTGTCATGGATTATCTCAAATTTCTCCAGATATTTGATAAGTTCTGTGTTAATCGCTTTTTCCATAACTTTGGATATGATTGAGAGCAATGCAATAGGGCGATAATTTGCAGGAATAGTCTTCTTTCCTTTTTTCGGAATCGGTTGGACTTTTTCCACATGGACGGAAATACTCCTTTGCTGTATGATAACTTGAAAAGTCTACAGAGAACTGGGGTGAGCTCTTGAGCACAGGTCTTCAGGATAATTGTCGGAATTTCATCTGGTCCTACTGCCTTATTAGAGTCAAGATTTCGTAGGATTTTCCTGATAGTGCGATGGCGGATAGTGACCTCAGGCATTGATGCGTTTATTCTAGGTATCGTTAAACATCATATGCGACTACTGTAAGGCTCGCTGGTTTTTTAACATTCATTCTTTCTATTGGATACGTTTTAAATTCAAAGCTTTTTTTAATGTGAAGAAAAATTCTTCTAAATATGATTATGAGTGCGTTTTAATTCTTCTTTGAACTTAGAAATACTATATTGGCCATATTCTATCTATTTCATAATGTACGTTTGACAATTGGAAATTGAAAATTAACATGACATTGATAGTTATAAAGTAAATTCGACCAATAGACAATTCGCATGCTTAACACTGTACAAAACACAGCACTACGAATATACCTAGGCGCCCTCCGATCCAATCCAAGTGAAAGTCTGTGCATTGAAGCTAACGAACTCCCCTTACTCAAAGCTGTTAACACCTTCTTTTATCGTATGTTGCCAGAGTATTAGCCAACCCGCATAATCCAGTACATAAATTATTAGCATCAACAACGATACGTGATTCTACCACCAAAACTCAACCTTTGCCACAAGCCCTTGTGCCACTACTACGCAACGTAGATCTTAACTAAACTACCACCAATTAGATATCAGCTATACCTTCTTGGAGAAAATCCCTGCCCATTATCAATATATCTCTCACTCGATTTTCCAAAAACCAAACCTCTCCAACATTTCTTAAACAAGCCTTTCTGCCTATTATAAACGATGGTAATTTTGATAAAATCATTTACATAGATACCTCTAAAAGCGAAATTGGCGTTGGAGCTGCCGCCACAGACAATCACAACATAATAGCCTCATGTTCCATACCACTCTTAGCCAGCGTCTATACCGTAGAGCTTCTTGCTATCCTTCTAGTATCAAATTTTTTGTCGACAGACTATAAAAACGTGACCATCTGTACTGACTGACTGACTGTCTTCTATCCAGTCCATCAACAGTATTTACACACAACATCCCATTGTGCAAGGTTTACATAAGCCAATTAATCAACTTACCTCCCAAGGGGTAAGCACAACTTTAATTTGGGTAACATCACACGTTGGCATTCCTGGCAATGAAAGAGCTGATAGTGCTGCCAAACAGTCTGCAACAACCAACCCTACCTACGGAGAATTCCAAGTACAGGGTGATCTTAAGAACCACCTTCAACACACCATTCTTGAATCTTGGCAACTAGCCTGGAACAGATCTTCTGCCAAGCTTCACGAAATACAACCCTTTATCAATACCGCACCGTAGACTCGTAGAGATAAAATTATTATTAGGATACTGAGAATAGGTCACACTCGCCTGACGCATCTACACCTTATGACCAAAGAGAACCCACCAATATGTCAATTCTGCAACGATCCTCTAACTGTCAAACACATTTTAACTGAATGTACAACTTAAGCAGCCCAACGTCAGCACCACAAGTTGGAAGGAAATATTAAGAATATTTTGAGCTCACGCGATCAGTTTTCCAAACTACTGAATTACCTTAAAGAGATAGACGTTTATAATAAGATCTAACTTTCTTTTTCTCAATGTAATCTATGATTATTTTATACATTGTATTACGTGTCAATGACCTTGGTAGTTGAGACACTTTTTTAAATAAAAAAAAAATATATTTTGTAACCTCCAAATTTTTTGGAACTTTTGAAAACAGGTGCTTATTTTTAGATATTTCATGTTTTGTAAAGGCATAAAAAAATTTAAAAGTGGTACATTAGAGTACAAACAGTACGATATTTAAAAATTGATTCAGTATTATAATTTGATAAAAGCGAGTGCCAGGTTTACAGGGCTTAAAAAATAATTTTTATGCTTTTTTTTTTTCAAATTTCATTATTACGAAAAAATATTAAAAACAACTTATTTGTAAATAAATATTTAAATATTCGGTAATTTTATACTATCACGGTCCCTTTGTTTCTTCATTTTTGAGTGTTTTTTTTTAAATAATCGTTTTTACGGCGAATTTACGACAAAAATTGCGGGAATAAAAAAAATACTTATATTAGTTCCAGGGCTTTATATGTTCATGTAAACGCACTCATTAACGTATAATTGTTGATAACTTTTTTACAAGTAATCGAATGAAGTTTTTATATTTTTTTCTTAATCTACACAAAAAAACAAACAATTTAAAAAAACACGTATACAAAAGTGTTGATTTTTCATGTTTTTACAGTTTAAAATAATAACAATGAAAATTGACATTTTCTCACATATTATTGTTTGTACCTTTTTTATCAAGTAATCATCAAAGTAATATAAACAAAAACATTTCTTATTGATACGATTGTACTTACTGTTCTTTACAATTTATCAATTTGTTTAATAATATTTTAGGGTTCAAACATTTAACCGTAACACTTAAAATTTTGTTGACTCGGATAGTAGAGCTCATGCTCAACACATTGAGAGCAATGGAGAACAGCACGAGCCATTATTCCAAGATTCGGATGCAAGGAGGAGAATATGTTGGGTATGTTGCCGGATTTATGTTTAGATTACGTTATAGTAATCATTGTCAAAAATTGCATAATTTTTTTGTTCTTTTACAAGATTTTTTCGACGAAAATATAAGTGATTGATTTATTTTTAAATAAGATATATAGTTAATTTTTTTTTCACATTATTTATCGGAAATCTTACCTATATTTTTTTAATACAAATATATTATGTTTTGTTGCCATTGAACATGATTGACGAAACAAATTTATAAGGCGAGTGTGAATGGGCAAATCGGTAGAGGTCGACCTCGGAGAACAAATCTCGATCAGATCAACATTGTTTTGAAGAAAGGCCAGGTCAAGAGTACCAACAACCGAAGAGCATGTATGAGAGCATTGATAAAAGTAGAGGAAGCAAAAGATGTGTGTACGAACCGTAGCAAGTGGAAGGAAGTGGTCTTTGCCTACCCCTATGGGAAAAAGGCGTGACTTTATGTATGTATGTATGAACATGAAATTATTAAATTTCGAGATCATTAACATTATTTTAAGTTTTTTAATATTAAAGAATCATCAGTTGTGTATAATTTATTTTTGTAAATATTCATTTTTTCCGTAGATCAAGGAAATAAGTATGATCTTATTAAAGAAAAAAGTTGATTTTAGGAAACATTAATAAAATTTTATTGGTAAAAAATTAATAAATAAACATTATTATATGATTTTTTTTTCAAAATGTTCGTTTTTTGTGTAGAATAACAAAAAAATATATGAACTTTCTTTAATGCTTTGCAAAAAAGTTATGAACGATTATATTCAAAGAAGTGCGTTTATAATCGCATTTAAAGTCATCAAAACAAAAGAAATCTTCTAGTGTGATATTTTCTATATTTTTTTCCACAAATCCGCCGTAAAAACAAAGATTTTAAAATTTTTTTTATCGAAATCGGATGGTTTTTTAATTTTCTAGAGCCAAAAATTATAAAATTACCAAATATTCTGCAAGAGAAAAATGTTTTGTTGTCATGCTGAAAGTTTTGTCTAATGGCACTCTGAACGATGGACCGGAGTAGACTAAGCAGCACGCTTGGCCTGCTCACAGGACACATCGCACTAAGTGCTCACCTCTTCAAACTTAAGCTGGCGGCCGAGAAAAACTGCTAGCGGGGTACAGGTATCAAACCTGGGGCCGTATGATAATGGATCCAAGCGATCTAAAAGAGACAGGGCCAACAGAAATCCTAAGGTTTGCCAAATTAAGCGGACTAGAATTTTGATGCCCTGAAAACACAGCGGTAGTCACAGAGGATCAAAAGATCTAGGTGACATAGGTGCCGATACCAAAGGCCCAACCGCAAGATTGTAATATAATGTAATGTAAATGCTTCCTTATTCTTTAATAACATATTGTCAATGCTCTCTGTTTATTCTTCTATAAATGAAGATAACGCTAAATTTCTACAGCTATTTTTATTACTGTCGCCCCAAACTTTATCTGTGCTTTGTTTATCATCAATGTTTTTATAACAATAACATTATAGATAATATTTTTTAATGAACTACACAAAAAATAATTGCAGGTTACCACTGAGAATAACGAACGCATTATTAGTATTATTTTTATAAAAAAAATTTACATTAAATGTTGATATGCCATACATATAAAAGCGTCTTACCTAGTTGTTCAAACTATTTTAATATTTAAATTAAGTTTTTAGGATATACAATGAACAACATGAAATTTATACTGTTTGGATTAACTATGTTTCTAGCTTCAACACATTGTAGCAGTAAGTTTATAATTTATTTACATAAATTTTATTTTTAGAACAAACTTATTTAGTAAGATGAATTGACACCGAAAAATATTTTAAAAACATGATTAAAATGGTATTTTTGGTAGCAAAGTACATTGAAATAAATCTTGTATTATTTTTTTAACTAAATTTAAATACATATTTTTAAAGTATAATGTATATTATACAAAAATATTAATTTGTAAAATTTAGATTAGTTTCAGTGGAGTTATTCCACGATACTGTCGGATCATTTTCGTGTATAATCTGCAGAAAAACAATAGTATAAGAAGTCATAAAACCAATAATATAATTAATCATGGAATAACTGATAGTAAAAAAACCGGACGCTGATAAATTAACATTTTTGCTTTTAATTTGTGTCGCTAAAAATTTTAGTTTTCTTTCCATTGAACAGTTATTCAATACTTTATAGTCGCACCCATTAATTATATTATAACATATGTTTACAGTGTTTTTAGCTTCTTCTATTATATTTTTACCAGCTTCAGCAAACGCAAAAATTAACATCTGAAACAAATAATTTATAAACTTTCATCTTCTTCTATCTATCCATAGGGTAATTTCGCCAGGATAAAATATAAAAACTATCAAAAACGGCTGATATTAATGATGAATTCAGTCTTCGGGGACGCTGAGTTTTATAGTGACATTTCCAATTATGTTAGCTTCCATAAAAACGGGGTGAAAAGAGGATAAAATAAAAAAAAAACTTTCAAAAACGGCGATATAAATGTCGAATTCCTAGTTTTAGGAGTCACTGAGTTTGATAGTTGGTACCCCTACGAAAATGGTGTAAAGGGGATGAAATATAAAAACTATCAAAACCGACTGATATTAGTGTAGAATTCATAGTTTTTGGGACGCTGAGTTTTATAGTGACATTCCCAATTATGATAGCACCCATACAAAAGGGGTGGGAAGGGAATAAAATATAAAAATTATTAAAAACGCCTATATTACTGTTAAATTTCTAGTTTTTGGGGTCGCTGACTTTAAATAACATTTTAATTTTGTTAAAAATCTGAGAGTACCATTTGCAGTAATGGACACGAAGTCCATTTAGTTAAAACAATTTTAGGTTTAAGCTGCCAAGTCCCAAAAGTCTTTTTCCAGATACTTGGGTAGTATTTAAAGACAAAGTATATAAAATGATACCATTATCATGGCAGTATTGTCTTAACCTTATAGACAAATGAGACTTATACCCATTTACAAAAAGTAGTAATGGTTTAACAATCTTTTTTTAAATATTTGAAAAAGTTATCCATCTTTATTAATCCACTGTTAGATCGTTCTAAAAACTATGTTGATGGCATACTTTCCAAATTAGCTGATGGAAAATAGTCTATACTTAGCCCCCTTGTCTTTGAAATAACTCGAAATATTTGTTTAGAAAAAACATCGCAGTTGATTGTTATGTTTTCTATTTTCACATAGCATGCAACGAAGAAAAAGTAGACATTTTGCTTACCAAAACACAGCCACATAGGCACAGTTTAGAGAGTACAATCATTGACAGCTTTTTAAAAATAAACGTTAAATTTTTTTGTTTTTGGCAGTGATAATGACAATAATTTTAGTCAATCGTCATAAATGCAAACAAAAATTAATATAAAAACCAGGTTGCCTGGGTGGATTTTTTTTTACTGACGTATGACAATCGTCATAAATGCAAACAAAAATTAATATAAAAACCAGGTTGCCGGGGTGGATTTTTTTTGCTGACGTGGAAAAAATCCTTTATGGAGAGGTTATGAGCCTAAACGCTTAAGGTCAACTGTGAGACTTCATTGACTGTATCAGGTCTTCTCACTAAAAACTCCACCGCTGAGTAGGTCCGTCTGGCTGTTGCCTCCGGGACTGTTGGCCCATTGTATCAGGGTGGATAGTAACACCACCACTGTAAATAACGAATTCTTCTTCTTCTTTTTCCTTTTTGACTTTAGGCGAATCGTCTGTTTATTTTTCGTCAACTTACCTTTTGCTCCGAATTCAGGTTGTCGCTCCATATCTTTCGAGGATGTTCTACGCTCCTGCGCCCCCGTGTTGATTTATCACGAGCAATTTTTACTATTCTCCTGTCGTCCATCCTATTTATGTGTTCATTCCACTCTTTTTTTCTGTTTAAAACCCAGCCATTATTTTCTTCTAATCCACATGTATTTCTTATACTTTAACTTCTTTCCCTATTAAAAAGTGTTTCAATCGGTAATTTTGCGGAGTTCTTTCATTTCGGTTGTTTCTAATAGTCGTTTAGTTTTTGATGTTTCTTGTCTAGTTTTTGCCGTATAAATTATGATAGGTATTACTGTTGTTTTGTAGATTCCAGTCTGGGCCTCAATTTCTACGTGTTTATTGCACCATATTGTACTATTCAAACACCCTGCTATTCTTGTTGCTTTCGTTGTTTGTTCCCTTTCTTCTGCCTCAACATTGCCAAAGCCCGAGAATTCTACGCTGACACTTAAATTTCATTTCCTGTTGAATAACTTTTTTATCTACCTTCAGTTTACAGCTCAATGGTGTTTTTGATGTTGTTATACACTTGGTTTTTCTGTAAGTCGTCTTCGTTCCAGTTAATAAATATTTTACTATTATTTTATGAGAGATATGTTCCCCTTTGGCTTTTATTACACCTTGAACTCGTTTTGGCATAGAATTAATTAATTGTTTGCAATTTTCCTTTATTTTGTAATTTCTAATCCACACCTGAATGACAGCCTCAATCATTTTGCCTTTTGTTGTACAATCTTATTTTAACAATCTGGCCTTGCATATAGACCACAAATTCTCAATTGGATTAAGGTCTGGTGAGTTTCTGGGCCAGTCTAGAAGAGTAACCTTTTTTTCCTTGAAATATTTTACCATATTCTTCGAATCATGACACGGTGCCGAATTCTGCTGGAAGATTGGTTCGCCAACAGCCTGTACTTTTTCCGGTTCACTGGACAAACACCTTTCTAACATATTTTTCATTGTTGATCATGCCTTTGACAGGTATAAGTTTTCCTGTTCCCTGATATAAGAAACAGCCCTAAAACATTTTTTTAAATGGATGTTTCACTGTTTCGACCAAGTGAGCTGCAGTCAACTTTTCATCCACGACTTTCCACACGAACTTTGATCGGTACCCCTGCACCAAAAAGTGGGTCTTTATATGAGAAAAAGATATTTCTACAGGATTCTTTTGTCCCATGAGCATATTTTTTGCCCAAATTAGTCATTTTTTCATCATAGCCTCCGTTAAAAGCTATTTTTTTAGGTCTCATAGCTTTTCTGCCTTTCTCCAATAGGCGTCTGCGAATTGTAGAGTCGTGTATTGTCACGCCAGTCTTTTTTAAGTCTTGCTGATGATCGTAGTTTGTCTTTCTGGATTTTAGCTTGCTGTTTCTCAAAAGAAACGAGTTATTTTAGGAATTTCTCTTCCTTTTTCTTTCACATTTTTTCTTTCGCTAAACTTTAACTGATCCAGTTTCCCTCTTTTGTTTCTCTAGCAATGTCCCTTTGCGTAATGGATGTGTACTTACCAGGTTATTGTTTATTCTTTTTTCTTTTGCGTAATGTCCATGGTATCAGAAATACAAAAAAAACTAACTAAAATGTACTATTTCTCTTAAAAATACGTGTAACTTCATCAAAAAACTACTCATAATAGCAATAACTTGATGCAAGCGACAAAAGTTCAAGTTCAAATAATACAGAAATTCTCCATGTTTTACAATTTTAAAGTTCAGTTTTAGAAACACCAGGTTTATCACATTTGATTACTGTAATAATTGGTTTGTGATAACTGTAATATGATACATAGGTTTTTAAATCTATATCACTGATAAATCTGAAAAATACAGGATCTATAAGAGATCCCCACTTAGGTTAGGTTAGGTTAGGTATCATGTAAGTGGGGCGTGGTCGCTCCTCCGCCGCGACCATTAGTAGGTCTATTGTGGCTCACCCCTAGAGGCTACAGTTCACCGCACAATCCAGCCCTTCTTACGAACTTCATGGTTGTATAGGGTGAGATTTTTTGAAATCGGTAGGTCTTAGGTTGGTGTAACCAAATATGTTGAACCTTATTCTTTCCAGGCCATAGTATTTGTCCAGCAGTTTCGTCTTCCACGCAGCAAAACCGACAGTCCGTTTGTTGATTCAGACCTATATTTCTAAGGTGGTATCTTAGACGACAGTGTCCTGTAAGTAGTTCCGTTAGAATACACAGGTCATTTCTGCTCCATTCTAGGATCTGCTTAGTTGTGTTTCTCGAGGGTTTAGGTAGAAACGCCTTCGACTGAGTTAACCCTGGTATATCGGACCAGTACGTAAGTATTTTCCTCTCCGCCCAGCCCGAAATAATTGTTTTGGCGGCACTAGTGGTGTCTCCAAAAACCGGTTTTGGTTCAGTGAACGCAGATTCGGCCCCCTAGATCCCCCCTTAGTAGTTGGTTCAGTAGATTTGTTAGGTAATCATTTGTAATAGTAACTGTTTGTTTAAAAAATTCAGTAATGGCTGTGACGATTCATTTGCAAAATTAACATTAAAATCACCAGTTCAAATCAGCGACGCATTTTTCAAATGTTTAAAGCATGCAGGCCCCTCTTTTGTGTAATGTCCATGGTGCCAAAAACACGAAAAAACTAACTAAAATGTACTATTTCATCTAAAAACACGTGTAACTTAATCACAGAAACGACTCACGTTAGCAATAATTTGATACAGTTAGAGATATTGATGATCTATTTATTTTATGGAAATTCATTTTAACTATACTGAGATAAAATAAAACACTTTGACTATAACGTCATTGTCAAGTAAATATGAACGTAACAGGTAAACCTAACCTAGTCAACCTAGTCCTTAAAAGTTAAGAAGTGGAGAGGGGTTGAGGTCTAATTAATTATTTACAGTTAGGAATTTGGGGTTTTTCTTGAGCTTATTGATTTCTAAACTTTCTAACAGATTCATTGTGATTCCTTTATTGCACGTATGCAGAACTTTGAGATCTTCTATTGTAATTTTATGACTTGTATTTTTAATATGTTCGAATATTGCAGATTAAGTATCGGAAGAAATATGTTCTTTAAAGCGTGATTCGAAATTTCGACCGGTTTGTCCAACGTATGCCGTTGGGCATTCCCAACATTCTATTCTATAGACCCCCGATTTTTTATATTTGTCTGTTTTTTGTTTAGCATTGAATAATAATTTTCTTGAGTTCAACCCACTTGAAAATGATGTTGTTATATTAAATTTTGAAAAATAGTTGCAAATATTGTTTGATAATTGGCCAATATACATAATACTCGCAAATCCTCTTTCTGGTTTTTCCATTATGGAGTATAGTAACCGGAAAGTTCGTTGCTGCTCTTTAAGATTAATAATTCGGTTTAAAAGGTGTATGGGGATATTATTATTTAAAGCTATTTGTTTTATTGTACTAATTTCTATATTGAAGTATTTATCTGATAGAGGGGTGTGAAAAAGGCTCTGTGAATCATTGAATTATAGGCTGCTAATTTGTGATTTAAATGATCGTCTTTTTCTACAGTGAATTTTATTTATCTCAGTATAGCTAACTTGATACATACATACATACATAAAGTCACGCCTTTTTCCCATAGGGGTAGGCAGAGACCACTTCCTTCCACTTCTGCTACGATTCGTACACACATCTTTTGCTTCCTCTACTTTCATCAGTGCTCTCATACATGCTCTTCGGTTGTTGGTACTCTTGACCTGGCCTTTCTTCAAAACAATGTTGATCTGATCGAGATATGTTCTCCGAGGTCGACCTCTACCGATTTGTCCATTCACACTCGCCTTATAAATTTGTTTCGTCAATCTTCCTTTATCCATCCTTTCTACGTGTCCAAACCATCTAAGCATTCCTTTATTTATCTTTGTGACCACATCTTCTTTTACACCACAGTGTTTTCTTATCTCACTATTCTTAACTTTATCCAACCGAGTCACTCCAGCTATACTTCTCAGACTACTCATCTCCGCAGCATTAATACTATTTTCATGCTTCTTCTGCCAAACCCAACATTCACTACCATACATAAGTGTAGAAACCAACACACCTCTATGCACCGCCAGACGTGCCTTTTTTGACACTTTTTGGCTATTCATAAAGCTATGCAGTGCCCCATTCATTTATTAACTTGATACAGAATGATAAAGCTTTTGGGGTACGTCAAAATTACCACAGCAGTGTTGCCAAGTTCAAATAATACAGAAATTCCCCATTTTTACATTAATTCGCACAATACTGTTTAATATTATCTACATTACACATTATGAGTTAAAAATAAGGATACTTACGGTGTAAATAATACCCAATAGTGCCAGTGAAATACGTAAGTTAATATTAAAAATATTAGAATGAAGAAACGTGTAGATAAATGAAGGTATAATAATTATCATTCTGGTAACATAATTAAGCACAAAGAAATAACTGCTTCTGTTAAATATTTTGTTGCTTTTTTCAATATTTCCAATCATTAAAATAATATATTCAGAAATGGTCTCTAGTCTTCTCTCTAATTTTTCATTTTCTGACAGTAAGAAAACTGTTCTTTTGAAATAATCACGAAATATTTTTTTTAAATAATGATTTAAATATGTATACCGTACAATTATTTCCTGTACTAACCAAATATAAAGCATCATCGTAAGGGTTAATTGATAATTTGCCAAAATCGTAAACAAGTAATTCTTATATCTTTTGCAGCCACCATCATTGCATAAAGCATAAAAATAGTATAAATACGTAAACATAGGCGATACTACAAAAACTGCATAATATATCCAAAACACTTTTAAATTTAATTTAAATTTCGTTGCTTCGTCGAACTTGTTAATAGAGTTGATGATATCTTTTAACAACTTTTGGTGTTTGAATATTGTTGATGCGCAGGCTGAAAATATACCCAAACCCACGAAGCAATGTGACATTAAAGATGCTACTATTTGACAGATAGTTGATAAAAACCAGGGATGAGGGTAAAAATTAATTGTAGTCGCAGAAAGTGGTAATAAAAGTCCTATCTCTATAACAGTTATAAATACTAAACAAAGCAATTTGTGATTTTCTCCTTTATTATAATGGGATGTTACAAAAAATACACTGGATACATTTAAAATATATTGCACGCGCCACATTGTCGTCACTATTCATATATTTGTTGTTTAGTTAAAGAATATTTTTATCGTATACATTTACGAATCATAATGCATTTTTTTATAAAAAGCAAGTAACCATTAACTCCAAACATTAAGGCGCTTTTTTAAATATGCGGAAATTTCTATTGACCCAATTTTCATTATTTTGTAAATTATGTACTTAAAATCAAATTAATAATTTTCTTGTACTGTATGGTCAATCCATAATGGGATTTAAATAATCAAAAAAAATCCATATCAAAGTTGGCTATTGACATTAGGTTTCTGTCAAATTCACATTTTTCTCTTAAATTGTTCAAAAATGGCCTTATTTGTTAAAATATAAAATAGCATATTTTACAACAAGAGATGAAAATACTGTTTTTTTCGTGAGGTTGTCCACGATCGTAGCATAGCAGAGCGAGTGTGGCAATCTCACGAACGAGAAAAACGTATTCCATCTCGAGTAGGAAATACAATTTTTTCTACGATAGATGTTGTTTATAAAATACTGGATTACAATTTTTAGAACTTTATTTATTTATAACTCAGACTTGATAATAATACCGGGTACTATATATAATGAGGAGTGACAAATTGTCTTTCATGATGAAATTTTATTTATAATTATTAAAAGTACAATCGTTGAAGTTGTTAATAGTTGGATGTTGGATTTGTATGCTGACTTCTGTGGTACTTGTCAAAGGTGTTTTTTTTTTACTGAAAATAGTCGCAAAAAGGGTAGACCTATCGTGTGGGCCGCGGACGGCCCGCACTGCAACTATTAGAAGGGGGAGAAATTATAGATAGGAGATGATTGTGAACCCGCTTTTTAAAAAGTTGCAGGTCATAGTTCTCTGAAAAAACTGATTTTTTAAGCTTGTTCTATTCTGTCGCAGCCCTGTAAAAGAATGATTCTTGATGGAGATTGGTTCTTGTAGTGTCAATCTTGAGAGTAAATGGGTGAGACTGATCAACGTGCCGAGTTCTTCGGCCGAATGTGGCCAGTGGTGGTAAAAGAGTTTTTATTTCTCTAGAGCATCTGCCATGGAAATATTTGTAGAGTAATGTCTGCTCTGCAACTCTTTTCTATGTTCTAGTGGTTAAAGGGTATTTTTGAGAATTGAAAAAGAATCAACCAACTGGCCCTTTTTTAAATGGAATCTAGAAGACGAAGAGAATGCCTTGGTGCTGAACCCCAAATGTGCGAGCAATACTCCAGTAGAGGTCGTATTGGAGCCTTGTACGTTGTCAACAATTGATCATGAGTAAAAAACTTTTTAGCTTTCCACAGAAAACCTAGCCTCTGGCTTGCAGACTGCGATGTTAGCAACATGGTCATGCCAAGACATATTATTAGACACCATGACTCTCAAAATCGAGATATAGGGAGTTGATTCAAGGGTATTTACGGACATTGTAATGGAATGATTTGAGGAATTCACTTTCTTGGAAAACGTAGCGCTTTTTGTTTTTTGGGCGTTGAATTGAACAAGATTGTTGGTTTCCCATTCGACGATTTCTTCAAGGTCTCTATTAATGGAGTCTACCTGTTCCTGCCTGAGTATATTTGTATCATTCAGCGAAAGTGATCGATAGAATGTGAAAGTTGAGACAAGTGTGCTGTCGTCTGCGAAACTGTAAATGGGGTTCGTGGTGGTTTTCAAGAGGTCGTTGATGTGTAAAAGAAATAGGGTGAGGGACAGGATGGAACCCTGGGGGACCTCGGCATTGGTTTTTAACGCATCAGAAGAAAAACCGTCAACTGCCACATGTAAAGAGCAATCTTGCATGAAGCTCATGAGCCATTGGCGCAGTTTGGTTGGGAGACCATAGGAAATAATTTAATTAACAATGAATGGTGCCAAACGCGGTCAAAAGCTTTAGATATATCTAAGACTATTGCATGGGATTCACCAAACTTCTCAATAGTGTTTGTCCAGAGCTGAGTGACATAAGCCAGCAAATCTCCAGTAGACCGAAGTTGTTGAAATTCATATTGTCTGTCATGAATTATCCCAAATTTCTCCAGATATTTGATGAGTTCTATGTTAATCATTTTTCCATAACTTTGGATATGACTGAGAGCAACAAAATAAGGCGATAATTCGCAGGAATAGTCTCCTTTTTATTTTTCGGAATAGGTTGGACTTAGTTTTTCCACATGGACGGAAATACTCCTTTGCTGTATGATAGTTTGAGGAGTCTACAGAGAACTGGGTTCTGGTCCCTGAGCCAGCTCCGAATTGCACCTCTGCCTAGACAGAAGGGCATACCTAGTGCTGGCTTTGGGCCCACGACCTTAGTCTCTAATTCCGCTTTTGCTAACTTATCAGCCCTCTCATTGCCGTTGATTCCCGAGTGACCAGGAACCCAGACAAGAGTGATCTTGTTGCTTTTTGACAATGCCTCTATAGGGTTTGTCTACAACCCAGAGTCAATCGTGAATTAATAGTCAGAGCCGCATACCTGCTCTCCAGACACGGGTAGCCGGTATCTTGTCCTGACCCATGTTAAGCACGGGAACGGACAAGACAACCGAGAGAGAGAAACATTTAGACCAATTTAAATGTGCTCGTGTGTATTTAAAGAGCTTTTATAGAACGTTCGTGTGCGTTCGAGATGAATTTAGACGCGTTCTGCTTTTAATTGTTTAGTAAAGTCAGTGACACTCACACACATATACGGAACAGCTTGGCCGTGTATGTGAATTGTCAAAAGTTGTCAGTTATAGATATACGTTAATAAAAGTTTTTCTGTTTTTGCTAGTACTTTTATTCCAATCGAACTTTCTAATTGGATTAATTCAATAGGACGTATGCCTTGATCACACATAAACGATATTAAATAATTTGAGCAACTATAGTGGCAGATAGTGACATTTAAATAAAAATCCTTTAATCTTTCGCCGGGTTTCGCATCTATTCGTTGTTAATCTGTGGCGATGTACTAATTCGTCACAGTCTGATTGATTGTTTATGTTTTTACACACCCACCTACTTTTTATTATTCATAATTATAAGAATAGAGTTAGAATTTTTTTTTTGTATATCAAGGTTTCTTTTAATGATGAACAACTATGTAGTTTAATTATATCACGTTTTTACAGTTGTTTTTTACTTACAGCACTACAATTGGAAGAAAGGGATAAAGTTACTCATTCAGGTAAATATTTTTTAGAAAATTATTTTAACTTTAAACTTTACTATTGCTCTAAAAACGTTCTCCTTATTGCCCAATTCTGGCTGTGACTTGTTTTTACCGTCATTCATTTATTCACCATTTTTTTAGATGTTTTTAAAATTCTTTAAACAATTTTCTATTTTATTTTTTGCTTGGGCGGTTACCATTCAACCAGTCACAAACAAAATTTAAATTATTTATGTAAATAGTAAAAGCTTTTACACATACCATGCATACCTTCTTGGCCTCTACGAAACAAAGTAAAATAAGAGAGAAATCCTCAAAAGGATAAAAACAGTGGTCACTCGCTTCTCGTCTAGTTGCCCATCCAGATATTTTTAATTTACACACGAAACTAGGCCACGGTTTGGTAGGTATAAAACAGATGCGATGGTTAGGTTAGGTATCATGTAAGTGGTCGCGAAATCTTGTGGTAGGTTAGGTTAGGTTAGGTTTTATGTGAGTGGGGCGTGGTCGCCCCTCCACCGCGACCATTAGTAAGTCTATTGTGGCTCACCCCTAGAGGCTACAGTTTTCCGCACAATCCAGCCCTTCTTACAAAGTTCATGGTTGTATAGGGTAAGATTTTTTTGAAATCGGTAGGTTCTAGGTTGGTGTAACCAAATATGTTGAACCTTATTCTTCCCAGGTGTTGGTTCAGACCTATTTTTCTGAGGTGGTATCTTAGACGACAGTGTCCTGTAAGCAGTCCCGTTAGAATATGCAGGTCATTTCTGCTCCATTCTAGGATCTGCTTAGTTGTGTTTCTCGAGGGTTTAGGTAGAAACGCCTTCGAGGGAGTTAACCCTGGTATATCGGACCAGTACGTGAGTATTTTCCTCTCCCCCCAGTCCAAAATAATTGTTTTGGCGGCACTTGTGGTGACTCCAAAAACCGGTTCTGGTCCAGTGAACGCAGATTCAGCCCCCTGTTTTGCAAGGGTGTCGGCTTTTTCGTTTCCCAGGTACCCACAGTAGGGACACTCTGTTGTTCGCACCAAGGTACTCTAGGGATTCGATACAATTCCATAAGTTAAGAATTTATCTTGTTGGAGCTCAGTGCTTTTGAAGCAGCCCGGCTTTCTGATATTATACTTATGTTTTTGTTTGCTAGAGGTCTGTTGGTCAACTCTCTTGCACACAATTCGATAGCGAAGACTTTAGCCTGAAATATTGTAGCATACCTGCCAAGACTGGTAGATATTTCAATCTTTGGTTTCCTGCTGAAAACACCGGCCCCAACTCCATTAAGGGTTTTTGAGCCATCTGTGTACATTACGTATTCAGTCTTTGGGAAGAGGATTTCTCCCCTTACCCATTCGTCTCTCTTCGGAAAGAGGACTTTGAACGACTTTTCTACGTGTATTTTTGTGGCTAGCAAGTCAGAAACCATCCCGAGAATTTGGTGGTTTTTTGTTTCACTCAGTATCCCGGAGTGATCCCTGAGTTGCTCTCCATCAATTTGCCTTTTTAAAGACAGGAATCTGTAGGAAACTATCCTGGCCTCCCTCTCTAAGAGAATATCTGGGGGAGAAAGATGTAGGAGGTGTTTCATCGCTGCCGTTGGTGTGCTGGACATAGATCCAGTTATGGACAGGCATGCCAGCCGCTGAAGGCCAGCGCTTTTCTCTAGCTGTCTGTTGTAACCCTTTGGTCCACCAGACTACTGAACCATACGTGACCATAGATATTATCATTGTTTGATAAATCCAGTAAATCTGTATGGGGTTCATTCCCCAAGATTTGCCACATACTCTTCTGAGATTCCAGAGAAAAAAACCTGGCTTTGTTTATTGTTTTTTCCAAGTGGGCGTTCCAGGTGAGTCTTTAATCCAGAACTACACCCAGGTATTTCACTTCCACCGCAAATGGAATGCTCTCTCCGTATAGGACAGGCTCCGAAGCTTATCTAACTTTTTCTTTTTTGTAAAAAGAATAAATACAGTTTTCCGGGGGTTGACAGACATCTGTTTCCTCTCGCACCATCTGTATACTTTGTTGAGGGCTTCTTGGAGGACTTTTGAGATCGTCGCTTCAAATTTCCCTCTAACTATTATAACCAGATCATCCGCATAGGAGTGACCACATTAGGGGGGAAAGTACCCCACCTTGTGGACACCCCTTCGCCGCCCTGAACCTAACCGAATCTCCTTGCAGTGATGATATTATATATCGGTTTTCAATCATGCTTTTGATCCAGTTACAGATTTTACTGTCGATCCCTCTATCCCCAATTGATGTATAGAGTGACTGTGGTAGGGCGTTATTGAACGCTCCTTCTATATCTAGAAAAGCTGCTAGCGCAATTTCCTTATATTTAAAGGAATGACCGATTTTTTCTACTAGATTGTTTAGTGCTAAATCCGTAGATTTGCCTGTTTGGTAGGCATATTGATGGGGGTTTAAGTGATGTTCCCGAAGATTCCGTTCTCTAATATGTCTATCAATCATTCTTTCCAGAGTTTTCATTAAGAATGAGGTAAGGCTGATCGGCCGGAAGGATTTAGGTAGGGATAGAAACAAAGCTTTCAATTCTAACTTAATTCACAGGCATACTTTACTTTCACAGATAAATTTCATCAAGCAATCGTAGATATTTTTTTAAATGAGAGATAACAAATAACATATATTAAAAGGTAAAATATTTTTTTTTATTAAATTCGTTACCAGATTATGAGTGTCAGGTGCATATTTTAAACATTCAAAGAAAATATGATTTAGATCACCTTCTACTTGGCATTCAGGACACAGTTTGGAGTTTAGGACATTTATTTTATATAAATAAGAAGTGTAACAAGCATGTCGAAATTTTAACCTAATTAAGGTCGTTATGTATTTCCTAGGAACAGAAAAATCCTTGAACCTAAATTGGTTGGGGATTTTAGGTTGAATTAGTGCAAACTGCGTAGACGAGGATATTGTGAAGTTATACCATTCTTGGGTCCACTGGTTTTTCATATGATTTTTTGCTGGTCATACCATTCTCAATAGATTTTTTTGCTAACAAATCAACGTTTTCATTATCCTTAAGGCATATATGGGCCTTAAACCACAAAAAATTAACAATTTTGCTGTTTTTATGGATGTCTGCTAATAACTTTTTAATAAGCAAGATATAGGAATTTGAATTACTACATGGGAGATTGGAAGATTTAATAGCAAATAGAACAGAGAGAAAATCAGATACGATTGTAACCAAGAAATTTTATATTTAAAAACCAAATATCTCAATGATAATTTTGGTATTTATAGTAGGTTTGTTAATTTTCCTTTATTTAAACAATGCCATTCGTTAGTTGTAACTCTATTATTAGTTTTTGTATTCGTATTATTTTCTCATTGTTTTAATTAAAAAAGATGACAAAAGGCACACAACTTGCAGACAAAAACATATTAATTAACTTATAACATACTTATTATTTTAGCTGATAATATGAAATATAAAGTATTTTGTTATTTTTAGGAATAATTAATGTATTAGAAAAGTTAACAGAATTTATGCAAACAGTTCTACATTACTTGGATAATCATGCAACTGTCGATGAAATCGCTCAGAGTTCCCAAGCTTTAGTTAACTCTGTCGGAGAATTGGTTAATGTTAAAGCAATTATTAAACAATTGCCCGTAGTAGGACCATACGCAGCGGTCTATATTTCCCCAATACTTGACGGAATCAGCGCAATATTTGCAAATACACCAGTTTTCGGAAAATTACTATCACAATTGCTTGTCGGACCAGATGTACAGGGTAAGTAAACACTGATAGTATTAAAACCTTAAAAAAATATTTTAATTTATTATAGAAAACATTGATTTTGATATCAAAAATATTTTTCGTTAGAACTAAAAAATTCTTAGAAGCCATATCAAAATAAAAATTTAAAGACAAAAAGCCACTAGAAATGTTTATGTTAAGCTTTAAAAATGATGAAGACGTTAACAAAATATATTGCATAATAAATATTTAAATAGAGGTTTTGCCACTAAGAAAGTCGAGGTTAGTTGCATAGTGCAAGAGATGTCAAGCGTATGGGAACACGCAAAGATATTGCGTGAGACAACCTAGATGTGTAAGGGGTCCTGGAAAAAACATAATCAAAGATTGTGTTAAACCTAAAAATGCCAAGCCAAAATTATAAAAGCTGCATTGTCGCAAAAAAATGTAAAAAATTAGTGGCAAACAAATGAAAAATCCAGGCCCACCTACTCAACCGCAAAGGCCCGGTTACCAGGTTCCAGACAACAGAAGTACAGAAGTACAGTCAAGTAGTAACAGAAACTAATGAAAATAGTAAAAAGCAACAACAACAAAAGCAACCAGAAAGTAACACAAAACAAATATAACAAAAGCTGACTGCAGTAGCTGTAGGTAGTCTTAGGTATAGAAAAAATAGACATTTGTTTCATTGCTGTAACTCGTTTTACAACACAGTCATTCATTAAATTCAGAGGATATCAAATATATCGGCGTTAAACAGTACGAAATTGGGTAAAGCTGCTGGGTACGACAGGATAACAGTTGAAATGCTGAAAAACGTGGTAGCTAGTCTGCTGTACCGCTTTTTTAACCTTTGTTGGAGGAGTGGTAGTGTACCAGACGACTGGTGCAAGGCCGTTATCATGCCACTTTACAAGAAAAAAGGTTCGCAGCAAGACTGTAAGTACTACCGAGGTATTAGTTTACTCAGCATAGTCGGCAAACTGTATGCAAAGATATTAATAAAAAGAGTAACGAATGAAATTAAGAAGATGATATGGGATATGCAAGCAGGATTTAGAAGAGGAAGGAGATGTATAAATCAGGTCTTTTCATAACGAGGTATAGTCGTAAAGTTCTTGGCTAGAAGTCAGAAGGTCTATTGCGCTTTTATAGACTTAAAAAGGCTTATGACAGAGTGAAGAGGAGTGAATTGTGGTCGACATTGTCTTTTTATGGGGTGAGTGGTAGTTTGATACGAGCATTGAAATCACTTTACAAGGATTCCAAAAAGTCACGTTGAATTTTAAATCAAGGGGGAGACTTAAAAATGTTATTCTGCTGTTTCTAAGTGGCATCCCTTTAAGATACCTCACACCTTTTATAACATGTAAAATAGCAACCCCTATCGAATGTATTCCATTTGGCTGATACACACTGTATAGAGTATCTACAGCATAGTTTTGCTGACCATAAAAATTTGTTAATCCAATCTTTAGTTTCTTGACTTTACAGTTAGTATTCACAGAAATAATACAGTTGGTAGAGTGAATTTAGTATTATAGTAATTTTGGAGAGGTATATTTTTTAAAACAAAAATTGGCAATTATACATAAATACAACATTATCTCTAAATCTTGGCCTTTGAAAAAAATTTTAAATGTAAATTTTTTTTAGATTATCCAGTTACGCTACCTGTTCCCCCCACAACTGCATCAACAGGGAAAGGAGGGGGTTGGGGATGGTAATTGCAAGCCTGTGAATACATAAAACTATGTATTTGTTACAGTTTATAATCACATGTTAATAAAGTAATTAACTACATTTATTTTATTATTTATAAAAAAAGTACCCAATTTAAAATGGTTTTAACAGATAAGAGCGCTGATGAGAGTGAAAGATGCGAAAGATGTGTCTTAGATGTCTTAGGTGTAAAAACTTACATTTTTAAATGCCAAAATGAATAAAAATTGAAAGCATTGAAAACACCAGTCTTAATTTTTTATATTTATATTTTACTCTGATTTTTTTAATGACCTTCAAGGTAAATAAAATCAGTCCTTTTCGAGACAATTAGAATTTGATAAGGCCATTTAAAAGATGACAGAGAAGTGCCATCCACTAATTGTCCTTCAATGCTAAACAATACGCCATCTGACGGAATTAACTCGCATCAATATTACGTGATGAACAAGTGTGATTGCTTTGTGTTTATATACCTTGAACTTCGCATTTGTGCGAAGATTATAGTTGTTTAATAGTGACTAATAATTTGTTAGTAATAAAAATGACCAGCAGAGCAAATTGTTGTGTACCTGGATGTAACTCGGTGTATAAAAAAAACCATATTTGACTTTTTATTATTTTCCAAATGCGGGTCAAAGAGTTGAGCATATTAGATAATCGGGAATGGTTGATATATGGTTGATATGGTTTCGTGCCAAGAGCCATTTCACTTTCAGTCAGCTGCTTATAATCTATAAGGCACATATCCGACCTGTCTTGGAATACTTTTCCCATATTTAAACTGCGGCATCTAAACATATCCTGAAACTATTGGATTCCATCCAAAAAAGGTTATTCGTCTGGTTGGTGATGCCTCGCTAACAAACTCGCTCACTTCTCTGGCACACCGTAGAAAAGTTAGCGATTTGTCTCTATTTTATAGATATTTTTATGGTCTCATGGTTGCCATTTAAGTTGTGGTTTGGCCAATCTTCCTCCATTTATTTCTGTCTGAGGCATTCCTGATCTTCTCTTGAAACGGAGCACCGGTTAATTCCCTAACTTGGTCGATCCATCGTCTTGGGGAGCGTTCTCGAGATCGTTTCCCCTGCACAACCAGTTTTTCCAGATTGTCGTCCTTCCTTCTAGTGACGTTTCCAAAGTATTTCAGGATTCGCCGCTTTATTACACTTTACAGCTTTTCGTAAATTCCCAATTCTTTCAGTATGGAAACATTGGTTCTACGTGCTGTCCAAGGGATCCTCAGGAGTCTTCGCCAAACCCACATCTCGAAGGCATTCAGCATCCAGGTAAATTGATAATTGCTTCAATTTCTTTTGACTGGAACAACCCCTGTAGTGGAAACTTTGTAACCTAGTATTTATATTGATATTTTTATGAATTTACATTTTTCTGAATTCAATATCCTGCCACCTATTTTAGTTTCTGCAGGTTCTTGCTATAAATAATCATCAAAATGACAAATCACTTCCCTAAACCTTGGAACAGATAATTGATTTGTTTTTAAAAACCTCTGGTGCAGAGGACAAGCCAAAAGGCATTCTTCGGAGCATAAACCTGCCAAATAGTGTAATGAACGTTGTCAGATAAATATTTTCTTCCGTTAATGGGATTTTCCAAAATCTATTTTTGGCATCAATTTTAATAAAAACCTGTTCTCCTTCCAATTGACCAAATAGCAACAAATAGTTTCCATTTTACCAACATTCTTATTAATTTCTCAGTTAAGCAGCTTAGAGATGGAAATCACGATTGTATATTTTATTTATTTCCAGGACTTTTATCTATGAATGAATTTGGAATGTGATTTTGATAAGGTCGTTAAAAATAGAATGAGAAGATACTGTGATGTTTCGGATTGGGAATATATTCATCAGCGTATCATTGAGCGTACTCATAATTTGTGGAAGGATAAAAAATAAAATCCATACAATATAATGAAAAATATTCTTGCTGATAATAGGTCTAACAGTAGGGATTTATCTAAACCCTTCTCTAAGGGTAGTGCACCTATTTTCACAGTTAATTTATTCAATTTGTGGTCTAGACTATCTTATCCATGGTAGAAATAGGAATATTCAATTCGTTTAAAATAATTCGTAAAAATGCAATAGATAGGTACTGCTTTCTTGTGAAATTCGAGCAGTTTAAGGTTTGTTAAGAAAAGGTTTATTTTTCATTTTTTTTCGATAATTCTGAGCTGCAACTACATAAATCAAACTGCACTTAGGACTAAAAACTATTATATACCCCATGCATGGTTGACAATACAATTTTTGGAACGAAGTTCCTTAACGTGGTTTACAGGTAGTGCGATTTAGTACAAATCGTAAAAATCGAACTAAAAGGCGAAAAATATATTATAGTTTGATTAATTCTAAAAGCGGGATTTTTAGTTTTTTAAAAAAATTATTCTTAACATAGGAATAAAATTAGTGACAAGAAAATTATTGTCATTGTCAAAAAAAAATTAATGTCAATCAATGTCACTGCTTTGTATTTGTATTTTCCTGCCAACGCCCTTCGCTCAATGTCACTGTCATACTTTCCATCTCTCGTAAACTTTGAACCCAAGTATACAAACTCTTTTACTTGTTCCACTCTTTCTCCCTTAATCAGAACTTCACTGTATGTCATGCTTTCAAAAACCATTACTTTCGTTTTGCTTACATTTATTTTCATCCTTTGAATTTTTAGGGCATGATGCATAACATTAACCATTGCCAGATTTATGTGTAGTAAAAGTTAGTTTTGACTATAATTACTCACTGGATTGCAGCGGCACAAGACCGAGAAACTTGAAAAAAACTTGAGGAGGCCGGATAGACAGCGGACGCAAATGGCTGGAGAATGATGATGAAATGATAATTACTCATTTGCACAGTTCACATGGAAGAGTGGCTCACAAAATGGAAAATTAAAATTAATGAGACGAAATCCCAACACATCACATTCACAACAAGAAAAGAACAATGTCCCCCTGTATACATCAATAATATAGAAATTTCAACAACCTCCTGTGTAAAGTATCTAGGGATTCATCTTGACAGCAAGCTGATTTGGAGAGAGCATTTAAGAAAAAAGCGAAAACAAATCGACATAAAAACAAGAGAACTCAATTGGTTACTTGTTAGAACATTGATGGAGAAACTACGGCCCGCGGGCCAAGTCCGGCCTGCGAAAAGGTTTAATCCGGCCCGTTTAAGAGTGCCGTCGTGAGAATGTTTGATCGCGTTCTTACTTCGTAGTGTGACGACCCGCATAAAAACTACCTGCGGCGATATTCAAAACACAATAGTATTCTGGACAAATCAATCCGACCTAAACAGATGACTCATCTTCGCTCGAAACTTCCAGACACTCTCGCATTTTCGATTCATTGTTCTGTTTTCTCGAAAGAACCGGAAAAATCCAATTCCCGAACAATTCCTGCAGGTAGGTATAAATACAAGCAAGGCCGCCCGAAGATCAGTTAGTTAGCGACTTAGTCAGTCATCTGCAACGACTCGCTGTATCTCGAGTAATTGTTTGTGAAATTCCCGAAACTCCCACTGCCTCAACAAACACCCGCGCAAGAGCATTAGTTAGCAGTAAGCTTTCGTCAATTGCGTTTCTGTGTGTTGTTCTCCGTAGTAGGTAACATCTAAAATGGATGTTAAAAAAAGAAAAGTGGATTTAGAATGTCGAGTTTTTAAAGAAGAATGGACGTGGAAATATTTCTTTACTTTATTTAAAGAAAAACCGGTATGCTTACTTTGCAATACAACTGTTGCAGTTTTAAAAGAATATAACATTCAACGCCATTTCAAGAGCAAACATGAAAACCACTATTTCTCATCGTTAAGTGAAGAGGTGAAAAAAATTAAATCGAGCTAATCATTCTCAAAGATGCGCTACAAAAACCAGTTATGTGTTGGCTTATAATATTGCTAAATCTAATAAAGCATTTTCAGATGGTGAAATTATAAAGCAGTGCATGATAGATGTGTGCGATATTATGTGCCCTGAAAAGAAAAATGATTTTCAGTCACTGTCTCTCTCAAGAAAAACAACCACCGAGAGAATTGAAAATATTGGTGAAAATCTAATTTCACAACTGACTACAAAAACTCAAAAATTTATTTTTTATTCAATTACCATGGATGAAAGTACAGATATCAGCGATACTGCGCAGTTACTCATATTTGTAAGAGGAATAAACGCCCACTTTGAAATTACAGAAGAACTTGCAGGGCTACAGTCAATAAAAGGAACAACGACTGGTGCCGATATATTTTGTGAATTTGAAAATTGCATCGATAAACTTCGTTTACCTATTGATAAGTTATGTAATGTAATTACAGATGGTGCTCCTAATATGGTTGGAATCAATCAAGGATTTGTTGGGAAATTTAATTCCAAGTACCCGAAAAATGATGTTGTTTTTTTGCATTGCCTAATACATCAGGATGCTCTCTGTAAATCGGCTTTAGATATTGACCATATACTTAATATTGTTGTAAAGCTAGTAAATATGATTCGTTCCAGAGGATTATTACATCGCCAGTTTCAACAGTTTTTGGAGTCCGTACATGCTAAGCATTCCGATATCCTGTATTATTCAAAAATTCGTTGGTTAAGTGCTGGAAAAGTATTTGAAAGAATTTGGGATTTAAAAGACGATATTGTGAATTTTCTTCTTGATAAAGACATTTATAATCAATTTGACGTCTTAGAAAACGAAACGTGGCTTTCTGATTTCGCTTTTTTCACAGACCTCCTCGTACACATGAATAAACTTAATCTCAAATTGCAATGGAAAAATTAGTTTCTTTACGATATTTGGCAATACCTGAAAAGTTTCAAATTACAGTTATTATTATTTGCTAATCAGATCTCTAAATCTGATTTTTCTCATTTTCCAAGAATACAATCTTTAAAATTCACTATATCAAACAATAAAATTAAAAAATACGAAATTAATTTAAGAAAACTATCTTCAGAATTTGAAAGGAGATTTCAGGACTTTAGAAAAATGGAACCAGAGTTTAGTATTTTTGCGACCCCATTCGATGTTAATTACGAAAAAGTTGATGCAAAATTTCAACTTGAGTGAATAGAACTGAAATGTAATACTCTCCTAAAACAAACTTTTCATACAGTACCATTACTAGAATTTTATAAAAATTTAAGTCCAGATAATTTCCCAAATCTAATTACTCATGCAATGAAGATAATGACAATGTTCGGCTCATCTTATATATGCGAACAAATCTTTTCAACAATGAAGCTTAGGAAAACTTCTTTAAGAAACAGAATTACAGATGAGCACCTTTCATCAGTTTTAAGAATTTCTGCTTCGCAAATGGAACCGGACTATGATGAAATTTTGATGAAACAGTCTCAATTTTTATTTTTCTCATGCACCATCAACCAGTAATGACACCAGAAAATAAAGTGATAATATAACATCAAGAATAATAAAAAATAAAATAATAAGTGTATGTAATAATATATGTATATGTTTATAGAACACATAAATTTTTTAACGATTAAGCATTATTCTTTGGCCCGCTACGATTGTCTAGTTATTACAAATGGCCCGTCTTAAAAAAAGTTTCCCCACTACTGTGTTAGAAGATCCACAATGTCACTGGAGAATAAAATTCTCATATACAAAGCTATAATCATAACCATTTTTTTTTTTTTTTTATGTTCTGGTTCCCACGAAAAGGGATATCCTGTAATGTTCAGAGAACATCGTGGGAACCAAGGGAAAGAAGGTAGGAGTTGGTGTTCTTCTTAAATTTCTGGAGGTTGTATGCCTCGGGGAACACCTCCCTAGGCAATGAGTTCCAAAGCCTCGCAATTCGTTGGATGAATGAGTCTTTGGAAAGTGATGTTCTGCAGGTCTCCAAAGTGACCACGAAGGGGTGTGAAGACTGAACTTGACGGGTTAATCTCGAAGAGACTGCCAATGGAGGAACGATTGTTGATATTTCAGAAGAGCATCGCCCATGAAAATATCTATAAAATAGAGACAAATCGCCAACTTTTCTACGGTGTTCCAGACAAGTGAGCGAGTTTGTAAGCGAGGCATCACCGACGAGACAAATTGCCCTTTTTTGGACAGAATCCAGTAGCTTCAGGATATGTTTAGGTGCTGCACTCCAAATGTGGGAACAGTACTCCAGTACAGGTCGGATCTGTGCCTTATAGATCATAAGCAGCTGACTGGAGGTGAAATAGCTCTTGGCACGAAACAAAAAACCAAGTTTTTGGGATGCACTTTTGGCAATGGACCTCACGTGATTTTCTCAGAAAAGGTTATTGCTGATAGTAATACCAAGCCTCGATATGGATGACTTCAGTGGTATGGTTACTCCTGACAAAGTTATGTTAGGCACAGTGAGATCGGCTTTTCTAGAGAAAAGACATGCTTGTGTTTTGTTTGCATTGAATTCTACCAAGTTATTGGATCCCCATTCGAGAATTGTTGCTAAGTCCATATTTATATTGTTAACATTTCTTCCTCGTTCATTTCTGGTTTCACGGGCTGATATAGGGGCCCTGGAAGAGAATGCGGTATGGAGGGTACTATCATCGGCAAAGCTGTGTACGGGACATGAAGTTGCTTTCAATAGGTCGTTGATGTGAAGTAAAAATAGTGTTGGTGCTAGAATGGATCCTTGCGGAACACCAGCATTTATGAGTAGAGTGTCAGATGACACTCCATCGACCACTACATGGAGAGACCTGTTTGAGAGAAAACTAGCAAGCAGAGAACACAGCTGAGGGGGCAAGCCATAAGATGGAAGCTTGGCGAGGAGTCCCTGGTGCCAAACTCGATCGAATGCCTTGGAGATATCTAATGCCACAGCTAAAGTTTCTCCATACTTTTCAATAGATAGCTGCCATATATGTGAGACGTATGCGAGCAGGTCACCAGTTGATCTCTGATGGCGGAAGCCATATTGCCTATCATTGATAATTCCTGAGTCTTCCAGATATTTCATGAGCTCGATGTTGATGGCTTTTTCCATGACCTTTGAAATAACAGATAGCAGTGCGATAGGTCTGTAGTTGCTAGGTAGGGTCTTTTTGCCTTTTTTAGGGACTGGCTGTACTCTTGCAATTTTCCAATTGGACGGAAATACTCCCAAATTGTAAGAGTGGTTGAACAACTTGCAAAGAACAGGTGTTAGTTCGGGGGCACATTTCTTGAGAACAATCGGCGGGATTCCGTCAGATCCACAGGCTTTGTTGGTGTTGAGACCCAGCAAAATCTTTCTGATAGTACGTTGGCGAAAGGTGATTTCGGGCATGTGACTGTTAATAGGTGTAATGTTCGAGGGTTGTTTTCCCGAAGAATCCAGAGTGGAATTTCCAGCAAATAGGTGCGCAAAGATATTGGCTTTTTCCTGGGCAGTCGTTGCTAGTGTTCCATCTTAATTGGTTAGGGGTGGAAAAGAGCTGGAAGTGAAGTTTCTTCCCACAGCTTTGGCGAAAGACCAAAATGAACGGGATCCGTTAGGACATTCAACAAGTTTTGATCTTATTTTGGCATTATGAGCATCTTTTGAACATTCTATTGTCTCTTTGCATATGCTTCTAGCCTCAACATATGCTGCTCTGGTCTCAGGTCCCGGATTTTTTTGCCATCGATGGTATGCTGCCTGTTTGGAAGCCACAGCTCTAGAGCAGTTTCTGTTAAACCAGGTCTTATCGGATGATGTTCTTCTTTCGGTATTCGGTATGTAAGTTTGCATCCCCAACATGATGATTTCAGAAATTGTCTTAGCACATCGTGTTGGATCTACTGAGGAGAAACAAACTCTCTTCCATGGAAACTCTCTTCTTTGGACATATGGCATTGAATTATGGGGATGTGCTAGCAGCTCCAACATTGACCTCATTCAACGCGCACAATCAAAAACTCTTCACGCAATCACCGCTGCCCCATGGTACGTGACCAACCAGATACTACATCAAGACCTACGGATTCAGACAGTTAAAGACTTAATTAAAGAAAGAAGCAACTAACACCACCATAGACTATAGTCACATGAAAACACACTCCTTCAACAACTTATACAAGAATACCCTTAAAGAAGACTGAAAAGGAAATGGCCAGCTGAACTGAAATAACATGCAAGAGGTTTTTCTCAATGAAGGAACCTCATCATGTCAAATTAAGGAGCTTTTTACATGTTATCCTGTGCCAACAAAATAGCTTAAAGAATTTGTATTTTTCTGATTGCTGTTCAATAAAGAAGAAAAAAATATTAACATGGTTGCAAACTTGGATAAATATTCAATAAAATAAACGGTGGCTCCTCTATCGGAATAGTTTTACAAGCCACATTAGACGCCAACCTAAATATCTCGTGTTGTAGCTTGTCGAGTCATCATTAATTAATATTTTTTTATCGTCTTATATTTATATCTGATGATAAGAGTTTGTATAACTAGAACTTACGGTAATAATTATAGAAACAATATATTTGAAATTGTTAACATTTGTACTAAAATTTTTACTGTACCTTTATTACAAATATAAAATGAATTTTCTCTTTTATACAATTGCATGTACTTTTATACTACTTAGTTCTAATAAGGTTGTAGCAAAAAGTAGTAAGTTATAATTTTTATAAGGGAGTGATGTGGTATAACTATCATCGCCTTGCTCTATTCTACACATAAATTTTATTTTGTACCGAAAACAAAATGTTGTAGAGGTTTTAATATCATTTGAAGTTGAAAATTAGTGTGTAATTTGAATAAGCTTTATTTTTAATCATTAAAAATATAAGCATTTTTGGGAATAGAACAAGCTTATTCAATTTTTTTTTTCAATTTTTAAGTTTAATTTTTTGTTTTGTTTGATAGTTCGTTTTAGTTATATTTTTATGTTTTAAACATTGTTTTTATTTTTAGGCTACAAAGTTAATAATCATGACATATTTAATATTGAGGAAAGAGAAAGCTATCCAGGTAAATTTTAATGAAAGTAATAGAACTATGTTTTTCTGCAAAAACATGTCATTTTGTAATAGAATAATTCTAATAACGTTAACTTTCGTCTCTAGAGACGAAAGTTACATTTATATTTTTAATCATTTCTCGCCCTTGTGTGTAATATTTTGACGACTAAATTATTAATAAACAAAGAGAGAAATTATTTTTATAATTAGAATGCATTTTTTTACTTTTGTTTAATTCAAAAGCAAAATAGAATCGTAAAAATACCGTAAGATTTAAAAACAATTTATATCTAGTTGCCTGGTTTAATTAGTTTGACGATCCTCGTTAATTGCTTAGACTTGTCAGTTTGCACTGAAACCATTGTTAGTTTTTGAAGTTACCTGATGATTTCTGATTCGGATAGTGATTTAGATTTTTAAAATACACCACCGGAAATAGCAAATCGAGCTAAGGAAACCTCTAAATTTCTTCTTCTTCTTCTTCCTTCTTGACTTAAGGCGAATCGCCTGTTTATTCTTCGTCAACTTGCCTATTGCACTGCATTCAGGTTGTCGCTCCATCTCGAAAGAGATGGAGCGCCTCCTGCGCCCCCGTGGTGATTTATCACGAGCAATTTTTACTATTCTCCTGTCGTCCATCCTATTTATGTGTTCATTCCACTCTTTTTTTCTGTTTAAAACCCAGCCATTATTTTCTTCTAATCCACATGTATTTCTTATACTTTTACTTCTTTCCCTATTAAAAAGTGTTTTAACCAGTAATTTTGTGGAGTTCTTTCATTTCGATTTTTTTAATAATAGTTTAGTTTTTGACGTTGCTGGTCTAGTTTCTGCCGCATATGTTATATATATAAATATATATATATATATATATATATATATATATATATATATATATATATATATATATATATATATGTTATTTAATAGATTCAAGTCTTGGCCTCAATTCCTAAGTGTTTATTGCACCATATTGTAGTATTCAAACACCCTGCTATTCTTGTTGATTTCGTTGTTTGTTCCCTTACTTCTGCCTTAACATCGCCGAGATACTTAAATTTAATTTTCTGCTAAATAACTTCTCCAACTACCTCCAGTTTACATCTCAATGGTTTTTTTGATATTTTTAGACACTTTGTTTTTGTGGGATGTGCGGTTTCGCCATGGATGTTTAACTTTACATAAACGATTATATTAAAGATTTAAAAAAGAGTGCGTATGGATTGAAAATGAATAATTTGATCATCAAATGCCTTCTTTACGCCGATGATCAAGTTATATTAGCGTCATCTGAAGAGGAGTTGCAGGCGATGGTTAATGTTATACATGATGCCCTGAAAATCAAAGGGATGAAAATAAATGTGAGCATAACGTGTAATGGTTTTTAAAAGAGAAGAAAGCATGACAAACTGTGATGTTTTGATTGAGGGAGAAAGATTGGAATAAGTAAATGAATTTGTTTACTTGGGTTCAAAGTTGACGAGAGATGAAAAGTATGACAGTGACATTAAGCGAAGGGTGTTGGCAGGAAAACAAATAAATGGGGCACTGTATAGCTTTATGAACAGCCAGAAAGTGTCAAAAAAGGCACGTCTGGCTGTGCATAGAGGTGTGTTGGTTCCTACACTTATGAATGGTAGTGAATGTTGGGTTTGGCAGAAGAAGCATGAAAATATGATTAATGCTGTGGAGATGAGTAGTCTGAGAAGTATAGCAGGAGTTACTCGATTGGATAAATTAAAGAATAGTGAGATTAGAGAACGCTGTGGTGTAAAAGAAGATGTGGTTACAAAGATAGATAAAAGAATGCTTAGATGGTTTGGACACGAAAGGATGGACGAAGGAAGATTAACGAAACAAATTTATAAGGATAGTGTAAATGGACAAGTCGGCAGAGGTCGACCTCGGTGAACATTTCGAACAGATCAACATTGTTTTAAAGAAAGGTGAGGTCAAGAGTACCAACAACCGACGAGCATATATGAGAGCACTAATGAAAGTAGAGGAAGTAAAAGATGTGTGTAAGAACCGTAGCAAGTGGAAGGAAGTGGTCTCTGCCTACCCCTACGGGAAAAAGGCGTGACTATATGTATGTCTGTATGTTTTATGGGAGATATTATCATGTTAAGAGATTTAGCTGTATGGTTGAATGAGTGTAGGAGTCTCTGTAAGTCGTCTTTGTTCTCTGCACGGCATCGTCGGCATAGCACAAAATTCTTACCTCTTCATCTCCCAATTTATATTCTCTCAATGAGCGAACCTTTTTTATAATCTCGTTCATGATGATGTTGAAGAGAAGTGGGATTAATGAATCCCCTTGGTGAATACCGCCATTAACTGGTAACTGGATCTGGTGATTTCTTCGTCTAACTTTGCCTGTATTTGGTTTGCTGCATATATGTTCTCTATAGTTTTTATCAGGTTGTGTGGGATTTGTCTGTTGTAAAGAAGATGTGACATCTTTTAGTAGGACGCAGTCGAAGGCTTTGGTACGGTCGATGAAACATATGTAGGCTGGCTTATTGTATTCGATCGACTTTTCTGTTACTTGTCCTATGACAAAAACGGCGTCCGTGCAAGACCTTTCCCCGACCTAAATCGATGGTGTTCACCTGCCAGCGAAATGAGACTTGTTCGTTATTACTTTTGTTGTCAATTTCAAGGTGGTGCGCAAGAGGTTTATTCCTCTTTAGTTTAAGGTAATTTCTTATCTTCCTTTTTAAACATAAGGATAGTGGTACTGATTCGCCATTTATCTGGGATCTTGTGGTGATAAAGAATCTTTCTGATTAGAGTTGTCAAATTTTGTATGAGTTTATGTCCGCTGTATTTGAGCAGTTCATTTGTTATTCCGTGTTGTCCAGCGCTTTTTCTGTTTTTTAGCTTTTGCAGTGCCAGTTGCATCTCGGGTGTATCAATTTGGGCATTTTCATTGATAACTATTTCTGGTGTGCCCTGTTCCTCTTCCATGTTTTCTGCTCTTTATAGGTCAGTTAAATAGTTGACCCGGTCCTCTTTGTTTATGTGAATCGTTTTAACTAACTCATTGACCTCTCTCCTCTGTGATCAAAAAAACATATTGTCTTTGGATTTATTACCAGTAAAATTTTAAAAGAGATATGAAGTAATATATGCAAAATTCAAAGATTGAAGGGTTGACAATCACGTAAATTCATTTTCGGTAACTATGCTGCTTGCGTATTTTGGATGGTTGTCAAAAAAATTTAAGTTATCGACGCTTTGTTTTATGTATTCGATGTTAAGAACCACTTAATCATTTAAATGTAATATCGATTTTAGTAAATATCCCAAGTTAGTTTCTTTTAATGTTTAAAGAAATTCTGTTATTTTTAATTTAAAATAAAATATTTGTTTATTATTCTTTTTAAACATGCATATATTAGTTTCACCTGTATCTTGTATGTATGTATGTTTGTAACTGACTCTTTGTCCTCGATTTTGCACTACAAGCGATCAGATTTAATTTAAACTTTGCACACTTGTCAAAGACCGACGTCAATGCAATCATTCGATCAAAATATTCGATTATCCCGATTACTTACGCCAGGATTTATAAATTTCTTTAAATCCTTTGCATGAGAGAAAGAGAGAAAGAACTAGTGCGTGAACTACACATGCGCGCAGAACAAATATTAAAACAGTTTATCGCATCGGTAGTTCAGTGGTAGAATGCTCGTCTGTCACACGGGTTCGATTCCCGGCCGATGCATTCTTTTTGTGCTTTTACCATTTAATACATAATTTTTTTAGTAAGTAAAACAAATCGAACTAAAAAGTGAAAAATAAATTATAATTTTAAAAAACTAAAAACACGCTTTTAGAGTTAATCATACTAAAAAGTAAAAAATAATTCTTAAGATAGGAATAAAATTACTGACGAGAAAATTAATGTCACTGTTCTAAAAGCGTGGGGTGCTTTGTTTGACATTTGTTAACTAACTCTGCGTTTCGGAATGAAAGCACCCCACGCTTTTAGAACAGTGATATTAATTTTTCTCGTTAGTAATTTTATTCCTAGGTTAGGAATTATTTTTTACTTTTTAGTTTGATTAACTGTAAAAGCATGTTATTAAATTTTTTTAAACTATAATTTATTAAGTATATTATTATGATATAAACAGGGTTGTAGAAAAAGTATAGTGTTTCACTCGTCGAAAACATTTTTTGAACATTACCAGCCTCGGCTGGTAAATTGTTCTCTCGCTTCAAAAAATGTTACTTTCGTCACTCGTAAAACAAAACACTATTACATTGACAAACTGAATAAACTTATTAATTTTTTAGGATTAATACAAATACTTAAAGCATTTTTGGTATTATTGGAAAATATTGTTTATTATATCACGGGCAGCGCTACAGAAAGTGATCTAGCAAAAGCTTTGCAGGGAGTATTCTACGAAGCATCAAGAATGGTAAGCGTACAAGGATTGATAGGACAAATTCCTGGTGTAGGATTTGTTTTACAACCTTTAGTTGGAACTGCGGCAACCATTTTATCAAGTACGCCGTTACTAGGAGGATTTTTAAAATTTATCCTAGTTGGAAGCAGCGCCCCTTCAGAAAAGTGAACATAAATCTATAGAAATAGTATTATAAAATATTTTAAATAACGTAGAATATTCACAGTTTTCAGTGATAATTATGCTTTGTATGTTAAACAAAATATTATTAATTATATTATGTATTATAATTCAATGCATAAAGAGGATTTATTGAAATAAATAATTAAGAAAACATTTTTTTTTATTTTATGTTATTATGCAGCGTAATTACATTTAATTTTTATAAATTTTCCAATTAGTATGTAGGTAGGTATATACTACTACTACTGCTACTACTCTGTAGTACTGCAACCCTTGATGGGTTTTGGTTGGCCGGACTATTTGTATCCATTCCTCTCGGTTCGTCATAAGTTGGGTATCCATTTTATACTCCATGATGTTGTCGCGTCATCTTAGCCGTGGTCTTCCGAGGGGCCTTCTTGTTTGCGGGTTGCTTTGCCACACTAGTTTTACTAAACGTTCATCTGGCTGTCTTTGTACATGTCCAGCCCAACGTAACCTTCGGGATTTTATATCACGTACAATATCCGTGTCTTGGTAGAGTTGATTTAGTTCGCGATTAGTTCTTATGCGATATCTCTGCGTCTCCAAAGATTCTTCTCAAAATCTTCTGTTCGAAAGACAGTAATTTATATGCATTATTTAATTATTCTACTAAAGAGACCATTTAAATAAAAAAAATAAAAATTAATTTTAAATGTTTAAGAAGAATTTAAAAAAACATACATATAGTCACGCCTTTTTCCCGTAGGGGAAGGTTTCACTTGCTACGGTTCTTGCACCCGTTTTTTACTTTTTTTACTTTCATCATCGTTTTTTTACAAGCTCTTCAATCTTCTTTCATTCATTCTTTCACGTTAAACCATCTAAGCATTCCTTTATCTATCTTTATTACTACATCTTTTGTCACGCCACAGCGTTTTTGATCGCAATATTTTTCACTTTATTCACCAGAGTCACTCCAGCTATATTTTTAAGACGACTCATCTTACTCTTATGCTTTTTCTATTAAACTTAACATTTACTATCTTACATAAGTGTAGGGACCAGCACTACAGTGCGTCCATAAAGTAATGCATAAATTAATTATTAGCTAAATGAACAGTAATATAAAAAAATACCGAAACAGGATGATTTTTGATTTTAATTTACTATTCTTTAAAAAAATAATTTATCATACAGGGTAAATAAATAACCTTTAAGTGATTTTTAAATAAAACACCCCTTTTTTTCCAAAGTACTTATTTCTCTTGCTGAGCTGATTCCAAAAATGTATCAAATTGGTCGGTACACGGTGGATAAAAACGCAAAAGTTGTTTGTTATATTAATATTGTTTCTACTCACTTTCATAAGTAATCCTAGCCGCTCGACTAAACAGAAAAAGTATGCGGACTCAACAAGAGGTATGCACATTATGCCATGAAATGCACCAGATCGTGAACGAACAACCGAATAGATAGAAAATGCAGAGAATTGGGACACGATAGGGATGTACCAAAGCAAGGTAGACCTACGAATATTCTAACAGAAAAGGGGAGTTGTGTGTACTATGATATTCTTCTTCTTCTTCTTCAGTACACCAAAATTTTTAATTATTACAAGCTAATTCTTAAACGTTTTCGGCGTCAAGCCATCATCAGGAGAACTTTCTGAAAGTGAGTAAAAGTAATTCAGTCAGTGCCGGATTAGCCACGTAGCAAGAGTAGCCTCACGAAATTGGGGGCCCCGCACTCCAACGCCTGTTTGACCGTAATAAAAAAATATTAATTTAGATAGGAGCGTAAAATATCTTGCATGCTTTAAACGCGAAGCGATTAGGCTATGCTTCACTTCCATTTGAAAATCTAAAACTCGATTTCGTCACGTTAAATCGTAAAAATAAGTAGTTATTTTTAAAAAAATCCTCAAGTATGGTCAGTGCTTACGAAGATGATTTGGAGAACAGCAGAGGTGGCGAATTAGTGCAGTTCGCAGAGCTGCTGAAAACAGATGTGGCTACTGTTATTGACAGCAAGAAACAGGAGCCTCTGGAACAGCAATTTTATAAACTTTTATTAAATGATTCTTTAGAATCGTGTTTCCCAAACTTAGAAATTGCCTTCCGCATTTACTTGTCTCTCATGATCATAACTGCAGTGGCGAACGTTCTTTTAAAACGTATTAAAAATGAATTAAGGAACACGATGGACCAAGAACGTCTTAATCATATAAATTTGTTGAATATAGAGCACGATTTGCTTAAAGAAGTCGATATTGAAAGTGTTATCTCTAAATTTACCCATATTAAGTCCAGAAAAGTTTATTTGTAACAGTTTTGTTTTATTTAATACCCTAAACTTAATTACCTAAAGCAAACCAAGGGCCACTTGTTAGAATTTGCTACAGACCCCGCGCTGGCTTAATCCGACACTGAATTCAGTATATTGATATTTAAAAATGTTTTTGTAATTAATCATATTAAATAGTTTAACGGTACTCACTTGTCACAAATTTGTTTACTAAAGACTAAACATAAAAAGGACATGACTACAGCTCAACAATGAATTTGTGACAAGTGAGTACCGTTAAACTATTTAATATGATTAATTTTAAAAAAAATTGTAAATAATAATATACTGAATTACTTTTACTCACTTTCAGAAATTTCTCCTGATGATGGCTTGACGCCGAAAACGTTTAAGAATTGGCTTGTAATAATTAAAAATTGGTGTACTATTATAGTATTTTTTTACCTATTGATATCTTGTCTACAAATATTCGACAAGACGTAATTTTGTCGGCAGGAAACGATCCATACAATGCAGGGATTATATAGGAATTTGGATTTTAGAAAGTCTTCAGTATCAAATATTTTTAAGAGGCAAAATACTTTTCTTATTAAGTACGACTCATTCATGAGTTGGCTGAAGATGAATGTGATCGCAAAACTAAATTCTGCGAGTACATGATGAATCAAAACAATAATAAATTAAATAAAATTTTCATTGATAACGTTTTATTTTTTGATAAGGCAACGTTTTCTTTAAACGAAAATGTTAACCGGCAAAACAACTGGTATTGGTCTGATGAAAATCCAAATTGGATGTAAGAATGCCATAAGCAAAGACCACAACAAATTAACATATAGGCTGGTGTTGTAATAAAAACAATTATTGGTCCAAATTTTTTAAAACAAAACATTTCCAGATCTATGGATCGGAAGGGAAATCCGCAATTTAAAAAAAATAGGGTGTTTTATTTATAAAAACTGGTGCTGATATTATAACTCAAAAGTTATTTACCCTGTATAATAGATTAGTCTTATAAAAAATAGTAAATTAAAATCGAAAATCTTCCTGTTTCGTGATTATTTTATATTACTGTTTATTTAGCTAATAAAGAATTTATAAGTTACTTTACGAACAAACTGTATAAGCTGTATAAAAAACAACCAAAATCGACCCCACAAACATCAAACGTTTTAACAAAGCTGTCATTTTCACTTGCTTTGTTATTTATACATACGTACATATAGTCACGCCTCCTTGCCGTAGGTGTAGGCAGAGACCAATTTCCTCCACTTGATACGGTTCTTACACACATCTTTTGCTTCCTCTACTTTCATCAGTGCTCTCATAAATGCTCGTCGGTTGTTGGTACTCTTGACCTGGCCTTTCTTCAAAACAATGTTGATCTGATCGAGATATGTTCGCCGAGGTCGACCTCTACCGACTTGTCCATTCAAACTCGCCTTATAATCGTTCTCTTATCTCACTATTCTTTATCCAACTGAGTCGCTCCGGCTATACTTCTCAGACTGCTCATCTCCACAGCATTAATCCTATTTACATGCTTTTTCTGCCAAACCCAACATTCACTACCATACATAAGTGTAGGAACCAACACTTCTCTATGCACAGCCAGACGTACTTTTTTGAAGACTTTTTGGGTGTTCATAAAGCTTTGCAGTGCCCCATTCATTTGTTTTTCTGTCAACAACATTCTCGGACCCAAAATCTAATTCTAATCTAATCTTGATATTTTATGAAATCTTAAATATCTTTTGCTAAAAAATTTTTCTCTTTCTCTCTTTCTAATAGTTTTGGCGGCAATACCAACACCTGCAGCTTGCAAAACTTGGCTTTTTGCTCTTTTTTTGCTGTTTGAGCTACAAATCGGTCCTCAAGTGCCATGCAACAATTTCATGGCTTATTTTTGAAGGTGCCCAACAGTAAATCGTTTCTGAATCACTCCTTGTCTAACTCCCACGATTCTTGCAACCTTTTTTTGTTTTACCAAAGTAATAATTATTCCCATTTGTACTTTTGATAACTCAACATAGTGCATACATACATACATACATATAGTCACGCTTTTTTCCCGTAGGGGTTGGCAGAGACCACTTCCTTTCACTTGCTACGGTTCTTGCACACATCTTTTGCTTCCTTCACTTTCATTAGTGCTCTCATACATGCTCGTCGGTTGTTTGTACTCTTGACCTGGCCATTCTTTAAAACAATGTTGATCTGATCGAGATATGTTCGGCGAGGTCGACCTATACCGACTTGTCCATTCACACTCGTTTTATAAATTTGTTTCTTCCTTTATCCATTCTTTCTACGTGTCCAAACCATCTAAGCATTCCTTTATCAATCTTTGTAACCACATCTTCCTTTACACCACAGCGTTCTCTTATCTCACTATTTTTTACTTTATCCATGGCTGTTTAACTTATACATAGACAATTGTTTAAAAGATCTGAAAGAGAGTGCGTATGGATTAAAAATGAATAATTTGATCGTCAAATGCCTTCTTTACGCCTATGATCAAGTCATATTAGCGTTATCTGAAGAGGAGTTGCAGGCGATGGTTAATGTTATGCATGATTCCCTGAAAATCAAAGGGATGAAAATAAATGTGAGCAAAACGAAAGTAATGGTTTTTGAAAGAGAAAAAAGCATGACAAACTGTGGGGTTTCGATTGAGGGAGAAAGAGTGGAACAAGTTAATGAATTTGTGTACTTGGGTTCAAAATTTACTAGAGATGGAAAGTATGACAGTGACATTGAGCGAAGGGTGTTGGCAGGAAAACAACTGAATGGGGCACTGCATAGCTTTATGAATAGCCAGAAAGTGTCAAAAAAGGCACGTCTGGCGGTGCATAGAGGTGTGTTGGTTCCTACACTTATGTATGGTAGTGAATGTTGGGTTTGGCAGAAGAAGCATGAAAATAGGATTAATGCTGCGGAGATGAGTAGTCTGAGAAGTATAGCCGGAGTGACTCGGTTGGATAAAGTTAAGAATAGTGAGATAAGAAAACGCTGTGGTGTAAAAGAAGATGTGGTCACAAAGATGGATAAAGGAATGCTTAGATGGTTTGGACACGTAGAAAGGATGGATGAAGGAAGATTGACGAAACAAATTTATGAGGCGAGTGTGAATGGGCAAATCGGTAGAGGTCGACCTCGGAGAACATATCTCGATCAGATCAACATTGTTTTGAAGAAAGGCCAGGTCAAAAGTACCAACAACCGAAGAGCATGTATGAGAGCACTGATGAAAGTAGAGGAAGCAAAAGATGTGTGTACGAACCGTAGCAAGTGGAAGGAAGTGGTCTCTGCCTACCCCTATGGGAAAAAGGCGTGACTTTATGTATGTATGTATGTATCCAACCGAGTCACTCCGGCTATACTTTTTAGACTACTCATCTCCACAGCATTAATCCTATTTTCATGCTTTTTCTGCCAAACCCAACACTACCATACATAAGTGTAGGGACCAACACACCTCTATGCACAGCCAGACTTGCCTTTTTTGACACTTTCTGGCTCTTCATAAAGCTATGCAGTGTCCCATTCATTTGTTTTCCTGTCAACACCCTTCGCTCAATGTGACTGTCATACTTTTCATCTCTCGTAAACTTTGAACCCAAGTAGACAAATTCATGTACTTGTTCCACTCTTTCACCCTCATTTGAAACTTCACAGTTTTTCATACCTTCTTCTCTTTCAAAAACCATTACTTTCGTTTTGCTTACATTTATTTTTATCACTTTGATTTTCAGGGCATCATGCATAACATTAACCATCGTCTGTAACTCCTCTTCAGATGACGCTAATATGACTTGATCATCGGCGTAAAGAAGGCATTTGACGATCAAATCATTCATTTTCAATCCATACACACTCTCTTTTAAATATTTTAAACAATCGTCTATGTATAAGTTAAACAGCAATGGCAAAACCACACATCCTTGTCTTACACATTTTTCAATGTTAAACCAGTCTGTGCAAGCTCCGTTTATTCTGACACAAGCAGTGGAATCATCGTAAAGTGATTTCAGTGCTCGTATTAAACTATCACTCACCCCATACATAGACAATGTTGATCACAATTCGCTCCTCACCACTCTGTCATAGTCTTTTTCCAAGTCTATAAAATATATTACACAGAATAGTTACTTTTATAACAAGATTTTGCGTGCGATAAAGGCAATTTGCACAATTGTTGGTAATATGTATCAGGTTATGGGAACAATGATACCATTGCAGGTTCTCTGTAGTATGTATTCAATTAGTATTTTCTACTATAGGTGTATAAACGGTAAAAAGTATATTTCTAACAGCGTAAAATTACATTTAGTTTTTATGACTTTATTAACAGTTGAAAGAAATATCAATGACAGCGTTAGGGGTGTTTTGGTGGTATAACTTAAATACATAACACTATTCCCACTTAAAGATCTAGACCAGTGGCGGGGAAACTTTTTTTAAGACGGGCCATTTGTAATAACTAGACAATCATAGCGGGCCAAAAAATAATGCTTAATCGTTAAAAAATTTATGTGTTCTATAAACATATACATAAATTATTACATACACTTATTATTTTATTAGTAAAAAAGCAAAAGGTAAGAAAATTATAAGCACAAAATATAATATGAATTTAGTGTAGTTCTTGATGTGAAGTATTATCACTTTATTTTCTGGTGTCATTACTGGTTGATGGTGCATGAGAAAAATAAAAATTGAGACTGTTTCATCAAAATTTCATCATAGTCCGGTTCCATTTGCGAAGCAGAAATTCTTAAAACTGATGAAAGGTGCTCATCTGTAATTCTGTTTCTTAAAGAAGTTTTCCTAAGCTTCATTGTTGAAAAGATTTGTTCGCATATATAAGATGAGCCGAACATTGTCATTATCTTCATTGCATGAGTAATTAGATTTGGGAAATTATCTGGACTTAAATTTTTATAAAATTCTAGTAATGGTACTGTATGAAAAGTTTGTTTTAGGAGAGTATTACATTTCAGTTCTATTCACTCAAGTTGAAATTTTGCATCAACTTTTTCGTAATTAACATCGAATGGGGTCGCAAAAATACTAAACTCTGGTTCCATTTTTCTAAAGTCCTGAAATCTCCTTTCAAATTCTGAAGATAGTTTTCTTAAATTAATTTCGTATTTTTTAATCTTATTGTTTGATATAGTGAATTTTAAAGATTGTATTCTTGGAAAATGAGAAAAATCAGATTTAGAGATCTGATTAGCAAATAATAATAACTGTTATTTGAAACTTTTCAGGTATTGCCAAATATCGTAAAGAAACTGATTTTTCCATTGCAATTTGAGATTAAGTTTATTCATGTGTACGAGGAGGTCTGTGAAAAAAGCGAAATCAGAAAGCCACGTTTCGTTTTCTAAGACGTCAAATTGATTATAAATGTCTTTATCAAGAAGAAAATTCACAATATCGTCTTTTAAATCCCAAATTCTTTCAAATACTTTTCCAGCACTTAACCAACGAATTTTTGAATAATACAGGATATCGGAATGCTTAGCATGTACGGACTCCAAAAACTGTTGAAACTGGCGATGTAATAATCCTCTGGAACGAATCATATTTACTAGCTTTACAACAATATTAAGTATATGGTCAATATCTAAAGCCGATTTACAGATGTATTAGGCAATGCAAAAAAACAACATTATTTTACGGATACTAAGAATTAAATTTCCCAACAAATCCTTGATTGATTCCAACCATATTAGGAGCACCATCTGTAGTTACATTACATAACTTATTAATGGGTAAACGAAGTTTATCGATGCAATTTTCAAATTCACAAAATATATCGGCACCAGTCGTTGTTCCTTTTATTGACTGTAGCCCTGCAAGTTCTTCTGTAATTTCAAAGTGGGCGTTGATTCCTCTTACAAATATAAGTAACTGCGCAGTATCGCTGATATCTGTACTTTCATCCATGGTAATTAAATAAAAAATAAATTTTTGAGTTTTTGTAGTCAGTTGTGAAATTAGATTTTCACCAATATTTTCAATTCTCTCGGTGGTTGTTTTTCTTGAGAGAGACAGTGACTGAAAATCATTTTTCTTTTCTGGGCACATAATATCGCACACATCTATCATGCACTGCTTTATAATTTCACCATCTGAAAATGCTTTATTAGATTTAGCAATATTATAAGCCAACACATAACTGGCTTTCGTAGCGCATCTTTGAGAATGATTAGCTCTCCGAAATAATTGTTGTTGACTTGATACATTTTTTATTGAATCTTTCCATTCAATTTTTTTCACCTCTTTACTTAACGATGTGAAATAGTGGTTTTCATGTTTGCTCTTGAAATGGCGTTGAATGTTATATTCTTTTAAAACTGCAACAGTTGTATTGCAAAGTAAGCATACCGGTTTTTCTTTAAATAAAGTAAAGAAATATTTCCACGTCCATTCTTCTTTAAAAACTAGACATTCTGAATCCACTTTTCTTTTTTTAACATCCATTTTAGACGTTACCTACTACGGAGAACAACACACAGAAACGCAATTGACGAAAGCTTACTGCTAACTAATGCTCTTGCGCGGGTGTTTGTTGAGGCAGTGAGAGTTTCGGGAATTACACAAACAATTACTCGAGTCACAGCGGGTCGTTGCAGATGACTGACTAAGTCGCTAACTAACTGATCTTCGGGCGGCCTTGCTTGTATTTATACCTACCTGCAGGGATTGTTCGGGATTTGGATTTTTCCGGTTCTTTCCAGAAAACAGAACAATGAATCGAAAATGCGAGAGTGTCTGGAAGTTTCGAGCGAAGATGAGTTATCTGTTTAGGTCGGATGGATTTATCCAGAATACTATTTTGTTTTGAATATCGCCGCAGGTTGTTTTTATGCGGGTCGTCACACTACGAAGTAAGAAAGCGTTCAAATATTCTCACGACGGCCGGACTTGGCCCACGGGCCGTAGTTTCCCATCACTGGGGTAGGCAGAAACCACTTCCTTCCACTTGCTACGGTTCTTACACACATCTTTTGCTTCCTCTACTTTCATCAGTGCTCTCATACATGCTCGTCGGTTGTTGGTACTCTTGACCAGACCTTTCTTTAAAACAATGTTGATCTATTCGAGATATGTTATTTATTATTAATATTAGTATAATATTATTTTTTATATCAGGTAAAAAATTACTGGTAAACAAATTAAAACAGATATTTTAAGTTTAAAAATAAAGACCTGTCGTTAAATATTTTGTTTATCCGACTTGACAGTCGAGTCATTAACGGCTGATACACATTTGATTTTTTATTTTAGTTTATTTGAAATAATAATTATTTGGCCAATGGACTTAATTGCCAGACATTTTAATTTATACACCGTTAATGAACATTCGATTGGAACCAAAAATAAGTTTCAACATACTATGCATATTTACTGCAGACTTAATAAAAAAATAATTGTAACTACGTTATCACAAGTATTAAAAATACTTTAATTATTGATGTATCATTATTTTTTGAAAAAATAAATAATTTTGCTATTTTTATATAACAAAAATAGTATGAGCGCCTGTCTTTTTTTTTATGAAAATAGTCGCAAAAAGGGTAGACCTATCGTGTGGGCCGCGGACGGCCCGCACTGCGACTATTAGAAGGGGAAGGGATTATAGAAAGGAAATTATTGTGGACACGCCTTTTAAAAAGTTGCAGGTCACAGTTCTCTGGAAAAACTGATTTTGGAAGCTTATTCCATTCCGTAGCAGCCCTGTAAAAGAAGGATTCTTGATGAAGATTGGTCAAGCTTGAGAGTAAATGGGTGAGACTGATCAGCGTGCCGAGTTCTGCCGAATGTGGCCAATGGTGGTACAAGAGTTTTTATTTCTCTGGAGCATCTGCCATGGAAATATTTGTAGAGCAATGACTGGTCTGCAACTCTTCTTCTATTTTCTCGAGGGTGAAGGGTATCTGTGAGAGTTGAGCTGTTTATCAAGCGAATGGCTCTTTTCTGAATGGAATCTAGAAGACGAAAAGAATGCCTTGGTGCTGAACCCCAAATGTGCGAGCAATACTCCAGTAGAGGTCGGATTTGAGCCTTGTACGTCGTCAACAGTTGATCAGGAGTAAAAACTTTCTGGCTTTCCACAGAAAACCTAGCCTCTGGCTTGCCGACTTAGCAACATGGTCATGCCAAGACATATTATTGGACACCGTGACTCCCAAAATCGAGATGGAGGCACTTGGTTTAAGGGTATTTCCGGACATTGTGATGGGATGTTTTGAGGAATACACATTCATGGAAAACGTGGCACTTTGTGTTTTTTGGGCGTTGAACTGAACAAGATTGTTGGTTTCCCACTCGACGATTGCTTTAAGATCTCTATTGATGGAATCAACCTGTTCCTGCCTGAGTCTATTTGTATCATTCACCGAAAGTGATCGATAGGATGTGAAAGTTGAGACAAGTGTGCTATCGTCTGCGAAACTGTAAATGGGGTTCGTGGTGGTTTTCAAGAGGTCGTTGATGTGTAAAAGAAATAAGGTGGGGGACAGGATGGAACCCTGGGGGAACCCGGCATTAGTTTTAAACGCATCAGAAGAAATACCGTCAACTGCCACATATAAGAAGCGATCTTGCATGAAGCTCAAGAGCCATTGGCGCAGTTTGGTTGGGAGACCGTAGGCAGATAATTTACTTAACAATGCCTAGTACCAAACGCGGTCAAAGGCTTTAGATATATCCAAGGCTATTGCATGGGATTCACCAAACTTTTCAATAGTGTTTGTCCAGAGCTGAGTGACATAAGCCAGCAAATCTCCAGTAGACCGAAGTTGTCGAAATTCATATTGTCATGGATTATCTCAAATTTCTCCAGATATTTGATAAGTTCTGTGTTAATCGCTTTTTCCATAACTTTGGATATGACTGAGAGCAATGCAATAGGGCGATAATTTGCAGGAATAGTCTTCTTTCCTTTTTTCGGAATCGGTTGGACTTTAGCGTTTTTCCACATGGACGGAAATATTCCTTTGCCTTATGATAACTTGAAGAGTCTACAGAGAACTGGAGTGAGCTCTTGAGCACAGATCTTCAGGACAATTGTCGGAATTCCATCTGGTCCTACTGCTTTATTAAAGTCAAGATTTCGTAGGATTTTCCTGATAGTGCGATGGCGGATAGTGACCTCAGGCGTTTATTCTAGGTATCGTTGGGGGTTGTTTTCCATTGGTATCGAGGGTTGAGTTAGAGCTGAACAATTCTTATTTATGGCTTTAGCCAAAGACCAGAAGGTCTTTGATCCAGGAGGGGCATTGACAAGCTTGTTGCATATTCTTATGTCGTAGGATTCTTTGGCAAGATCGATCGTTCTTTTGCAGGCCTTTCTCGCGTGGACAAAGGCTTCTCGGTTGGCAATTGTCGGGACTTCGCACCAGAGTCGATGTGCTTGATTTTTATCACGCACCGCACGGTTGCATTCTTGGTTGAACCAGGGTTTGGGGTTAAAGATCCATCTTTTACCATGAGGAATGTCTGAGTCCATACCTAGCCTTACAATTTTGGTTACAGATTCTGCACATGTTGATGGGTCTTGTGAGCGAAAGCAGACATTTTTCCATGGAAATGATAGGTAAAAGTCCCTCAGTTCATTCCATTTGGCTGATCTATAATGCCAGACAATAGAGGTACCAGGCGTGATTTTGGGCGGGGTTGTTTGTTTGGACGTGGCTAAGATGAGCTTATGATCAGATTTACCGAGCGGAGCGGTTATAGAGACTTGGTACTGGTCGGGATGTGTCGTGAAGAAGAGATCAAGAATGTTGGTTTGGTGATTGGGGTTATCGGGTATGCGGGTAGATTCTTCAACTAGCTGGGTCACGTTGTGGCTTATCGCAAAGTTCTCAGCTTCTAGACCGGCGTTGTCGGTGCGGTTGGATCTCAGCCAGTTCGCGTTGTGAACATTAAAATCACCCAAAAATATAATCTCTGTGTTGGGGTCGTTAGTTTGCAACAGTTTCAGCGTGTCGGAAAGATGTTGAAAGAGGTTGACGTAAGAAGGGTTCGTAAGAGGAAGATACAGGCAGCAGAGAAATTTTGTTGATTTTTGTAAGGTTAACTTGAACCACATGACCTCTAGGCCGTCCTTTGGTTCTAAGTTTTCCTGTCTACAACAGGAAATATCACTGCGAGTGTAATCACAGAGGCCGGTCTTAAATTTGAATCTTGTTTCGAGTTCTAACCTGGGACACAAAAGATGCGTATTGTTGGAGGAGGGTTTAATTTGTGTCTCTGTCAAAGCCAGTAAATGAGGCCTGTTAGTTTGCAGGTGGTGGTGTACTGAATTAATGTTAGAGTTCAGGCCTCGAATGTTGCAGAAATCAATTCTAAAGTTGCTTTTTGGGGAATTATCAAACCGCAGTTGGAACATGTATTTTTGTTGGACTTTTCATGATTTGGTTTAATGGTTTGATTTAAAAGAAAAATATGAAGAAGACAAAAAAAAGGGCAGAAGTAAGAGGAAGAAAAAAAAAATAAATAAAAAGGGGAGTAGATATGTGGACTAGCTTCTACAGAAATTTCTGCATCCAGGACGGTCAGTTGACCTCGATGGACTGTGGCCTCGGCAATGCCCCCCGAATACACGAGCTCGGATCCCCTCCAGTCACGAACTGGTAGAACAGTAGTATCGGGACTATACACCAATTGATGTGGCAGCCTCCCAGAGCGTTACCAATGGGTTGGGGCCACTGTACTACTTGGCGGCCAGCCTGCGGAACTGTTTCAATGCTGTACCCTCAGCCCCAGAGAGGCCTGACTGATGCCTGGATGCTTCCATTCGAATATAAACCAGAACACATTTCACCCGAGCGACCGGAAACTTTGACCAAGTGCCGAAACATGACTAGTCATTTCACGGCACCTATAATCAGAGCGGTGGTGTTTCACCGGGCGATGGAGGGTGAACCATCTACCACCTAAATCTAAATCATTATTCTAATAAAAAATATACGTGTATAGTAGGATACCAACAGATGTGTACCCGTTTAAATGACAGCAGCAACCAATACGAGATAAACATACACGCCAGCAAGACAAAATTTATGATAATCAGCAGGAAAAAATAATTATATGCAAACGCTGAAATTTAGATTGATGATCACAATATAGAAAGAGTAACACAGTATAAATACCTGGGAAGTTGGCTACACACAGACTGGAACTAGGAAAAAGATATTAGATGTAGAATTGAGATGGCACGTACGGCGTTCATAAAATATAAGAAAATTCTTAGAAATCGGGTTTTAAATATATCCCTTCGATTCAGGTATGCGAAATGCTATGTCTGGTCAGTACTTCTGTATGGAGTGGAGTCGTGGACTATGAAGGCAAATATGATCAATAAAGTAGAGGCTTTCGAAATGTGGACTTACCGACGCCCATTAAGAGTACCTTGAACAGACAGGGTAACCAATGAAGAAATAATAAGAAAAGTCCATACAAACCAAGAATTGTTAACAACTATTAAACGACGAAACGGCTTACCTTGGTCACATTTTACGACACGACAGATACCAGTTGCTGCAACTAATTTTGGAGGGAAAAATAGACGGCAGAAGAGGAATTGGAAGAAAGCAGATGTCATGGACAAGAAATATTAGACAGTGAACCGGATTAAGAACGATAGAAGAATTTTTCAGCGTAGCCAGAGAGAGGGATCAATTCCAACATGTGGTCGCAAACATCCATTGAGTGGATAGGCAGCTTGATTGATTGAGTAGGATACCACAAATGTATATAGTGACTCATATTTTCAACGTAGACCTTTGCGGGTCCAAGCGGAAAGGAAATCGACGAGTTATAGGCGTGTGGTTATTATTATATTATTAAAAATAATCTTTGACATTTTAGAACGATTTAGATGTCACAAAAATTCTATTCTTATTTTAGAGATGCCCAAGATGAGGAAAACCGGCAATAATAATTATCGAGTAAGTTAAATACGAAAACAATGTTACATATTATGTCTTCCCATTATTAATGTTAGTTTTAAGTTAGGTACATTCAAATGTATAATATATTTTTTGTACATATATCCCTGTTATAAACTGTAATAGTCTTTTGAGATGATAGTAATAGTAATAAATAGTTAAACATAATTGAACACTTCTTTCTATTAAAAATAAAAAATATGAGCAAATAAAAGTTAACTTTATTTCAACCTGAGTCGTCTATGTCATCTTCAGATTATTTAGTAGTATCTTCGCCTAGATCCACAACTACAGGTTCGATGGTAATTTCAATGCAATTATCAAGCTTCCACATATTCTGCTCTTCTTTCACAACATGTTCGATACATTTTATCCATGACTGTGAGGTTACTTTTGTTGACGGCACTACTAAGCCGGATTTTATACGTCATTTAATTTGAAAGTAACATTGTTTCTTGCTACTTCATGTTTTATTTAAGCCCATACAAGTTCTAATGGATTTAACCGACAGTGGTAGGGTTGCAATCGAAGTAAAATTTACGCCTCGTTCTCGCGCCATTTCATCCACTACATATTTGATAAATTTATCTTTATGACATTGTACTAAGCTTAGAAATCCGATTTACAAAATTGGTTCATTGAATTTAATATTTTTCTTAGCAAGCCAATCTTCTTTGGAAACGTTTTTTAAAATACTACACATTGTAACTAACTATCTCAGTAACATTCATATTTTGTTCTCTGGCTCCAAGTCATTTAAACACATTTCTTATCATGGTTTTTTTCTTCGAGTGTTAAATTTTAACGTTTCCTTTTGATATCCGGTTTACTATTAAATACTATTCTCACTTATATTTAATACTTGTCACCAAATTTAATTGAAGCTATATTACTGCATATTACACTTCTAATTATATCGAAGATCAGCGAAGAAATAGAAACAATGTTTATTACAAACTTCAAAACTATAGGTTTCGACGATAAGTACTGCACGTAACAATATACAATAAAAACTAAACGTAAAAACGCCTTCCCTTAATAATAAAAAAAAAATCCGGTCCCTGCTTTACGAAACCCTTGCAGCACGTCCATAAAACTTCCTTAGAGATAAAATCCAAGTCAAAAACTACCTAATTAATGGCGCTGTTGCCAATAACGTAGCTTTAATTTGCGACGTCATTGTTAATCTCATCTATTATCTACTATTAGCGAAAGATATAACTACAACCATACAGATATCTTTAAGTTGAATCATACACGCTGAGAACGTTTCATTTTGCATCGAACCCCTAAATGCTTAGAAGAAATGTGAACAGTTTAAAAATAAACCAGTCAACTTAACGAAAATATTTCAACAAAATGAGACCTGTTCGGAAAGTAAATAATAAACAAAAAAATTAGTTATTCAAAAAATATATAAAGATGGCGATTTTCTCAATTTTTATGAAACTACCTAAACGTATAGTCTTTGGAGAGTGAGTAAAAGAAGAAGGTTTTTGTAAATTTGTAAAAGATTAAACAGTTTTTGTTAGAACCCACTTACTATTTTATTAACTTATACCGACTCATTCTCTTTTTGTCGGTATTCAAAAACTCAACAACTATTAACAACAACTATTTGGTACAGGGTAAACGTCTAATTTTCTTGGCCTATAAAATCGCTTTACAATTGTGGGATCCAACTATAGTGAGGATTAAAATGGAATCGAGTGTTGCGATTTTTTAAGACACAATATTTTTAAACTTAAGTTTACTTAACAATTATTTTTTATTTATTTAAACAGGATAATATTTATAAACAAGCTTTTGTTTAAGTATGAGACAAAAAAGGGAGAGTTTATTCTTATGTCTTATTAACACGATTAATACGATACAAACATACAAATAGCTGAAAATTAATATGAGAATTTATGTAAAAAAGCTATAGGTAAGCATTATAAAAAACAATGCTGAAAATCGTAAATGAAAATACAGTGTGTATCAGCCAAATGGAATAAATTCGATAATGAGTAAACGGGGGCGTGTTCGAAAAAACGCATTGGCACGTCGATTGGTATTTTTAAAAACGCATTTTTTTCAACAAAAACTTTCTTTACAGGGTGTGTCATGTAACAGCGGCCAATACCAACTTTCTTATTTCAAATGCAACACCGTGTATTTTATTTAGTTTTTGGATTCTTTTAAAAATTCTAGACATAATGTATGTGCATCTTTGACTGCTCCGGAACTGTTTTTAGTTTTATTACAAAAATTAACATTAAACTTAACTAACTTGGCTACAGAAATTTGCTACAACACACTCAATACTTATTTCCCAGTTAGGTCTTGATGATGAGAAATTTAAGCAAAAACAATGTTAGCGTTTCTTTTTAACACGCTCATATTAGTTTCACTTAGAGAGATAGAACTAGTGCGTGAACTGCGTATGCGCGCAGAACAAATATTAAAACAGTTCATCGCATCGGTGGTTCACTAGTATAATGCTCGCCTGTCACGCGGGCAGCCCGGGTTCGATTCCCGGCCGAACCATTCTTTTTGTGCTTATCCCATTTAATACATATTTTTTTTAGTGAGTAGAACAAATCGAACTAAAAAGCGAAAAATAAATTATAGTGTAAAAAAACTAATAAACACGCTTTTAGAGTTAATCAAACTAAAAAGTTAATAATAATTCTTAACAAACATTTTCTTTTTTTGTGTAAAACGCCTGGCCTTAGTATTATTGTTGTCTGACTGCATGGCAGTAGTTGTCAGTGTTATGTTCGTTCGAATTTTGTTAACTGTATATCAGAAATATGGTTCATTTAACAGAAATGCACAAAATTACAATTCTACAGATGATTCGTTAAATAGATAACACACGGACACAAATGAAATTTCATGAAAAATTTACAAATTTCCCGTCTATATCCCAAAAAACAATTAGTAAAATAGAAAAGCAGTTTCGCGAGCCTGGACATGTAAGGCAGATAAAAAATTAGCTGCCAATGCAATAAGTAATGTCACCAAATTGGATATGATGCCTGAGTTTGAGGAAAACCCACATACCTCCAGTCGACTGGCAGCCCCAATATTCGATGTTAGCCATTAAACATTAAAATAAAATACATATCTTTAAAATTATACAAACTCAGGAGATCATGGAGGACGATTTTGATCTTCTTCTTCAAGTGCTATCTACTCTTAGAAGGTTGGCTATCATCATAGCTATTCTCACTTTTGATGATGCAGCTCTAAACTACTCAATGGAACTACAGTTGTACCATTTTCTCAGGTTATTTAACCAGGAAATTCGTTTTCTTCCTTTGCTTCTTTTTTTCTGTATCTTTCCCTGCATAATATTTTGCAACAATACATATTTCTTTCTCCTCACCACGTGTCTCAGATATTACAGCTTTCTTATTTTAATTGTGTTCAATATTACCTTTTCCTTCCTCATTCTTCCCAGCACCTCCTCATTTGTTACCATGTCTACCCATCTTATTCTTAAGATCCTTCTATATGACCACATCTCAAATGCTTCCAGTCGATCACTTATATTTTTTTTTAACGTCCAGGATTCAATCCCATTTAGCAACACCGAGAAAACGTGTAGCATTTCAATATTCTGACTCTAAATTGTAAGTTAAGATTTCTACTGCAGAACACATTTCTCATTCCGTTAAATATGTTTCTGGCTTGTCCAATTCTTGATTTAATTTCTTCAGTGTACGCATTACCTTCATTAACAGTTGTTCCCAATTATTTGTACTTACTGACTTTCTTTACTTATTCTCCGTTGATTCATAGGTTCTCCTGTTGCTGAACTAATTTTGTAATGGTCATTAATTTTTTTTTATATATTAGGTAAGTCCGATTTTGATAGGAGAATGTATTTTTGTAAACAAATGATGGCAGTGTTAGATAACAATGTGATCCAATTAGAACTTGTTTTGTTTTCTGATGAATGCACCTTTACACTTCACGGTCATTCTAATCGTCAAAATTGCCGCTATTGGTCTAGGAAAAGTCCTCACTGGATAAGAAAAGATCCTGAAAAGGTTAATGTTTAGACAGGAATCGTTGAAGATTATATCATAAGTCCTTTTTTCATTGATGAAAATTTAAATGGCGATAATTATTTAGCACTACTTCAAAATAATGTCGTGTCAACTTTGACAAACTTATATCCGGATTTAGCAAACCTACAAGCTCCAGCGAATACGATATGGTTTGAGCAAGATGAAGCACTACCCCTTTACCAAATCAATGTCCGGCAGTACCACAACCGAATATTTCCAAATCGGTGGATAGGGAGGTGAGGATCGATGGAATGGCCAGTGTGATCCCCTGATCTGACGTTATTAGACTTCTTCTTATGGAGATATGTCAAAAGTATTGTATACAAAATTCAACCCATTGCCATAGCTGACTTTAGAAGACGAAAAACGCTTGCAATCAGATCGGTCACGTCTGCGATGTTGAGTAACGTCAGAAGACATTTTTATTTAAAATTAGGTTGCTACCAAGGCGTTCGCGGCGTGCATTTTGAACATCTTTTACATTGACATTATTGGAACGAAGTGTCTTAACGCGACTTACAGGTAGTGTGATTTTGTAGGCATCGTCACGTAACGAAATGCATCGGTAATTCAGTGGTAGAATGCTCGCCTGCCACGTGGTTATCCCGGGTTCGATTCCCGACCGGTGCATTATTTTTGTGCTTTTACCATTTAATTTTTAGTGAATAAAACAAATCGAACTAAAAAGCGAAAAATAAATTTTAGTTTAAAAACCTAAAAATTAAAAGATTATTCCTAACATTTATAAATAAATAAAATTACTGATCAGAAAATTAATGTCACTGTCTAAAAAAATTAATTTCAATCAATGTTACTGCTTTCTATGACATTTTTAAACTAACTCTGCGTTTTGAAATGAAAGCACACTACGCTTTTAGAACAGTGACATTAATTTTCTCGTCAGTAATTTTATTCCTACGTCAAGAATTATGTTTTACTTTTTAGTTTGATTAACTCTAAAAGCGTGTTTTTTAGTTTTTTTAAACTATAATTTATTGTGTTAGATCATACGTGAATATTGTTTTATTATTGCAATTAGGTTTTGAAAAATGTAAAGTACACCAAATGTGTGTAATACAGATTTAGAAAAGTAAGTTGATAAAATTGTATAACTTGATACAAGTATTTACTGTTTACATTCGTTTATTGTACATGTGATATGAGTGTTTACTATTTAAATTATAGGGACACAATAGTGAAATCATGTGTTCAGAGTCCAAAAGAGTATGGAAAGCGCAAACGTCAGAGTGCAAATAAAATACCGAAAGCCAATGCTCAACGCCAACAACAATTCCGGCAGAATTAAAGTAAAACGAGCGAGCCTTACAGTAGTCGCATATGATGTGTAAGATTTGGCATCTCACTTAAGTAACAAGCAATTTTAAAATTATATTCTGAAAAAAATGGGTCAGGTATTATTTGAAATGATTTTTCATAACAAAAAATAATTCTTTTTAATGAAAATAGTGTTTTATTTAATTGACACTAGGAGTGACAGAAATCAACCTTAATATTTATAAAAGCTAAATACTGAAATATTTCATTCGAATAATTATTTATTATTACTTATTTAAATTTTTTTTCAATGATCTGCACTTTATTAAGACTTATTATTAACAGTTAATATTTATTTATATAGTTTACGCATATAACAGCAAACTTTTTACACAACACTGTAACTTAAGTGCACAGCTGATAGCTGACAGTACCGACCTCTCGGAAAATTGGTTGACGGCCAACTTTACCACTTAGCGCTTATTCGTCAAATCAAATAGCGCGTGATTCCAAGACTTCCTGTTACATTTCACGAAATCACTTCCACAAATTGCAAGAAAGCAAGATAAAAGATGTTACACATCTGTTACACGCTTTCGTTCCATTTTACGAAATCACTCCCACACATTGCAATATTGAAACTTTCTGATGTAATTCGTTTCTTTAGATTATTTGCCATGAAAAAATAATCTTCTTCTTATGACGCCCTCTCTTTTTGAAGGTTGGCGATCCGCATAGCTAACATTGTTCTGGACACAGCAGCTCGAAAAATTTCAATGGAAGTGCACCCAAACCATCTTCTGCGATCTTTCAACCAGGAGTTCTGACGTCTACCGACAGATCTTTTCTCTTAAATCTTTCCTTTAATAATTAGTCTCAGCAGTTCATACTTATTTCCTCTTATAATGTGGCATTTTTCTTTCTTAAATGAAGGCCATTAGTTCTTTCGGCTTCTTCATTCGTCCAAGCACTTAAATAATATAAAATAAAAATTGAAATATACAGATTTCATTTCGAATTACATTCGAAGTTGAAGAATAAACTTAAGGAACTTCGTTACTTACGGAGTTCCCCGACCACACAATACCACAGTACCAATTACTTATTAGTTTTTGAATGTGTTGTAGCGAATTTCTGTAATCAAATGATTTTCTTATTTTTTAATGTAAATTTTTGTTAAGGATTGGTATAGGACATTGCAAACAAAATATATCTGGAATTTTCTGAAGAATTTAAAAATTAAATAAAATACGGGGTGTTTCATTTAAATTAAGAAAGTTCGTATTGGCCGCTGTTACGTGACACACCCTATGTGGCAAACTGAGTAGATCATGTTATTCTTTCAAAGAACTAAAAAAAGTTACAGATAACATTACTAACAACATATTTTGGTCATTTCTATTTCTCAATGTATTGTTTTATTTGTGCCCATACAAGTTCTATTGGATTTAACTCACAGTGGTAAGGTGGCAATCGAAGTAAAATTACGCCTCGTTCTCGCGCCATTTCATCCACTACATATTTGATATATTTATCTTTATGACATCGTACTAAGCTTAGTAATCCGATTTTCAAAATTGGTTCATTGAATTTAATATTTTTCTTAGCAAGCCAATCTTCTTTGGAAACGTTTTTTAAAATACTACACATTGTAACTAACTATCTCAGTAACATTCATATTTTGTTCTCTGGCTCCAAGTCATTTAAACACATTTCTAATCATGGTTTTTTTCTTCGAGTGTTAAATTTTAACGTTTCCTTTTGATATCCGGTTTACTATTAAATACTATTATCACTTATATTTAATACTTATCACCAAATTTAATTGAAGCTATATTACTGCATATTACACTTCTAATTATATCGAAGATCGGCGAAGAAATAGAAACAATGTTTATTACAAACTTCAAAACTTTAGGTTTCGACGATAAGTACTGCACGTAACAATATACAATAAAAACTAAACGTAAAAACGCCTTCCCTTAATAATAAAAAAAAATCCGGTCCCTGCTTTACGAAACCCTTGCAGCACGTCCATAAAACTTCCTTAGAGATAAAATCCAAGTCAAAAACTACCTGTTTAATGGCTCTGTTGCCAATAACGTAGCTTTAATTTGCGACGTCATTGTTAATCTCATCTATTATCTACTATTAGCGAAAGATATAACTACAACCATACAGATATCTTCAAGTTGAATCCTACACGCTGACAACGTTTCATTTTGCATCGAACCCCTAAATGCTTAGAAGAAATGTGAACAGTTTAAAAATAAACCAGTCAAATTAACGAAAATATTTCAACAAAATAAGACCTGTTCGGAAAGTAAATAATAAACAAAAAAATTAGTTATTCAAAAAATATATAAAGATGGCGATATTCTCAATTTTTATGAAACTACCTAAACGTATAGTCTTTTGAGAGAGAGTAAAAGAAGAAGGTTTTTGTAAATTTGTAAAAGATTAAACAGTTTTTGTTAGGGGTGTTTGATTTGAATTAAGAAAGTTCGTATTGGCCGCTGTTACGTGACACACCCTATGTGGCAAACTGAGTAGATCATGTTATTCTTTTAATGAACTAAAAAAAGTTACAGATAACATTACTAACAACATATTTTGGTCATTTCTATTTCTCAATTTATTATAAAAGTGTTTCCTTGCCCTATGCCAGAAAAACACTTCCCAATACTATAAATATTTTTCTACACACCTAAATATCTTTATAATTAAAATTAGATTCCAATACCTTTGTCGCTACAACTGGATAAAGATTGGGAGCGTTTAGTCAAACCCCTATTCACAATTTTTAGTTAATTTACATGTCAACGATGGAACATGTTCATTTTCTTTAATTAATGATATCGCCTTTGGAAGTTTATTATACCTGGACGCCTATGAGTCTTATCCTCTCATTAAAACTTCTCATTATATTAAAGTCGAATTAATTGGTATTTTGCAGTATTTTTATTTATAAAAAGCAAAAATGCATCGTAACTATACTCAGTACATTAGCTCTCCGACCAAGCTACTAACATTTATAAAATGAGGTTCTTTGTTGCTATCTCAATTTTAGTAAGCATTGTCTCTTTTGCTGCTTCGACCTGTAAGTAATAGTTAATATTTTATATATAGGTAACACATTTTTGAAATTTTGGGGCATTTTAAAATGAATTTTAACATCAAATAACATTTATAATTCTAAACAGTTATTACATTTTTTTTAAATTAAAAAGAATCCAGAATGGAAGGATTTATAGAGCAGCTTTTAGAACATTACACTTTTGAAAAAGTTTCGCATCCATAAAAGTTTGACCCTTTCGCGGCCAGGTTTTCCCAATTTGCTTATTAATACCAAATTTGGTAATTGATTAATTCTATTTTTAAAATTCTTTTTTGTTTTATTTTAGTGAAGAACAGTGAAATAATATATTTTGTAAAATCATTCTTTAGAATACAATTTTAAATACAAAAACAATGTCAAACTGAAGAATGTAAAAATACAAACAGTTTTTTGTATAACATGTATACCTGGTTTTCAAATCATGTATACGTTTTTTGTAGTCATACAATTCAATATCTTGATCACTCATGTTTATATTAAAGTATTTGTATTCATTGGGAGTTGATTTTTTTAACGTAGGTGTTGAAAGCATTAAAATTTTGGCAACGGCAACGGCAACGGCAACGGTCCTTCATAAGTATAATATCCTCTTTTATAATAAATCAACCATCCAACTTAATCATATTTTATAATACACATACTCGAAAAAACTCGCCATATTGTGCTGGACCGAATTTACATTCACTATTACAGCCATAGACCTATTGTCCAGAGGAGACGCAACATTCCATTCATAAAACTTTGTTTGTTTTGTCGCAATGATTACACGAAAGTGGCCATGAGTATGATAAAGAATACCAATCGATTCTCATTGTCCCGTCCTCATGCTGGCAACCCTGTAACATTATTGTGGAGTTACGTCCATGCTTGTAATATATTTATGAATAGGTGATACTCAGTTTTTATCAAATTGAAGTGTTGTAGCCTACTAAAAGTATTTATCTAAACCCCAAAAGTCGGGCGCCAAATTGTGTTACCCTAACTAAACTGTTTTTCTAAACTTACAAAAGTGGGGTGCCAACTTTATGTAACTTTAAAAAACTTACTAATTCCCCAAATGTTGGGCGAAAATTTTGTGTTACGTTAAAGTTTCTAAAGCCAATTGTATGTAATGTTATAAGTTATTTTTTATAAAACTAAATTATTCCATCTCAAGGGCTGCTAATTGTGTAGCGAACAATTTTACTAATACCCGTTAAACTAAATTATATTATCCAATTAAAGTACTAAAAAGAATTTTAAATAATTTTACCTAACAGTATGAAATGAAAAAAAAATCAAATTATCATTAAAAATAATTTGACAAATAAAATGTAATGTATTTTAAATTTTAATTTTAATGTTCAAACTATTTAATAACAGCTAAGTAACCTAATGGAAAATATTATACTCAGGGTTCCGTGACTCCTTGATTTCTCGATTGGATTAAATTTAAGGTGATGTATAGATTTCTTATAAAATACTACTATAAAATGGATCAGGAAGGTATATAGTTCTTCAAATAACAACGAAAGAAGGATAATACCACTGAATAAGTGTTGCTGAATAATAGGGAAATAGGTAATGACCTTTTTTGAGAATATCTCGAAAAGTATTGATTTCCACATCGTTTGGTTTTTAGATTCGTGTTTTACGCCTTAAATTATACCTGTTTATTTTGATATTGAAATCATTACTACACCACTAAATGAAAAAATAGTAAACAATGAGATGTTCTAACTTACTTGTGAACACCTTCGGCAACAGCGCTACTAATAATAGCCGATTTCGTATTATGCACGTATCTCTGCAAGTGGAACGATTCAGACAAGCCGTGCGGCGTTGTCGTGAACAACACATTTCTATGATCTAACGGAATTAAATAGTTCAATGGTTCAACATTCCATTAAATGGGTTGTATTATTCAGGTTGTTAAAATTCATGAAATATTAATGAAAGATAGCATTATGGTCACAATATTGATGCAAATATAATCAACAAATACCTTTGACGATTCAATAACAATCACAAATCTCTTGCCATAACTGGAGAGCAGGCAACATCATAGCACAACACATTCCAATCAGCCGCATAAAGACAATGCAGTCGACCAGAAAGTGGGGATGTATGATCGTGTTTAAAAGTAAATAGTTCCGTCTCCTCTGATTATAAGTCTATAATTACAACCCAGTCCATAAACCGTACATCGAACATTATTTTAAGACAGAAGGATAATAAAATTATGGTTTATATTCTATCACCCCCTTTTTTTCAATTGTGGTCATCCACACCATATTCTCACAAGACTCGGCTCTCTAAGATTAAATCGTTTAAGGGGTAAATTCCGACTGGATGCCGACGATTGACGACAAACGATACTAATTTGAAAATAATCGTGAAGTTATGTTTTGTGATATATCTTACCTTGTATCCGAAATGCGGAAGGAAGCAAAAGACATAAACAAATTGTCACACGCGTCCTGGCCGCGAAAAAAGTTAAGAAATAATTGTTCTTTTTAATTTTTACTTACATAATGTATTTAAATATATTTAAAAAACACCAAAAATAATTTTATTTTAAAATAGTATATACGTTAGAAATATTCAACGCTTGATTTTAATATTCATAGGGATAAAAATCCAAAAAATAGTATCAATTAGGAATATGCCTGTATTTTTTTTAAATCTTTATTCGATGGGTTGCATCGCTTTATAATAGTAAAAAAAATTATGACCAAAAAAGTAATTTAAAAAAAAAGTTAAAAATAGCCAACCAACACGGGCAACTTAAACTCCAGCCATTTAAGCGCGCTTAGTGTGTCTTAATAGTACATGACAACAAACTAACAAGTGGAAAGGTTAGGTTAAAGATTATTGAAGAAGTATTGTGATTTACTGAAAAGGTAACTATGCAAGGTAAAATAAACATTATAAATAATACGTAATTACTTTAAAGTTTTCACTCTTATGATTTCAACAGTCTTAAAATCGGGATTTGATGTTAACAATGCGGTCATCATGAACACATCCATTTTTGTCAATTATCTGATTGCGTCTTCACAAACGTCTTCCAAAGTTTTCTGAGTTATTTCTTACGAAACAAATGTAATTTTTTTTCTAAATAAGCAATAAAATCGTAATAAAACTGGCTGAATCACAAACGCTTCTAAGCAAATACCAAATACCTAACCTAACTACTCAGACTCACTCGATACTCAATGTTATCGACATTTGTTGATACAGACTTTTACGTCAGATTCCAATGACGTATCTTTTCAAATGTTTGAATTTCCTTTAGTATTTTTGCACTTTTTAAAAATCAATTTCTTCAAAAAAAAATATAATAAAAAATATTGGCCTAATTTTAAAGTAATAAGGTTTATTAAAAAAAATATTTTACCTTTATTTGAACATTTTCCATGTATAGGGTGAGCGGTAGTTTAATACGAGCACTGAAGTCACTTTCCACTGCTTGTGTCAGGATAACCGGAGCTTGCACGGACTGATTTAACATTGAAAAAGGTGTGAAACAGGGGTGTGTGGCTTCGCTATGGCTGTTTAACTTATACATAGACGATTGTTTAAAATATTTAAAAGAGAATGTGTATGGATTGAAAATGAATGATTTGATTGTCAAATGCCTTCTTTACGCCAATGATCAAGTCATATTAGCGTCATCCGAAGAGGAGTTGCAGGCGATGGTTAATGTTATGCATGATGCCCTGAAAATCAAAGGAATGAAAATAAATGTAAGCAAAACGAAAGTAATGGTTTTTGAAAAAGAAGAAAGCATGACAAACTGTAGAAGTTCTGATTAAGGGAGAAAGAGTAGAATATGTAAAGAAGTTTGTATACTTGGGTTCAAAGTTTACGAGAGATGGAAAGTATGACAGTGACATTAAAGGAAGTACAGAAAAACAAATAAATGGGGTACTGCATAGCCTTATGAACAGCAAGAAAGTGTCAAAAAAGGCACGTGTGGCTGTGCATTAAGGAGTGTTGCTTCCTACACTTGTGTATGGTAAAAAATGTTGGGTTTGACAGAAGAAGCAAGAAAATAGGATTATTGCTGCGGAGATGAGTAGTCTGAGAAGTATATCCAGACTCGGTTGAATAAAGTAAAAAATAGTGAGATAAGAAAACGCTTGGTGTAAAAGAAGATGTGGTAACAAAGACAGATAAAGGAATGCTTTGATGATTTGGACACGTAGAAAATATGGATGAAGGAAGATTGACGAAATAAATTTATAAGGCGAGCGTAAATGGACAAGTCGATAGAGGTCGACCTCGGCGAACATATCTCGATCAGATCAAAATTGTTTAAAAGAAAGGCCAGGTCAAGAGTTCCAACAATCTAAGGGCATATATGAGAGCACTGATGAAAGTAGAGGAAGCAAAAGATATATGTATGAACCGTAGCAAGTGAAAGAAAGTGGTCTCTGCCTACCCCTACGGGAAAAAAGACGTGGCTATATGTATATGTATATTGAATCACATGCATATTCCCTATTGACATACTGTTTTTACCTACTTATCGTCTGTAGTACATTGAAGGTTTAACTGTATATTATTATATATAAAGCTAGGTAAAAAATTTAGTTATTTTTTTTGTGTATTTAAGCATTAGAACCATCTTTTCGAGCACAAAACATCGAAGAAAGAAATGGAGGTAAGTATTTATAATTAATAAAATTAAAGAATTAATTCAACTGTAGGAATCCGGGTTTTCAATTTCCTTTTTCGTACACAGAAGGAATTTCGATAATTAGTAGACTGGTTGACAACCACAAATCACTGGTTTTTAAAGGTTTTAGTTAACACTAAAATATTTATCTCTTCAAATACACAATGCACTTGTACTGTTAATGGATTGCTGCAAGCATTGAAGCAAACCTCGAATGCCGTGAAATAAATAGAAATTAAACTTTGAATGAAAGGAAAAAAGCGATCCATGACCGCTGTGAATAATTGAACTTAACCGTTGCTCGTGGTGGCCAGAGGAATACTAGACGATCGTCAATCATGAACGCTTCGAGATACTGACTATTGCGTCTAGATAAATCAGTTTATAGCTGTTTGTGATTTTATAGTTGGTTGCTAATTTACATGTGTTGAAGCTCAGAGACGGCTCGAGGAAGATTTAATGAAAGTGTTGCAATCTGTGATCGCAACATCAACTATGACTAAATATTTAGCAATAAAAATTGTTTAAATTTAAATATTAACCACGTTCATTCTATGACTATGACTATTTTTTCCAGGAATCATCGATCTACTTAAAGCATTTTCCGGTCTTTTAAGAAACATCATCGGTATATTGGACGGTAGCGCGTCTGTAGACGATCTAGTAGGATCAATACAGAACGTCTTTATGGCTATCGAAGGAATGATAAATATACAACAGCTGATTAGTAATATTCCTATTATCGGAGTATTCCTTGGTCCACTTATTGGTGGCGCATTAACTGTCTTAAAAAATACGCCAATGTTGGGTGGTTTACTTGGACAAGTACTTGGGTCAGGTAATTATATTTAAAAATTTTGTTCAATATTATTTAATTTGATATAAAATATTTTCTGTCACATTATACAACAATTAAAAATTGAAATTCAGTATCTTAAGTTTTAGAAAGGAATTTAATTGATGAACACCCAAATATATAATTTTTATTACGAATTAACTTTACTTTTTCAACTTTAACATTCTTTTTATCGTTTTAAATTTGTAATTTTTTTTAAGGTGGAGAGGCACCCAATTAGGTCTTGCCAACATAAAATCCTGTACTTTTTGAACTTATATTTTAAATAAAAGAAATTAAGTACACAACTATATTTTTTAAATTTTCCTTTGTTCCAATAAACATTAATGTGCTTTTATATTTCATGTACTTTTTGTCATTATATAAAAATGTAAAGCAAGTAAGTACATATATTTATTTTGTAAATTTGATTTTTATTTATATCCTAGTTTTTTTGGATAATGTCTTAAAGTTAAACAAAATTAAGTATGGAATTTTTAAATCTCTTAAATACTTTGTATATCCAAATTAATGTGGAGATAAGTTAATTAAAAAAAATTTATCAAACAATAATAAACCATTTAAATAATTAAATATTTATTAATTTTTAAAAAAATGGGAATTTAATGGGAATAATAAGATTAAATAACATTACTCCTACAATTTTACTTAAGTAAATCAAACGGAATAAAGGCAGAAATGTTAAAATATGGCGGAAATACTGTGGTTAATACTGTTACAATTCCGTTCCTGTCGACAACCGAGGATCGACTGTAGCTGGGGTCTGTACCGACGACCAGCTTTGTCGCCGCCGACGGGGTCTCGAAGCCGCGTCGAATGATGGAGAAACAGGTAGAATGATCTGGAACTGTGATATCGATGTATAAAAGCCAGTACTGGCTTATGTGTTTATGAAATAATGAATGTAAATAGTTATATAGAGTTGTAAAAGTTGTATAGCTAAGTGAATATCTAAGTGGTTTATGAAAATAGAATTTATTGTATTGCAATAAACATTGTTTTGTTACTGGATCGAGAGTTTTAATCGCCGAACCCAAGATAGAACTAAAAATTGTAACAATACTCTCCATACTCTCCTACATAAAATACTAAAAAATAAAAGAATCCCAAACGAATGGAATGAATCCATAACCATTATCCTACATAAGAAATGTGATAGGAAAGACCTACAAAACTATCGATCTATAACACTCCCAAAAGTACTAACTACTAGGCTAACAAAAAAATTCGACGGATACCAATCGTAAGAACAGGCTGGCTTCAGAAAGGGTTTCAGCACGAGCGACCACCTATTAAAAATGAAAATCCTAATGAAACGAGCCAACGAATATCACATTCCACCATATATTGCGTTTATCGACTTGGAAAAGGCTTTTGATAGTGTTGAACACTGTGCAGTAAATAGCTCGCTAATTAATAGCAGAATAGACTACAGATACACATACCTAATAATAAACATATATAGTGAAGCAACAACAACAACAATTAAAATCCATGAGGGAGCAAGACCAATATACATAAGAAGAGGTGTCAGACAGGGCGACACAATATCACCTAAACTTTTTAACCAGGCCCTAGAAGTTGTTTTAAAAAAATTAGACTGGGAAGAAATAGGTATAAATATATGTGGACAACACCTGAACAACCGAAGATACGCGAATGATATCGTCTTGATAACAGATAAGAAAGAAGAACTGACGGAAATGCTGGAAGAACTGGATACAGCAGCTAAAAATATAGGTCTTTATATGAACTACGCCAAAACTAAAGCCATGACGAACACTGATAAAGACATCATAATCAAAATAGAGCAAGAAAAAATAACCAAAGAGGATTTGATTTCTAATAAAAACTAATAAATTTACTTAAGGACGTGTGTTTTTGATTTCTTAAATGGATTAAATTCGAGAAAATGAACGATACCTCGTATAAATCCAATTGTACAATTTAATACTTGTGAACGAGCACTATGTTCAACCGGCTTTAATGCGGCTATCACCTTTTTTGCTGTAAATAATCAAAAAAACTAGAAATAAATAAACAGATTTATTTACAATTGAAAAAATAAAATAAAAAATTAACTGTAAATAAAATAAAACGGGGAAAAGAAAAATGAAATCTTTGGACCATTTCTTTCCAGGAAAAAATCCACTCAATCGGCGAAGACCGGGCTTACTTTGATCTTCGACTCCAAGAAGATAATTAGTATTCCAAACTTCTGCTTAGGTCAATATGCAAAAAACATATTCATATCAAACTAAAAAGTTCTCCGGGTCAAAAAAACTTCCAAAAAAAACGTCCGGAGAGAGAATGTTCCGGAGAAAAATCTTCCAGAGAACCTTCCGGAGGAAACTTGGAAGAAAGCTTCAAAAGAACGATCTGAAGAAAGCTCAGAAGAGAGCTCTGAAGAAAACTACAACAAAAATTTGGTCGCTAAAAAAAATTAACAAACTAATAATAACTCCTATTTCAACATCAACGGTAAAGCTTTTCATTTTCATTTTTTTTTTCTTATAATAGCAAAAATTTAAAAATAAACAAAATCGAAATTACAAACCTGCAATTAATACTGAATTACACAAAAAAAAATTGAACAAGAAAATAAAAATCACTTCCCCAAAGAAAATATTCAGAATATAATCGAAGAAAAATAAAAGAGATTACTTTTCTTTGGGAATCGGTCAAATCTTTAGACGTTTCAAAACATTAGCGCGCGCTGGTTCTTAATAATTTCTCAGGAGATTTTTATTGTTTTATTTTTTTTGTAATATTTGTGAAATGGCTTTTTGGAGACCGTTTGATGTAAATGATGAATCTTACGAATTGCTTAATTGCTTAATTTTGACGATATTCACATTAATAATTAAATTTGTGATAATAATGTAATTCAAAGTAATGATGAAATTCATATTAATAATGCTATTCTAATTAATAATAATGAAAATGAGACACAATTTTGGGAATTTAAAAATCGAGACTTGCATATTCACGTTTAACAAGTAATTTTAAATATATATTTATGCTTAAAAGCTGAAAATGTCAATTCAAATCAAGATAAAATAATTAAAAGAATATGCAACTTAACGACAATCTCTTATTTTACAATTTATTTAGTAATTAAACGAAGCGTTGTGATTAAACACAAAAAAAAACGAAAACGTATCGTCACCCGTCGGATAAATGATTCATCTAAAGATGTGATTCGACAAACAGTTTACAATACGTACAAAGAAAACCAAGTCCCAACATTAGAAATTATATTTAACAAATTGCAAGATTTTAACCAGTTAGAAGTTAGATAGTCGAATGTGTATTATGGAATCACCTCGTATTGTGGTACTTTGTCAAAATTATTTATTTTGAAAATATATCTTATTTAAAATTTCTTTGGAAGATTTTATGGATTTTAGTGAGATGTTTTTGTATATTCTCAAACTGATTTTGGAAGAACTATACTAAAATTAACTGAAGAGTATTACGTTGCCATTTTTAATTGATAAGGGCAATGGGGAAGACCACTAAATAAAGAAATCATTCCAAACCTTATTCAATTGATAAATAATTATGCTGGTTCAATGTACATTAACATTAACAATATTAAAATCTTAGCAAATGGATTCTTTAGCGTTGTCAGCTAGTCATCCATCGTCAGACATACGCCTCTCCTAATCGTTGCCACTCCTCTCGGTCTTGTGCTTGCCTCATCCAGCTATCTCCAATCAGTCTCTTGACATCGTCTGTCCATCTGGTCTGGGGTCGTCCTTGTTTCCCCTTTTAGTCCACGGTCTCCACTCTATTACTCTACGTGTCTAACGAGAGTCCTCCATCCTAGCTATATGGCCTGCCCAACTCCATCGCCAAATTTCTTCGTTGTTTATTCGGTCTAGGAGAGTTACACCTATCATTCTCCTTTCCATTGCTCGTTGTGAGGTTTGTAATCTATAAATAATCTCTTTGTTAATCGCCCATGTCTCTGTGTCGTAAGTTAAAATTGGGAAAACGTACTGATCAAAGGTTCGTGCTTTGAGAGTGTTTGGGAGATCTGAATAATAGACATCTCTAAGCCTTCCAAAAGTTGACCATGTCAAAGATATCCTTCGAGATAAATCTGCTTTTAAAATACCTTTTGATAATTCTATTCTTTTACCTAAGTAGATATATGAGTCTGTTCGTTCTAGCTTTGTGTTATTGATTTTGATGTTAATATTCTGTGTGTTATTTTCGTTTGTCATTTATTTAGTTTTCCTGTATTTATTTTAAGACCTACGTTTTTTGAATTCCGATTTATCTCTGTTATCATTTGCTGCAGATCCTGCTGATTTGTCCGAACAGAACAATATCGTCTGCGAAACGAAGGTGACTCAAGTATTCTCCATTTATCTGTATTCCTTTGGTGTCCCAATCAATTTTCTTAAACATATCTTCTAACGCAAGCGTAAACAATTTTGGTGAGATGGATTCGCCCTGTCTGACTCCTCTTCCAAGTTTAATTTTGTTTGTTTAGTCTTTCAATCCAACTCAAAAAGTTGCTTTATCATATATATTTTTAATCAAAGTTGTGTATCGGTGGTCTACTCGGCAGTTACTTAGCGCGTTTCGATGGAGTCGAACGCTTTTTCATAATCGACAAAAGCTATCCAAAGAGAGAGGTTGTATTCATTTGCCTTTTCTATAATTGTTCTTAAAACTTGCAGATGATCCAAAGTGCTAAATCCTTTTCTGAAACCGGCTTGCTTCTTGGGCTGATAGCTGTCGAGTTTTTTGGTTAGTCTTTCTGTTTTTAATTTTTTAAACACTTTATACAAGACAGATAGCAAACTAATTGGTCTGTATTCACTAAGTTTTGATTTCTCGCCCTTTTTTTAAAAAGTAACATTACCAATGCACTTTTCCAGTCCTTTTCCATCACCTTCTTGCAGGCACTTATTATAAAGTATCTTTTAAAGATCGATTACAGTCTCACCTCCGTATATCAACATTTCCAATATAATACCATCTCCTGCTGCTCTTCCTTTTGGCATTTTGGACATAGCTGTAAATCTCTCCACTGGTTATATCTGTGATTTATTCGGAGCCCACATTAAGTATCTTTTTTCGTTTTTCGTTTAATTTACCTCGCGGTGAAGCGACTTTGCTTTCATATAGTGATCGATAGAAGTCTTCTGTTATTCTTTTTATTTCTTCCGTTCTTGTGACTTTGATGTTATTCTCGTTTACAAGTTTTGTAATGTGGGCTCGACTGCGAAATTCTCTTACCAGCCTTTTCAAACTCTTTTTATCTCGTAACCCCTGTTTAATTTGTTGATTTTTATATTTTATTGTTTCAAATCTTTTTTTTTCCTTATAGTTTTATTTATACCAGTAATTTCTATGCGACTTATCGTGACTGGGTCTACTGTCTTGCGTTCCTGAATAAGATCTATAGTTTCTTTTGAAAGTATATGTTTCTCTTTTTTCTTTTTACCTGCCACTTTTTGTGCTATTTTTGAAATTTGCTGTGAGATCTCTTTATTAAAGATGTCAACAGATTGAGTCAATGCAGTTTTTAAGTTGGTGCCGGTATTGCTCCTGTTTCAGTTTGAGTTCCTTAATTTTGATACTTTTAAATATTTTTGTGATCACTTTTGTCGTTCTATTTGTGTGTTGAAATATATCTTAGATCTGATCATTCGGTGGTCGCTCCCCATTTTGACAGAGTTAATGACACTTGTATCTAAGACAATGTTTCTATTATTGCTTATTATAAAGTCTATCTCATTTTTGCTTATTCCGTTTGGATGTTTTCAAGTCCAACGCCGACCTTCTCTTTTCTTGAAGTGAGTATTCATAATATGGAATTTGTTTTCCTTAATGTAGTTTAGTAGCATGTCGCCTCTCTCGTTTCTTGTTTTTAAGCCAAATGCACCCACTCTTTTTTCTTCCGGATCTAGTCTCTTTCCGACTTTCGCATTAAAGTCTCCCATTAAAAGGACGTTATGTGCACTGTCACAATTTAGAGCTTTATTGATTTCTTCGTAAAATTCCTCGACTTCCTGATCCTCGTGGTCTGTGGTTGGGGCATATACCTGTATTATTTTGCAAACGTATCTGTTGTTAAGCCTTAGATCTACTAATATTATTCTTTAAATTATTCTTATTATATTGTTGTTTATATTGCTCGTGTAGTTTCCTCTATAGTATAGCGTATGGCCAATTTGTAATTTGATGCAAGCCTCTCCATTCCTTCTAACTTCTGACAATCCGACTACATGCCAGTTTATATCTTTTAGCTCCTCATCCAGTTCTATTATTCTGTCGTCAGTGGATAGTGTTCTTACGTTGAAAGTGGCTATGTACAGAGTTTTTGTCTTTATGCGGTTTCTGTTTTTACGTATTCCAGCTAACATCGAACTCTTGCCTTCCCCAGAATCCGTAAGGCAGACTGTATTCACAGTGCGAGATTCTGAGAGTATATTAATTTAAAATTGCCAAAATCAGGTTTATTAATAAATTTTTACAGGATTTTTTAATAGCATCGGAAAGAAATGTGGCGAATTTCAACCTTTTTGATAATTAGTTTGTATGCGATAGTTTGGAAGAACTTTACTCTCCTTCTTTTGAGTTATCGTCTTAGGAAAATAAAGAAATACATGATATCGAATCTATTAACAACAATGCTGAGCCAAGCACCGATATTGAAAATGTACGCGAAGAAACCAAATTGCACGTGACGAGGAAATTTTAGAAGCCAGACTTAATGGAAATCTCTATTTATCAACTTTAAACAAATTTGTTCCTGGTAAAATTTTAATTTGTTTTTGTAGACTAAAATGTGAAGAAAAATTATCAGAAGGCGGAAATTTTTTAAAGATTTCTATGACCTGGATTCAAATTCTCAAAACCAATTTATTGCTCAAAGCCTTGAGGAAGTTAACAAGGAAACTGTAAGACTTTGGCAGAATAGAAGGCCAAGTGAGCGCGAATTCGCGTTGCTTTATTGTTTGTACAATGAGGAATGTAAAATTAAAGTTTGCCGTACCATTTTTTTAAATACATTAGATATTAAACCGGGAAAAACAAAAATAATGGCTGGGAAGAAAAGAAAATTTACAAGTGGGGGTATATGTCTTAATGATGAAAGAGAAAAACATGGTCATCAAACAAAAGCTAGCATAGACGCAATTGCCATTATAGAACAGCATATCTTACATCAGCCATTTTTCGAGGTAGCACGCTGACAAGAAATACTTGTCTCAAGATTTAAATATTGCTAAAATATACAGGTTATACAAAGAAGATTGTATATCCAGGAATATACAGTTTTTTTGCAAAGACGGTGTAAACATCGAAAAAAATTATGAATGCCTAAATACTCCATGAACCACATATGGTACATTCCCTTTTTTAAATTAAGTGGTTGGAAAAGTGAACGGTAGGGGGTTGACAAATGTCAGATATCTGTATAGTATAAATTTGTCCCGATTGGAACCAAAATCTAATATAATTCCAAATTCTATATATAAAATATATTCTAGGTTGTTTACCTTTTTTTTACAATTTTGACCTTTTATTAATGCCATCTATTGATACGTAATTCTCACGAATTTTTTACGTAAGATTACGTATAAATTAAAACAAAACATTACATTATTGGTTAGATAAAAAAGAAGAAAGCAAATATTATAATATTTATTTAATACTAAAAATGAAATATAAAAAAACCGGATTGTATAAATTTATCCTAAAAAGGGAAATTACTGAAATAAATAGAAATTTACTTTTTAATAATAATCACAGAACTTTTTTAAATAATGAATAAAGGTCAAGAAGTAAGTAATAATAATTAGTACTAATAAAACCAACTACAAATAAAGTAATCTAAAAATAATTACAAAACGGAAAAGGAACAAAAATTAAGAAAACTGTAAAATAATATCTATAACTGAAAAGGTAAACATTTTTAAAGTAGAAAATAAATTTATATGGGTGTGAATAAATGAAACAGAAAAATAAAGGAATAAAGTGGTTGAAAAGAAAATGTCTTTATTGTTAATGTTTCTTCTAAACAAAACATGAATTACTTAAAAAATAAAATTAATCAGTAGAAAGAAGACTATTCCTGCAAATTATCGCCCTATTGCATTGCTCTCAGTTATATCCAAAGAATGGAAAATCAAATTTGAGATAATTCATGACAGACAATATGGACAACTTCGGTCTACTGGAGATTTGCTGGCTTATGTCACTCAGCTCTGAACAAACACAATTAAGAAGTTTGGTGAATCCTGTGCAATAGTCTTGGATATATATAAAGCCTTCGACCGCGTTTGGTACCAGGCATTGTTAAGTAAATTATCCGCCTACGGTATCCCAACTAAGTTGCGTCAATGGCTCATGAGCTTCATGCAAGATCGCTCCCTACATGTGGCACTTGACGGTATTTATTCTTATGCGTTAAAAACCAATGCCAGGGTCCCCCAGGGTTCCATCCTGACTCCCACCCTACTTCTTATACACATCAACGACCACTTGAAAACCACCACGAACCCCATTTACAGTTTCGCAGACAACAGCACACTTGTCTTAACTTTCACATCCTATCGATCACTTTCGGTAAATGATACAAATAGACTCAGGCAGCAACAGGTTGACTCCATCAATAGAAATCTTGAAGCAATCGTCTAGTGAGGAACCAACAATCTTGTTCAGTTCAACGCCCAGAAAACACAAAGCGCCACGTTTTTCAAGAAAGTGAATTCTTTAAATCATTCCATCACAATGTCCAAAAATACCCTTGAATCAAGTCCCTACATCTCGATTTTGGGAGTCACGTTGTCTAATAATATGTCTTGGCATGACCATGTTACCAACATCGCAAAGTCAGCAAGCCAGAGGCTGGGTTTTCCGTGAAAAGCTAGAAAGTTTTTTACTCCTGATCAACTGTTGACGACGTACAAGGCTCAAATCCGACCTCTTTATACAGTGGTTTTATTTTAAAGCCAGTCCAAATAACTTTTGATTTTGCATAAATGTTGGAAAAACAAAAAACACGTCGAATTTTAAATCAAGGGGGAGGTTTAAAAATATGTATTTTGCTGTTTCAAAGTAGCACTTCTTTAATATCCCCCCCACTCTTCTTTAAAATTTCAAATAGCAACTTCTACCTATAGATACATCAAATAAAAACCCAAGAAAAATGCAAATCAGCCATATAAACAACAATTTATTTTGCTGATAGCAACAAATTTTGTGAACTAACATGTGACCATAACAAAAACGACCTACGGCACTGTTGGATATGTAGATGTCTAATTAGAGATCAATTAACTTACTTATAATTACATGAAATCTTTTTTGACACTAAATTCTAGAATACTGCGTCTAATGGTTCCGAAATGGTAAAAGGATTATTCGGGCACTTTGTAGAAAAAGGTCCAATAGTTTTAAATAACGATAACGATGATTTGGCTATATAAAAGGGACAGCGGTCGCAGAGAAGTTTTAGTTTCAAAGTTAAGTTAAAATTTATTGTGTAAAAATATTGGAATAAAAATTGTCTAGTTATTGTACTGAGAGTTAAAAATTAGCGAACCCAAGGAGAAAATATCTTAACAATATTATTTATTGTACCAAAAATGTGAAAAAGACTTTTTGATAATTAAGTACTAGTAAGTTTTTTGGTTTAAAGTTTCAATTGATTAATAAATGCAAACCTATGACCTAAAAATACCGCCATACACATTAAAATTGTGCGACGTTTTGTTTAACTTTAAATATCTCGAAAAATAATGACCTTATCGTTACGAAGGTGAAGTACGTTGTTTACACAGAAAGTATGGGAGAATAGAAAAATTGTGCTCAAATGAAAATTCCGGCAGTGGCGTAGAATTTAGGAAGGGTCAAGCTCTGACTTGCCCCTGTCGAACGCCTCTGGTAGTAGCCAGAAACGTTTATTTACCATAAATTAGTAAGGTTTGAACTTCCTGCCAAATACGATAAAGATTAGTCAAACAGTTTAAAAGTAATGGGGAAAAATCATTTTTAAATTACTAAATAAGAGACAAGAGACACATTTTATTTAAGTGAATTGGGTTAAATGAGCTTTAAAAAACTGAAAATAAAGACACTACCCCTAAGACTAAATAAAGACTTGTTAAGAGATCAAATGATAAAAATGGAAATAAAAGAAGATATAAATGAGAGAATGAAAATAAAAATAAGCGACAACAATGCTAACGAACAATGGCACAAAATTAAAGAAGGAATACTAGAGGCCTCACAGACTAAACTAACAGAAACAAGCAGAACATTCAAACAGAGATGGATGACAAGTGAAATTCTCGAGATGATGAATAAAAGAATAAGGTATAAGGGAATTGATACACATTCTTATAAAAATATAGATCGAAGAATAAAACAGAAGATAATTGAAGCAAAAGAGGAATATATGAGAGAAAAGTGTCATGAAATAGAAGATCTAAAAAAAAATATGACAATTTCGGGATTCACAAAAAAATCAAAGAAATCACAGACACAGGTAAAAATAAGCGCTACAGTCTTATCAAAGATAAACAAGTGAACTTAGTAGTAGATACTACCCAAAAAATGAGAAGATGGAAAGAGTACATTAGGGAACTGTTTGAAGATCAACGAGAAGAACTACAACCCCAAGAAGTTGAAATAGGCCTTCCTATCACTAGGACTGAGGTAGAATATGCCATAAAATGCACCAAAATTGGAAAAGCACCTGGTCCTGATGGTATTCCGACAGAACTACTAAAACTCATAGAATATGATCAACTGCAAATACTAGTATATCTATATAACACTATCTATCGTAAAGGAATTATCCTTACAGATTGGCTGAGATCAACCTTCGTAATGTTGCCAAAGAAAGTGAATGCAAAGGAATTGCGCTGAGCATCGCACAATCAGCTTAATGTCCTACACTTTGAAAACCTTCCTTAAAATCATACACAATCGAATATACAAAAAGCTGGAAATCGATATTAGTGAAAATCAGTTTGGATTTCGAAATGGAATGGGCACACTTATTCGCGGTAAATGTAATAAAACAAAAATGTTTGGATATGAACAAAGAAATGTATATGGGATTTATTGACTACGAGAAGGCATTTGACAGGGTAAGGCACGAAAAGATGATTAACTTTTTACAAGAAAGTCAGCTCGATGAGCTAGATGTCAGAATAATAAAGAACCTCCATTGAAATCAAGTCGCTGTGATCAGCTCTAAACGAAAAACATCAGAAAATATCAAAATACAACGAGGGTACGACAGGGATGTGTCTTGTCACCACTTCTGTTTAATTATTATTCAGAGGCTATATTCAAAGAAGCTCTCAGGAACAGGAACGTCAGAAAACTGGAATGTCTCGGTCACATTATGCGTGGAGAGAGATACAGTATACTACGACTGATAATGGAGGGCAAGATTGCAGGAAAGAGATCGGTGGGAAGAAGACGTAAATCCTGGCTGAAAAATCTAAGAGAGTGGTTTGGATGCACATCCCTTTAGCTTTTCAGAGTCGCAGCGTCGAAAGTAAAAATAACCATAATGATAGCCAACCTCCGTGTAGAGACGGCACCATAAGAAGAAGAAGGGTTAAATTATTTTGAATCCAAGATTCTCCAGTTTAATTAGTTCCCATTAATAATATAACACCCCGTATATTAAATTATAAAAAAGAAGAATTGTAATGGATCATAATTTACACAACGCTATAGACAGCCACACATATTGCATAAGACGCTAAAATTTCTTATTTGTTTTTATTTTTAAAGTTATCCTATACCTTGACTTATTGATTTTTATTGTCTTGTACATTTACATAATAAAATGGCGTAAGCAATTTTATTTATTTATTACACTCGTAGTTTCCTATTAAGTAAGCTAATAATAAAGATAGTTCATTGAATTGGGAACTTCATCAAAATTTAAGCAATATAAAACATTAATTTATACCAGATAAACGCCCTTTAGCTTACAATAGCCTACCATCTACAAATAATTTTAAAATTATTTTGAAGCACCATTGACAATATGCGAAATATAAACCTAATACCTATTTAAAAAGCTAAGAGATTTTTGTTGTAAAACCACGATTCGGTAAATAGAAGTTAATATAATACAAAAACTGGTTGTTTGCAATGTTAAAAACAGCTTGGTTTGTCGTATTTGATAGTAAAATCCTCGAGATGTATTATCGAAAAAGCATTTCATAAGAAAAACTGTCTCATCCCAATAAGTAATCAATTGGTAATCAAGAGTGAGGATGATTCGATAGAGAGAGGGTATATATAGGGATTTTACGAGGTTCGATAAATTGTATATTTCAGTTTTGTTTCGTCGACAGTGTTAGCTGAAGAAGAGTCATGAAATTTTTAGTAAGTAACTTTCACTACTTGACCTTTGGTATTTTATTAACTTTTATTTCTTGATTACGTAAAAGTAGGTGGGCTTGCCTTTCAGCATTTTTTTTTTACGCATTTCATTTTAATACCTTAGTGATCACATATTTATTTATTTATTTTGACGGATAACTCTAATATAATACAATAATATATATAAATTCGGGTTAAAACGTTCTTCGATGTCTTCCGATCTCCAGTCTCCATTGATCCCTATCCATCCATAAATCCTGTTCTAGGCCTTTCTCTCGGACTTGATTATCGATACCCTCTCTTCAGCTTTTTCTGGGTCGCCCTCTTTTTCTTCTTCCTTGGGGTGTCTAGTTTAAGATTTTCTTAGGTAATCTGTCCTCATATATCCGTGTCCATACCATTTGAGTTGTGCAACTTGAATGTCCTCTACCATTGTATGTTATAATACAATAATCATTATTATAATTACATGAAAAAATGGTAACATTAAATTAAAATAATATATAAAACATAGCAAAGTTATGTGACAAGCCAAAAAGATAAGATGGGAACTGTTTACATAGTAGGTTACAAAAAATATGGTGCAGTGTCTTCTTGAAGTTTGCATGTGTTTGTGAAAATAGATCGACCGAATCTTCTATATCATTATAGTCTCTTTGCAATTTGGTCTAAGGATTGTTCATAGTTAGTTATGTGGAATGGGATACTGATACATCATTCAGATTCAACTGGCACAGTAATTGTTGACAATCAATATTTCCATTGACTAGTTTAAAGAGAAACATCTGATCCAAAATTCTCCTGCGGTTACAGACGCTACATAGATGGAGATCAGAGGGCAAGTCCGCATTAGTATTGAGCACTGTACATTGATATTTACGATATGAATAAATTCTTAAAGTAATAAAACCAAGAGATTTGGAAGCTGTATTTAGCATAATATAGTTTTTTAGCGTTCTCTTTGTGTGTTAATCTGAGCTAAATATTCACCGCTCACTTAAGTGTTTCGTTTGGAAAAACTAATTTAGAAACACTTTTTGACGTTGACATAAACATGTTCAGAGATATCCAATGAATAAAACTAATTTTTATGTACTAATTAAAATCGTTGTTGCTATCAACTTGTTCTTTAAAAAATGAAAATTAGAAACAGGTTTTAATCACTATTTAAGTTTTATTTCAAATAAGAAGTTTTAAACTGTAAATATATAATATTTATATATACATAGGTAAATGAAAGTTAAATATTTAGTATCTACATAAATTACAATAAAAAAATTTCAACTGACACTTTATAAAATATCTCATAACAATGCAGTTGAAATGAATAGTGGAAACCTCAAGAAAATTACAATCAGTGGCAGAAGGTAGCGTCTATGCAAGTGCCACATTTAAAATACAAACAAATGGCACTAGCCCCTTTTGGATTTTTACTTTTTAATGGTAAATTAAGGAAAAATAAATTTTTAACAGAAAAAATTCTATTTATTGATTTATAAATAATTATATAAATTCTTTTCCTGATGTGTGTTGATAACAGACATCAGTCACGACAGAAAAGAAATACTGAAGATGAAATTTAAAGATAAAATGTAAGCAATGCCAAATGATCAAGCTATCTGAGAATTTAAAATTGAAATATTTTTTAGTGGCCATGAAATTTTAATCGGATTTTAAAAATAAAATACACGTAAAAAAGAAATACCTATATTTGGATAATAATTTTTTTTGGTTGTCACGAAGATATTTTTTATAATTTTTTTGCTATTTGGAAGTTTGTTTAACCCAACAAGTAAGCTGTATGAAATAACTAATACATAAATTATTTTTTCTGATGGCCTATGAATGAATGTGCTACGACATTTCATTGTTCATCAATTCAATTGAAGATAAGATACATGCCAAGTAGTATTCATTAATTTATCACTTAGTCATATTGTGGGTGTTGCGTCAATACCAAAGGATGGGTTAAGTTCACTGTGGATCATCGTGCCGATTTCCATTCTTGATAGTTAACCGGTTTTTATTTAATTTTTGAAATGATCATTTTGCTGACCGCCGTGGAACGCATTGAAAATAAATTTTAGTTCACCGTGACATTTTTGATGTCTTTGAAAGAAAGTCAGCGCGTCAGTTACATCATACCCTTTCATAAGGACGTAAAACCAGTGGCGTAGCGTGGGCTATTTTCGCCCGGGGCGGAAACATAATTTGCCGCCCCTTTGACGTCATAAAAATAATGATGTTGGTGAGAAAAAAAGTAATCATATAAAAGAACTGAGCGAAAAATATTTATTTCAAAACCATGTAATATAGACGTCGGTGTTCAAAACCTATTACACTATAAAAATAACGTCTAGTATTCTAAAATTCAACTTTTCGGTTCTTACGCGCAGCAAAATCATTTATAACTTTGTCAAAGTTAATTTCGTCTGTCACACTTTGTTCTATTGACAAAATGGCCAAATCACTCAATCTTATGGAGCTCATGGAAGACCTCAAGTAATCGAGTATTTTTTTTATTAATTTCAGCTTTTAAGAAGTCACGCTCACATGAAGCAACACTGATAGCCGTAGTTAAAAAAAATCGAAGCATAATTACGATATTAGATAAGCAAATACCATAATTGCATTGCTGAATAAATTCTAAAAGCTCGAGAAATCCTTTCATAGCATTGTCTTAAGCTTTAGCATCAGCAAAAGCAACAATATTGCGTAACTTTTCTCTTTTGATTTCCATCTCATACACATCGATATCACAGTGCTCTTCTCCGAACTTACACTTGTATTCTGGGTTCGATAACTAATTTGCGGATGCTCTTATATTGTTCTTTGAAGTATAAAATTCTTTTAGTATGAAAAAAATAAACTGGAATATTCAGTGATTCATTTTGGGGCAGTCGCGTTTGTTTTGTTTATATTTTCCGTGAGACTTATAATAAAAAAACAAACTAAAACTTGCTTACCATTAAAACGGCAGCATAGCGGGAAACAAAACTACAAAATACTGTTACAAAAAGGGGCAATTTTGCCGCCCCTACGCCCTTCCCTCGGTACGCCATTGCGTAAATAGTTTATAAAAAAACCATTTAATTTATTTCATACGAGGTTTTTCTTTTAATTTCACGTATACCTCTTTTGTCAAGGTTGTTCTTTAGAGAATCGTAATACGATTGTCCCTAAAATTTTTGATGAGATCACTTCTATAGTTTATTAAATTGTTTGGAAGACTTAAAACCAGTAATAAAAATATTTTGCGAATTATTCAAATTTTTAAGTTATACAGTAAATTAAGAAAAAATCTAGGTATTACTTTCACTTTCAACACCCTTTAAATAAGGTTACATAATTATAATGCGTACTCATATATTTAACCTACTTAATAATTAATTTTCGAAACGTTTAAACCTTTTTTAAACTAATTGTTGAAATTAAAAATTCTGATTAAAAATTTCAAAATCCATCACCGATTTATTAAATATTGTAATTGCGGAGGACGCCAACTTTCATAATATCAATATAATTCAATATTGCCATCCAACTATAGTCCAATTAACCTACAAAATCGTTGTTATTGTCATCACAAAACAAAAAATGGGTTGATGAAGGAAAATTTAATACAAAAAAGATTGAGTTATTTCTTTTCGGCTTATCTAGTTTCCCTTAACCTAAAAAGTTATCATACATACATATATTTTCCCGTAAGAGTAGGCAGAGACTACTTCCTTTCACTTGCTACGGTTCTTACACACATCTTTTACTTTTTCTACTTTCATCAGTGCTCTCATACATGCTAGTCGGCTGTTGGTACTCTTTTTTCAATACAATGTTGATCTGATCGAGATTTGTTCGCCGAGGTCGACCTCTATCGACTTGTACATTCACACACGCCTTATAAATTTGTTTCGTCAATCATCCTTTCTACGTGTCCAAACTATCTAAGCATTTCTTTATCTATCTTTGTAACCACATTTTCTTTTACACCACAGCGTTCTCTTATCTCACTATTTTTTACTTTATCTAACCAAGTCACTTAGGCTATACTTCTCAGACTACTCATCTCCGCAGCATTAATCCTATTTTCATGCTTCTTCTGCCAAACCCAACAATCACTACCATACATAAGTGTAGGAACCAACACTCCTCTTAGCACATCCAGACGTGCCTTTTTTGACACTTTCTGGCTGCTCATAAAGCTATGCTGTGCCCTATTCATTTGTTTTTCTGCCAACACCCTTCGCTCAATGTCACTGTTATACTTTCCGTCTCTCGCTAACTTTGAACCCAAGTACACAAATTCATTTACTTGTTCCCTTTTAAATTTTTTAAACAATCGTCTATGTATGTATGAGTTCAACAGCCATGACGAAGCCACATATCCCTGTCTCACTCCTTTTTCGATGGTAAACCATTCCGTGCAAGCTCCGTTTGTCCTGACACAAGCAGTGGAATCATCGTAAAGTGATTTCAGTGCTTGTATTAAACTACCGCTCACCCCATACATAGACAATGTCGACCACAATTCACTTCTAACCACTCTGTCATAGACCTTTTCCAAGTCTATAAAAGCGCAATAGACCTGACTTCTAGCCAAGAATTTTTCGACTATACCTCGTAATAAAATGACCTAAACCATACATCTCCTTTCTCTTATAAATTCTGTTTGCAGATCGCATATCATCTTCTCATTTTCATTCGTCACTCTTTTAATCAATATCTTTGCATAAAGTTTGCAGACTATGCTGAGTAAACTAATATCTCCGAACCTTTTCCCTTGTAAAGCGGCACGATAACGGCCTTGCACCAGTCGTCTGGTGCGCAACCACTCCTCCAACAAAGGTTAAAAATGCGGTGCAGCAGACTAGTTACCACGCTTTGTCCTGCCTTCAGCATTTCAAGTGTTATCTTATCGTGCCCAGCAGCTTTACCCAATTTCATACTGTTAACGCTTCCACAATTTCTGTCGTACTAATTTTACTTTCATTGCAACTTTTACTAATGTCTCCGAATGGGGCCGGTGCTTGTGTATCCTCTTTCTCAAATAAACTTTCGAAGTATTCCTTTCAGCTCTTTAATACGCATTCCTCTAATTTTACCATACTACTATCTTGGTTTCTGTTTTTTTTTAGTTGCGAGATAGTATTTTTATCTCTGGCTGTTCTTATCAAAGTTGTCAAAAAACCGGTTTTTTAATTTAAAAAAAAAAGTTGACGTCCAATCCAAAAAAGGTTAAATGAGAATATTGTAGGTCTTAAAAAACCTATCGAATGGCGCCCGTTGAATTAAACTGTGAGGTTCTGATTAAGGAGAAAGAGTGGAATAAGTAAATGAATTTGTATACTTGGGTTCAAAGTTTACGAGAGATGGAAAGTGTGACATTGGCATTAAGCGAAAGGTTTTGGCAGGAAAACAAATGAATGGGGCACTGCGTAGCTTTATGAGTAGCCAGAAAGTGTCAAAAAAAGGACGTCTGGCTGTGCATAGAGGAGTGTTGGTTCCTACACTTATGTATGGTAGTGAATGTTGGGTTTGGCAGAAGGAGCATGCAAATAGGATTAATGCTGCGGAGATGAGTAGTCTGAGAAGTATAGCCGGTGTGACTCGGTTGGATAAAGTTAAAAATAGTGAGATAAGAGAACGCTGTGGTGTAAAAGAAAATGTGGGTACAAAAATATATAAAGGAATGCTTAGATGGTTTGGACACGTAGAAAGGATGGATAAAGGAAGATTGACGAAACAAATTTATAAGGCGAGTGTAAATAAACATGTCGGTAGAGTACCAACAACCTACGAGCATGTATGAGAGCACTGATGAAAGTAGAGGAAGCAAAAGATGTGTGTAAGAACCGTAGCAAGTGGAAGGATGTGGTCTCTGCCTACCCCTACGGGAAAAAGGCGTGACTATATTTATGTATGTATGTAAAAAACTCATCATGAGCCGATGTCGTGGAATTCTAACACCCCACATGAAACCAAGCAACTCCTGTATTTAAAAAATTCCATTTACCTATATGAGGTCAAAATATTCCAAAGGAGAGCCACGTTGGACTTACAATTCATTTTTATCATTATTTAAAATTGTCTTATAGGTAATAAAAATATGTGAATTTGTATTCAGTCCCACTTTCTCGTGAATGTTCATAGTGTATTTTTGTAACACCCTATATACCAGTACGTTACTATGTAGTCTACTTTATTACTTAGTTAATTTTTCATTTAACATTTTTGTGGGGCTTATGGTTCATCGACATATTTTGTTCAGCTCTTTTGCCTGTGCAAAAAAAATTCAAGGATGCCGAAAAGCATACTTTACTATAATTTTACGTGATATGTGATAACAATACATATTTATCTTTTTCATTTGATCCTGCCTTCATCGGTTAAGATTTATACCTTCCGCTTTATCCCCAGAATAAACTTGGACCATTACAAATTAGTAGGCCCATTCTTAAATAGACATTAGAAATAGAATAGACATTAATATTTTATCGTACCTACGTAGCACATCAAATACTTAAATTTAACTAACTTAAATTTTACAATAAAACAACATATAAAATTGTTTACCCTGCAAGTTTGTTAATAATTACATACCTGCCATAAAGGCCTAGTTGTACAACGGTTATCGAACATTATTTTTAGATAGAATTAAAGATTTAAGAATAAAAAATCTTTTAAAAATACTGTGCTACATTTTAATATTTCTGAATTTTTACTAATAAGTTTATAAATAATTTATATTTGTTAACATTTCGATTGGATTACGTTACACCTTACTATAATAAAAGTGAGAATTAGTGTAAAAAACAACTTAATTAATTGCTGAATAAAGCAGCTAATCTCCAATATATATCAACATTCCTATTGAGTCAAGGTTGTCATAAGTATTCGAAGAATGTTGTACTTACTGACCCATCACTAGACATTGTGTAACAAATAGGTATACAATAAATACCAATTTTCTTATTTGATTATTGCTATTTTATCTATAGTGTATTATTGCTGCATTCAATGCTTGCTGTACAGGGTTTTAGTAAATAAGTGCGACAAACTCCAGGGGGTGATTCTGTATGAAAAAATAATGACAGTTGGCTATATAAACGTATGTCCTTAATTGCTTCGTTTTCAGAGATACGGGTTCTGGTTTAATGTTTTAGTATTAGATAGTTCTTGATAATGTTTTAAAGAAATGATTATACGCGTTTAGATTTTTTAATTTTTTTGCTTCAAAACGGCGCCCTATACGAATTAAAGGCAAGAAAAATTTTTTGTCACAAATTTACCGAGAAATTCAAATTTGAAATACCTCAGTGCCGTATCATTTTTTTCTTTAAAAAATTGGGATCATTTCCCGTACCCACTAAATTTCATTTGCATATCTTGACCGGTTTCAGAGCAATAAATAAATTGTCAGTTTTTAAGAAAAAACAATACCCCGTTTCTCTGAAACGAAGTATTTGCGGACATACGTTTATATATTTAGAGGCCTATTAAAAAATAATTTTAATTTGTTTTTATGAATGAAAGTTTTGTTTAATTGTTATTCTGTTTTTTGGACGTTTCTTAATTTTCTTTAATCATGTTTATGTTTGGATTACAAGCAGGATAGACAATAATTGATGATTCAAGTTTCTGCAATATCATGCATTCATATGTAGGTATTTATATTAATTTATGTTTAGATTGTTTCTGCATTGATGCTTGGATCATGTTTGTCCCAAACGCAGAGGCGGCCTCATTCATATTATGACAACATCCAAGAGCAACAATCAAACGAAGCCCAAAATTATCAAGACAATTCAGATTCACAATATCAACAGAACTCTGTTCAACCGGCATTGCAACAGAACCAAGAACCCCCTCAATATCAAGAACGACAAAAAGAGAGTATTAAATTTATTCCGATTATCAGATTTGATAAAGAACAAGGAGAAGATGGTAGTTACAAAGCTGCGTAAGTGTTTAAACCAAAAATTACTACTTCCGTTTTGTCGTACTGAAAACATAATCAAAAAAGACTCAATCAGTCGCCAACCTAACCTAAATTTTGCACAGGCTGATAATAAAAAAATGAAAAACTTATTAAATTCTAAATTACTTTATTTAGATACGAGACTGGTAATAACATTATCGCTGAAGAAGAAGGGTACCTAAAAGAACTTGGACCTGATCCCGACCAGCAAGGACAAGTTATCAAATCCCAAGTTCAACTTGGTCATTTCACTTACACTTCACCTGAGGGAATCGTTATTGAAACGAAGTACACTGCTGATGAAAACGGATTCCATGCTATCGGTGATCATCTGCCAACTCCACCACCTGTTAGCCCTGAAGTCCAAAAGGGGCTAGACCTTATTTATGCTGGTATCAAAGCTCAGCAGGTAAATAATTTAAATGCATTTTTGTGCAATAAAAAAACTATCTAAATTTTTTTCTTTAATTAGGAAGCTGAAGCCCTCAGATTAAAAGAACATCCCGAAGAACGAGACCGGCCAAGGTATCCTGATAATGGTCAGTATAGACCGGAGGAATCACAACAAGAATAATTATATGGAGTACTATTCTAGTTTAAAATTATGTGATTTCATCATAGTTTTTTTATACAGACTGAATAATATCATATAATATAATGTTGAGATCAATAAAAGACAAAAATAAATTTAGACAATAAGGCGCATTTTTTGTTAAATGTATATTTAAAATTATTTTAATGTCATGGCATATTATGTATAAACATGATTTATTCACTATATTTAAAAAACTTAACTCTTGTAGTCTTCATTGCACTTAATATTTAAGACATATACGGTCTCATAATCAGAGTTTAAATTTAAGTGCAACAACACCAAGTTTATATTCATTTCACCAATATACGACGGTATATGATTAGTCACCGAGGCATCGACTTAACGGGCGCACTGTGTTGAGAGATACATTAGTAAATTCCGCTAAGATTTAAACCCGAAATTATTTTTGTTTATTTTTAATGCTTTTGTTGAGAGGTTTTATTTTTATTTTTGCTTTATTGTGAACAGAAATCGTTGATGTAGCTCTTGATGAGGTTTTTAGTTAGAAATAGGCACATATTGAATTATGTTAAAAGGGAACAAAAATAAATTATCGGCACAAATTTAATAAATATGTTTAATCCTGTAGTACTTACGGTATTATCAAGCATCAGATTTATAGTAATTATAATCGGAATCACTCTCGTTGCTATCCTCATTCGGATTGTAAATGATAACAGGATTAACTGCTTCGATGCGGTTTTTACGAACCCGTCATTCTTCTATTAAATTTTGACATTTTGTGACACATTTTTCCCAAATTACAGGAGTGGCAGTATTAAGTGCTCGTTGCCAAGTTTTCAAAACAGCCTTATCACTGTAACCATTAGATCCAATGTGATTGTCTTAATACATTTTGCATATTCCCCAAATATACTCAATGGGATAAAATTGGCAATGATAAGGCTGAAATCTTGGCATATGATGTCCATAACTGAGTATAATTTGATCTACTTTGTAAATTTTTTCTCTTTCGTGCCTTTTATCTATCGATAATAATTCCGGCTTGAAGCAATACTGTGAAAATGAAATATTTTCGTCCGTTAACCATTCTTTTATTTTCTGTACCGTCCAGGAGTTTGTTGGTTGCTTATTTAAAATTTCAGAATGGTACGGAGCATTATCTAATACAATGACAGATGGTTCACAAACATCTCTGTATCCATATTATCATGATAATCGACCGATTTGTATTGATTAATATTATTTATTAGCTTTAAATTTAATTTAACGTGGTTAATTTAATTAAATTTTAAAATTCATTATTTTTTATTGATCGAAAATAAAAGATCCGCCCCTTTAACAAAACCATGCTTTCCACCTGCATGCAAATTAGTGTGTCTTTTTCCTTCACCGTCGGTGTGTTTTATAGACTTTATGTTATCGTCCTGCCAAATTCTTTTTGTTTCACCTTTAGCAAAAATCCAAGTTTCGTCCAGATAAACAAATGAAGAGCATTCTTGTTTACAGTAAAAGTAAGTAGAATTTCTTAAAAATCGGTACTATACGATTTTAATGTCGGTACCCACTACAATGATAACCCAGGATTACTAATTACTTTTAAAGAAATTCAACAAAAATGAATCAACAAGCCAAATTAATAGCTTAGATAATTAGTGAAATTTGTTTGGATTATTTACCTACCTCTCTTATTATGTACAATAAATAAAGTCATTAAGAACAGATTTGGTTGCAAAATTAACCGTGCTAACAAACAAACAAAAAGTCACTTGTAAAATAAAATTCGTCACTTACGAAATTTGTTTAAAAATATTAGGGAAATTTACCTTCGTACTTCTTAAATGTACAGTTGAATACAGGTTATCGAGTTTCTAACGATAATCCGTTACCACCGTATTTCGTAAAATATGCTATATGTTTGAGCCCAGTTCAACATGCTAACGGATTGTACAAATAACACTCGCAGTAAGATTATTTGGCCTAGTCAGCCAATTATACGACAGCAAAAGAAGAATCTCTGCTTGAAGAAATACATATAATCGAGAATTAAAAAAAAACAGATACCACAACTAATGCACAAAAAACGATGTTTGGATTAATATCAATAAGGAATTTAAATGACATATAATATTAATTACTGTACATATTAAAAAAATATTGGATCACGTTAATTTAAGAGTATGATCCCCTCATTGAACCCCCTTCGAGCAACAGTTATACCCCCCAAATTTTTAAATGGAAAGTAGGGGCTTGTGATTCATCATGTAAAAAGTCTCTTCATTATCTATTCAAATATGTTATTGTTAAAATTATATGATATCCGAAATTTCGCTACAACACATTTAAGTAGGCAATATTATTTATTTCTTGAAAATGTTTAAAAAAATCATAAATCTTAATGTGGGAGAACTAAGACGACGAATAGTACATGATTGCAGTTTCATAACCCCTGAAATGCTTTAAAACGTTTCACGTAATTTCGAACAGCGACTCTACAATTGTATGGAAGTCGATGGACACCATTTTGAACATATCAATTCATTATTAATTTGAGTAAACTGTTTTGTGTATCATAAATTTGTAAATTTTAGTTACATTACACTTAATAAGTTTTCCATTGTTTACAAAATTCGTTTTATTGTACAGTGCAACAGAAGTAGCTTGGCGGGCGAGAGATCACAAAATCTGCCCACAACGAAAACTTTCGAATAACGATCCGATCGGCGATGACGAAATTTTTAGTAATCGTGAGTCTCAAGTACAATCGGAGGAAGAATTTTACGAATGTGAAGTATATTTAGCCGAATATTTGTTATTTTAGAGGCTAGTCGCCCGCAAGCTAATTCTGTTGCACTGTACTTTTGATATGACAGAAAAAATTAACACATTATCAAAACATAGGCGTAGCGTTTTATTTTCAAGGGGTGTTGCACTTTAAATTAATATAATTTTTTTGCAAAGACGGTGTATATCGAAAAAAAATCATGGATGATGATAGACCTAAATATTCCATAAATGCCTTTTTAATGATGTGCTACACATGGTACATTCCTATTTTAAATTAAGCTAATTCTGTTGCACTGTACTTTTGATGTGACAGAAAAAATTGACACATTATCAAAACATAGGCGTAGCGTTTTATTTTCAAGGGGTGTTGCACTTTGAATTAATATAATTTTTTTGCAAAGACGGTGTATATCGAAAAAAAATCATGGATGATGATAGACCTAAATATTCCATCTAAATGCCTTTTTAATGATGTGCTACACATGGTACATTCGTATTTTAAATTAAGTGGTTGTGGAAGTGGAAGGGAGGGGGTTCAAAAATGGCGGATATCTATATTGTAAAAATGTGTCCCCCTTGAAACAAAAATCGACCTGTTTCAGCATTTCCTTAAATTCTTATGAATACTGCCAAATATCGGGGTGGACTGTTTTCTGTGGCACACTCTGTATATATGGTTTTTAGAGGTTTAATGGTTTAAGTTCACTCAAGCAACTTTTTACTGTATAATTGTTTTATTTAAAAATGATTGCATATTTTCCTTTGACATACTTCACTTTAACTAGCTAAGTTCAGATCTAACCTTACGTCTACCAGCGCCACCTTTATATACCACACCTATTCCTTTTTATTATGGCTAAACAACGACATCTATTGATCTACATGGAAAATAAACGCAAACGCTTGAAGATTCGAACCACTTAGGTAGGTAATCTCTAAGAGGATATTACCCTGTTGTTTTTTTTTTGAGAGTGAAAAATTCTTCATAAAGACACCCGGTAGCCCAGTCGCCGGGTGCATGTTCGTAAGTAGCAGATGCGTTAGCCATCCAGGCGGGATCGGCAGCGTCCGAACGGATAGCGCATATGTAGCAGACGTATTAGTCCTGATGTGACTAACTCGTCTGCTACATATTATGATAGATGCAGCATCGCATTAAGTCTGTGTCTCACGGTCCAACAATTTGATCAAATTTGTTTGATGTGACGTCATTCTTGCCTGTTTGACTCAAATGGTTTGAAACGTCAAGAAATCCTGGTCACACGATTAGAAGACTTTTGAACAAAAATATTGGTAAGGTTTTTATGATGGGAAAAATCACTAGGAAAAATTAAACTAAAATTTATTATATGATATTTTGTGCTGTAGTTGTAATACAGAGAGTGATAAAAAGAACAGGGTGATATGGACAAGACAATGGCTTCAAAGAAGAAATATTGGTAGGGAAGTCCTACCTATGATTTTTAATGAAGTCAGACTGGAAGATCCCAATATAGCTTCAGAAACTACCTAAGGATGGATGAAGGATGTTTCAGCTTTTTAATGGATGAAATCAAGCTATACAGTAAAAAGACAAATACAAATAAATATGCGTGAATGTATACATGCAGAAATGAGGTGAGACCCTATAGCATGAATTTGGAATTGGAGCAAGACAAAAGATTCCTATAATTATCCAAAATAGTCCTACGTATTCATTTTTTTATTTCAGATAGGCAGAAAAATAATAACTGATGAAAAATGAAAACCTGACGAAAACAAACAACCTAACCTAAATGTTTCATCCAACATGTCAAGTTAAATTTCACCTGCTGTTTGACATGACGACATTGATGACATCACAGATATGTAGTTTGATCAAATTTTTCCTGTGAGACACGGACATTAGGTAGCGAATCTAATACGGAAAGAAAAAACACATTCGAACTAGTTTGGACGATTTAATTGAATGAAAAAATCAACATTAATCTAGAGATCGAACAGATAATGAAAATTTGAATATAATCCTCAAAATTATTTCCTGAATTTATTTTCTCCCATTCCAATATATATATATATATATATATATATATATATATATATATATATATATATATATATATATATATATATATATATATTCTTCAACATGATTACACTTCTTCAACATGATTACATATACATATTACATATTAAATTAATTAAATTAAGTAAAATACACACCTGTTGAGGATGTTTCCACATTAATTACAATTTTTAGTGGTTTTTTGTTAGACTTTAATTGTGAGTTTGATATCATAATAACAGTGAAATTTTTTCCTTCAATCTGATCTGGAATTCGATTTGATTTAAACTTTTGCTCATATTATTTTTGTTAATAATAAACATTTACTGTGATAATACTGGACTGAGCAAAAACTAATTCAGTGTAAAAAGTTCAAGATAGCGACTACCCATAAAAATTTAAAAAAAAAAAAGTCATCTGATTGCAATAGAGTTACTGGTCCACCAGTGGCGTACCAATAATATTTCAAAATGTCTTGCATTAAATGTAATGTTGCTGATAATGAATTGTATTTGAACTGTGATAGTTTTGAGCGACCAATTCATGTTAACACCGAATGCTCTGGACTCAATGCAAGCGAATTGAAAGTCATGGGGCTGAAAGGAAAGAGGACCCTGAGATTCCTTTGTGAAGAATGTTTAATGGGGGTTAGGCTGGTCCCAAAGCTAATAAAAAAGATTGATGATCTACAAGAGCAAATCAATAAACACAGAGCTCTCATTCAGACAGTTCCCAATACCTCCTTGCCAGAGGAGGATTTAAGTAATGAACTACAGGAACGTCAAAAAAGAAAAAACAACGTTATGGTCTTTAATTTACCAGAACCACGTGATCAAGCTTTTGACGTGAATAAAGTTAAAGAAATATTTTCTAAATTAACTAGAGATGATCTGAATGTTTTAAAAGTGGTGAGACTTGGCAAACCGAATAAAAATGGTTTCCGTGCTCTCAAAGTTATTTTCAATAATGCCGAGGATGCCAAGAAAATTATTAGAGCCAAAAAAGATCCACTCAGAGGAATGGCCATAACAGTCAATGAAGATATGTCTCAACTTCAGATAAGAACATGGAAAAAATTGAAAGATGAATTGGAAAATAGGAAGAGAGCAGGAGAAAATGTAGTTATGAGATATATCAGTGGTGTTCCTCGAATTACCAATCAAATCCAAAAAAACTAGATGGGAGCCATATTTGCTGTTACTATCAGAATGTTGGTGGATTGCGCACCAAATTACTGGATCTTCAGCAAGCGGTTATGTGTTCTGATTATGACATTATAGTACTAGTTGAAACCTGGTTAAACAGAGACTTTCACAATTCTGAACTAGGTTTAAAGGGCTTTGATATTTTTAGGTATGATAGGGACTCAACTGAATCATTGAAAACACGTGGAGGTGGTGCACTCATAGCTGTTAAGCATTCTGTATCGGCCACTACTGTGAACTTTGTGAACAATAATGTTGAACAAGTTTTTGTAACACTCTCTCTTGGTAAAGATCATTTGATTATCGGTGCAGTATATATTTCACCTGCTTCTAATACTGAATATTACATCAATCATGCTAATACTGTAGACTAAGTTTTAGAAAAAATTCCTGGTCATAAAGTTTTGCTTTGTGGAGATTATAATATACCGAATGTTATTTGGTTCAATGATGAACTTGGCCTAAATGCTGACTGTCTTGAAAACTTACCAGCAAATGTATTACTCAACTCGTTCAGTTATCATAACCTTTATCAAGTAAATTCTATTCCGAAATCTAGGAATGTATTTTTGGATTTATTATTTTCATCTTACCATGATATAGTTGTTAATAGCCCAGCAGAACCACTCTTTCAAAATATCATACACCATTCCGCTGTTGCCTTTGATCTGAATACTAGAAAAATACCTAATCTACAGATCGAAGAATACTTTTACGATTTCAAGAATAGTAATTATATCTTCATGAATGATTTCTTTGCCAGCATTGATTGGAATTCCTTATCAAATGACGACGTTAATTCATCCTTAAGCAACTTTTACGACGTTTTATATCAAGCTGTTCGTAAATTTGTTCCTGTCAAAAAGTTCAAAACATCAAACTTCCCAACATGGTTCAGCAAAGATTTGAAACAAATGATATTTGAAAAGAAATTAGTTCACAGAGAATATAAAAATGGTAATGTTGAAGCATACCGGCTTTTTCAGTATCTCAGAGAGCAATGTAAAATCTTACGTGAGGACTGTTATTAAAATTACATTTTGAAAACTGAGAATAACATTTCTGCAAACCCTCGTCATTTTTGGAAGTTCATCAATGATAAAAAGAAATCATTCAATCTCCCCTCTCGTATGGTTTATAACAATAATTCTGGTGAAAATTCCAATGATATAGTTAATCTTTTTTCATGCTATTTCTCGACAGTCTATGATAATACAAACATCAATCACATTCCACATTATACCTTTGATAACACTGTCAACATTTGCTCCTACACCATAGACATTAAAGAAATCATAGATTTAGTACATTCTCTACCTTGGAAATTTGCCACGTCTTTTTTTTTGTTCTCTATAGAGTACTCTGCCAGCGGTCTCTCTACTGGCAAATTATGCCCGAGCTCAGCCGTAGAGGGTAGAAGAAAAAAAGAAAATAAAAGTGAGCCGCGCCACCGACTTAGACGGTTCAAGCCGGAAACCCCTAGGTCTTATAGGCACTAGCAGAGCCACACGAGAAACAACTAAGATTATGGTGAACCAAATAAATAAAATTATAGCAAAAATATATTGGATACTTTACTCCTACAATAAATCAAAATACACAGCTCAATAACAAAATTATAACAAATATAGCCAAAATTAATAGCCAACAATAAATCCAGGCACACAGTTCAATAATAAACTTATAACAAATATAATCAAAATCAACAGCTAACAATAAATCGAAACTTCAAAATTTACAACTTTATAAGACAACAATAAATCAAAAATCCAAAATTTACGATTCCATAAAATAACTAAAACAAAGGTAAGAATAACAAACTTTATCAAGTTACCAAAAAAAAACGTATACAAGTCAACTTTTTAATAATACTTAATCAAACGTTCACGTACGGCTGCTAATTTACTCACGTTTTTATCATTTACATAAAGATTTACACTGTTAAAACAATCGAGCTTATTTAAAAATATTTCTTTTTTACAATGGCTGTCCTTCAAAATAGCAATATTGTAGGATATTTACAAATAAGTATGAAGAAAACATTTTTACTTGGACACAAAGAACTATTGAGAATATTACTTTAATCAAAGTTCAGCCTTAGCATATTATCCAATGCAATAAATTATTTTCAACGGTGTACCATATTAATAAATTAAAACAAAACTTAAACGTGGTGTCAAAAAAAAATCACGTCGTTTAAATATTCTAAAATAAATCACTTGTAACCTTTGGGTATACGAATTCACTACTCCTGTGGCCTACTCCTGTGGCCGGTTTGATTATGGAACTGCACCTGCTACTTAACAATGGCTTCCCTCCATCAGATCCCGCATGCGGATATTTTAACTCGACACCAAAATCCAAAATATCAACAACAAAGGTAAGATAGAATGGTCAAGTTAAAAATTAAATGGTTTTTCTTCAAAATCCAATTAAGATGGCCCAAATACAGCCAGATATGAAAGAAAAAACCGTAGAGGTTCTGCTCACGTGTTAATATCAAATCGTTCCAAAAAACTCTCACCACCACCCGACTCCTAAGACTGACACCAAACGACTCCCTAAACTACTCACTCCCAGGCCGGATATCAAGAAATGACACGGAACACGCGTCAACCAACAATCTTCGCAAATCTATGTTCCAAACTCATAATCGCACTCGTCCGTGGTGATAGCCAGCCCATCCACACAGAAATGCAAACCAAACAATAATATAGCTGACAACACACGACAATCGAGGCCAAAAATCAAAGCAAAATCTAATAACAAAAACCCCCACTCCATCTCCATCGATTAACAAAAATGTCACAGCCATTAATAATTGAATCCTATCACTACAAGGTATGCAACACTATTTACAACGAGTGATATATTTAAATTACAACAAAATACGGTAAGCGAAACTATTTACGAGTACCTGAGGAATACAAAACTATCAGAGACCCAATTAATAATGGAACTGTAGAAGAGAAAAAAAATAGGCACGTGACAAACTATCATCTGGTCCAGACGAGATCCCTTTGCATTTGATTAAAAATTGCATTTACACTTTAGCAAAACCCATTCACTACCTGTTCAACTTATCCCTCAAAAAAGGTACGTTCCCTAGCTTTTGGAAACACAGTTTCTTAAAACTTATCCACAAGAGTGGTTCACGGGGCAACGTTGACAACTACAGAGGTATTTGTAATCAATCAGAATTACCAAAAATGTTTGATTGCTTGATTTCCAAAAAACTTTCGTGGGACTTCAAAAATATTATAATCAATGAACAACATGGATTCTGCAGAGGTAGATCTACTACCACTAATTTATTGCTTTACTAAAATTACATCATTAATACTCTCGAGAATAAACTGCAGGTTGACCCCGTATACACAGATTTTTCGAAAGCCTTTGATAGAGTCAACCATAGTTTACTACTTGCTAAACTTGAGTCTTTGGGAGTAGAAGGAAATATTTTAGAATGGATCAAATCCTATCTTAGCGATAGAGTCCAATATGTCCAATATGGTAGTTCAGTATCAGATCCAATTGAAGTTCCTTTAGGGGTACCTCAGGGGTCTCACATGGGACCACTACTGTTTAATATCTTTGTTAATGATCTTCCAAATGTTATCACCAACTGTTCCTTTCTATTATTTGCTGATGATTTAAAGATGTTCAGAACAGTTCAATCCATATCTGATGCTGAGAGATTACAGTTTGACCTAAATAACCTTTCCAGGTTGTGCGATATTAACTTACTTAAACTGAACTTGGGTAAATGCCAAAAAATTAGTTTTTCACGAAATAAAGAGGGAATTAATTATGCTTATCAGATTAACGACATAAACTTGTCAGAGACCAACAAGATTAAAGATTTGGGAGTTATATTCGACACAAAAATGAATTTCAAGAGTCACATAACAGAAATCTCATCTCGTGCAAAAAAAATGCTGGGCTTTTCTCTTCGTTCTGTAAGAGAACTATCTGTCAATGCTCTCAAGATTATCTATTGTGCCCAGATCTATTCTTGAATACACTTCTATCATTTGGTCACCATGCTATAGAGCCGACAGAAATCTTGGAGAGTTTTTAAGATACTGTGGCTACAACTTAGGAATGAATAGAGATGAATACAATTATTCACAAATTCAAAAAACCCTAAATTTGAATACTTTAACACATAGAAGACTTGAAATCGATCTGGTATTCCTCCATAAAATTATCAATGGCAGTATTGATTGTCCTGAAATTGTTGAGCTTAACTCACTTTCTGTAAATGCTAGAAGAAGTAGAAATAGTGACATTTTTAAGATCCCTTTTTGTAGAACAAATTATGGTCAAAACGAATCCCTTAACAGAATACTGAAGTCAGCAAACACTCACAACAAGCTTGAGCTGTTCGGTTCATCTTTACCATCCTTTAGAAAAGCAGTTAAAAAATTGTAATAGTGTTAATTTTTAGTTTTAACATAATCTTAGTCATCTGTAAAATGTATACATTGTACAATCTTTTTGTAATGATATAATTGGCTTGTCCGTTGATAAATATAATATTACGATCGACACATACTTGAAAAGAATGTGGCGCTTTTTTTTTAATCGTATTACCCGATTTCCTTTTCCCTCCCATTTTCCTTCTAGCAAGAGAAGTTGGTTGAATAGGAATGTGTTTCCCTTTTCTGGAGATTATTTTTTTTTGTTTCTCTGGAATACCATTATATTTGAAAGCCGTATGTAGTCCGCTAATCAGTGAATTGCTTGTTTTCGCATATTTCTCCACATTTTTCAGAAATGTGTTTATGGCAGGGTAAAATTGCACCGGATCGTTCACTAAATTGTTCGTTACATTTTGTGAGAATTCCGACCACCTAATTTTCATATCCTCAACTTCGTCTGCAGAAGGCACAAATGATTGTTCCATGTCCCCATCTTCTTTTTCAACACTTTCAACTGTTTTTCCCGATGCTTGTTCCATTGATGGTGTTTCAATGTGTATATGTAAATTGCTGCTGTCCTTGGAGCACGACGGAATGCAAATTTTATCATCCTATAAGGGTAGGACACGACTGTGTAATAGGTAATGATGATTCATAAATTTACGACTTACTTCAACTTCCTCTCTGGTCTTGAGTTGCAGTTTGAATGTAGTATCATTAATTCCTTTGAAAGTACAATTGGTCGGAAATACAGTACTATGGATCGCCATCATTTCAATAATATAAAATAGGTTTTTCTTCTTCACGACGAAATCGTCGACTGACAATAAAAATAAATAATTCACTAGTGCATGTGGAAGGACTACAGATCCGCATGCATGCATGTGTGTATATTATGTAGCAGACGAGTTAGTTCACGTCAGGACTAATACGTCTGCTACATACGCGCTAGCGTTCGGGCTCATTCGGATCCCGCCTGGATGGCTAACGCGTCTGCTACTTACGAACATGCTCGCCGGGTAGTGTCAGATTTTCATTGACTAAAAAACCACTCTGTATAGGAAAACGTCCTCCTGGAACCACCACTTTGGGATGGACTCCTATTTTTGTAGATGTTGGGGCTATTCTGTGTTGCCAGTTTATTGTCTTAGTCTGTTCATATCTTTTCTTTTGCCGGACATAATGACATAAGCAATAATGATTGTCTTTCTGAACTGCCACATATTGTCATTAGCACTTTTCTTGAAATGCTTGGTTTAACATAAAGAAACCGTCATAAACGATAGTATTCTCGGGTACGTTCGATTCAACTTCTTTTTCAGTCTTACATCAAGATGACACAATGACAATGGCAAAAGCGTTAAAGATTATGAGAGCTATAGCAAAAATGTAGGTAGCGTACGCGTCACAAATAAAGAGGGATGGTATTTGTAACAGGCGGCGCTTGTACCTGGCTACTACGCTGTACCTTATACTACCTTAACTGACGAGTTTTCCCCCGGCATGTAGATAGCTGACGATTTTTTTTATGATTAATATCATGTTAATTGTCATCTGACAAAGTTTTCAAGATGTTATAAATTATTGAATATATTTCTTGTCTAACCAGCTGACGAGTTTTACACTGACGTTTTTTTGCCCCAGTTACCCAAATTGCGGCAGCTGAAGTTCACTACGCTTTACACCCACAGAAATATAATAAATACTAGAACGCCAAAGCTATGAGAACAACCCCCACTGCTGCTATGGAACCAATGCTAAACCTCCCACCTCTAGATATTTATATCCGGGGCGAGGCAAGACAATGCGCGTATAGACTAGAACAACAGAACTGTTGAAAAGGTACTAAAACACATGGGCATACAACCATAAAAAATATAATCTAGAAATGGCAACTTATATGAGTGTAGAAATATCCTTAGAGAAAAAATATGAGGTTCAGGCAAAACTCAAGGATGACAAAGAAAATGATGATCAACCTGGTACACAGATGGATCAAAACCCAGTGAAGAAACTGGCTCAGGCGTCTATTCTTCAAAACCTAAATATGAGCAATCATTGGGAAGACATGCCTCGGTCTTCCAAGCTGAAGTACATGCCATAAACGCTTGTGCTGTTAAAAATCTAAGACGAGGATACAAAAAGAAAACAATTCTCATTAGAGCAGATAGTCAAGCGGCACTTAAAGCTTTGGCATCATGGAGAATACTCACAAATTGTCCGGGAATGTGCCAGAAACCTACGAACCTTGGCTAACCATAACAAAGTCACTTTGTCGTGGGTGCCAGGGCATAAAGGTATTTCTGGTAACGAAGAATCGGACAAACTAGCTAGGCGGGGCTCTGGAACACCATTTATTGGGCCAGAACCAATAATAGGGAAGCCAGCGTTAAAGCAGCTGTGTCCACTCTCAGCATTAGCTGAGGAAGAAACAGCCACTCATATAATTTTTGAATGCGAAGCCCAGTGGAGGCACTACCTGGGGTGTATACAAGACCAAGGGAGTGATCCGCCTGGGGCAATAGCAGTACATGAGCTTCTACTCCTTAACAGGAGAATTAAAGAAATGGGAATAAACTAAGGAGCTGGAAAGGTACAAAAAGCAGACAATGCTGCAGTGCCTGGGGAAAAATTAGACCTCTTTCACAGCTCTTCATTCATTTAGAACGCCAATCAGTAATTTATGATTTAGCACCCCATAGGGCGATTGACCTATCTTTGAGTTTGTGCAATATAATAGTATATTGAGCGGGATATTTAAACGTGTCACCAGAACAGGACTTGGGAATTTTGAATTTGTCTAAGCACTTGTGAGACTGCTAAAATTAACTAAAGTAAAAACTTAACGAAACCAAACTACAGGAATGTCAAAAATACACAATGTTTAAAATAACAAAGAGCCAACACAAAAAACGAAGCAGTAATGGCAAGCCTTTTTTCCGGAAGCAAACATAAAAACAGATATCAACAACTCATTAAACCCGAATACTACTTTTCCGATTTTTCCTAATTACTTGCCCTAATAGCACATATTCTATTTCTATCTTCATCTGAAAAAAACCAAGAAATAAAAGAACTTGGCAACGATGTGGCAAGAAAAGATGTTCTGCGCATGTGCAAGTGGTAGGTGATTGGTTCGCTATGTGGGGTCATTTCAACTTAATATCAGATGTGTCTATTGGCATTCTAGTATTTATTATATTTCTGTTTTCACCACACCCATCTTAAGTAATCCCTAAACTACTAGAGTGTAATAAATTGGTCGCAGAAATCAGTCGCTGCCTCCCGTACCATTAATATTCACTTTTCCAAACACATCAATAGCATTGAGAAATATTTTACTCTACCAGTTACAGTTGCATCTGAAGAAAGATATTTTTCCAAGTTAAAGTTGATATCAAATTATTAAGGTCAACTATGCATCAACCAAGACTGACTAATTTATCTGTTATTTCGAGAAAATCTGAAGTAATATATAGTTTCGATACAAAATAAATAATAGCAGATTTCACAAGTTTAAAAATAAGAAAAGTTCAATTTTTGTAAAATCATTTAGGTACCTACATATAAGTTTTATTATGGATTTTAAAATAAACTAAAGTTGTTCTTTTTTTTAACATTTCTTTAACAACTTAACCAACATCCAATTCCGCTCTAAAAGCATAGTAGGGTAAGCAGGAGGGTAAAGAAGAGGCAGCATTATAAGTTTTGAATGCTTGCGGTGAAGTGGGCAGGCCTGCTTCTTATCCCTACCCCCATAGTGTTAACTTACCTACAGGGCTTTCTTCTTTTGCGTTTAAAGTGATCCAAAAAATGTCCAACTGAACCGCTTGCACCTGCACAAAGGTATTTTATATCTTATTTTACTTGAAATAATTTGTTATGATCTACAATGTAACTTATAAATAGGTACATAATACTAGTAAAACAAAATGTACATGTTACATGATACAATATAACAATGAAAGAATATTTGTTACTGATGTCTAGTAGCATCTATCATTTTTAATAAAATCAAAACAATACTTAGAATGTGATAACTGCTTATTTCAAATATTTAAGTAAATTAACTAATTAGCTACTTAAATTAATTGATATTAGCAAAAACAAATTAGTATTGACAATGAGAATTCTCATTATTTCACAATATTGCTAAAATATGAATCCTTTTTTTGTAAAATTCTTCTCCATTTTTTTTAAGGGACATTAACAAATTGCAATTTTATTTTGGGTGTAATTACAGTAACTCGTCCTGTCTTTTAACGAGTGGTACGAATATTTGGAACAATCTCCAATTGTTCCAAAACAACATCAACATTTGCAAGTACTGGATTACTATTCTGATTTTTATTATTTTATTATTTGAAAAATTCATCGTATAATTATCTGGTAGATCAGTATCTTGTTCCTCAGAGTAAACATTGCTAAATAAATCTGAAAATAGATGTTTTTAAAAAATGGTTCATTTTAATTAACACATCATTATCTTAAAAACTAGCTATATCACAAAAAAAGCTGAGCTGAGCTGATCCTCTTATGCCTGCGCTAAGGTATTTTCTTTTTGCTCTTAATGAGGGTTTTCTGCAATAATATCCACGAGGTGACAGCACTGTAGTTATATGAGTGTCTTGTAGTTCATGATTACTTTTTTTATTTAATTATCTTTTGAATCATTAACAAAGAAATATTTTTTCATAAAATGCCAGTGTTGTGAAGTGCCTATGTGTGCAAATAAATAAAACAGGAAGGTATAGGTTTCCATTGAGAGATAAAACCCTATTAAAACAGTGGCTTGTGGCCATTCGCAGATCCAAATTTACTCCAATGAAGAATAGCCTCATCTGTAAAAGCCATTTCACAGCGGATGATTAGTTTAGACTTACAACACATATTATACTACTACTTAATTTACCTATGCCTATTAATTTATTATTTCAGCTAGACCTGTTTTAGGCAAAAATAAAATGCAAATTGTGAAACAAATATGGGCAACATAAGTTACCTTTCAATAAGTTTTTCTTTGGTACCAGTGACTTTTGCACCTCTACTTTTGAGCTTAATCTTAAGTTCAGTTACTCTTGTTTGTCCGTAATTCATATTTATATTGTAAAAAGTGCAAATACGACGAATTTTCGGTAAAAAGTTTCACAGGTATGAAATTCAGTACAATTTGACAGTTGTATAGAATCGCCTACTTAGCGTAGCGACCTCTGATGTCAGAAAAAATATTGAAAACCCTTATTGCGCAAACTTGTAAGTAAAAGCAAGATAGAAAATACGTTTGCGCAGGCGCAAGTGGATCCGTTCAACACTTTTCAGATCACTTTAAACCCCAAAAAACAAAGCTAATTACCTTTGAATATAAAACAAACAGGTACGAGCTCTGCTATTTTGCACGGATGTTAAAAGTGCGACGGAAACGGCCTCCATGAACCCCTACGTATGACTTTTTATTTAAATGTTTCTCTGTGAATATGTCAATAATGTGAATTTTTAATAGATTTTAGAGATTTAAAGTTTTATTAACCGTTTCAATTAGTGTGACAAGACTTTGTTATGTGCTTAGCATAAATATCTATTAGTTAGATCTGATTGTGATCACCTTCAGTTGTCACAATTATATTATAGTTACCTGTAATAATGCATTGCTAGCGCTATGCCCATCCTGGGGGGCTCGTAACATGTTCACTGTTTTTCCTATACCTGACCAGTTGCAATGCTATGTGATGTTGGCATACGCCGTGAGCAGCACAGCACGTGTGGGGGAATTGCTGTGAATAATAGCAATCTCCTTACCTAAATCAGGTGATATCTGACTGAGGCTACTAAGAATACAGTACAGTTACATAATCTATTATGTTGTCTATGCACAATCCGAGTAAACTTAAAAGTTAGAAGAATGGTCTGTATGTCAGTTAGTAAATTAGCTACTCTTAAATGAGTTTTTTCCTAAATTAATTGTCTTTAATTTATATTTTAAATATAAATTTTAGATGTACCTAGGTGAAAACATATTGCTGTTTTTGAGGGAATTAAATAAATCGATTGTTTTCTTTTTCATATTAAAAATCATGGTTTCAGAATTAACCTTTATTTAGATTGTTGGTTTAATTAAATGGCAACGTCGAAAGTTCGGTTCAACCTCTTTTCTAGAAATTTTCCATTCGAGAGTAGGGTTGGCGTTTGTGGGATCGCCGGTGATTGTATAATTCTAACGCTCTATTAAATAAAAAGTTAAAAAGTTAATATTAAAGGTAAATTTTGTATAGTTAATTTTTATTAAATTTATTTTTACTTGGGTTTTTGATATTTCGTTCCTAACTGGTTTTTAACTTTAATAAACCCGCCATGTGCTTTCTAGAAAGTACCACATATTTCGTAATATTTTAAGAATTCAGTAAATTTAGATAAAATTAATTCTACTCGTTAATTTTATTATACTCCTTGTAGTTAGTTTATATCGTTATTTAAATTCTGTAATTTTCGAACTCTTGATTTCTTTTTTTTATTTTAATCTAGTAAGCTTTGATTGACAAAATTAAGTTCCGTCAAAGAAAAATTAAGTCAAGAGTAATTCCACAGTTCTTAAATAGCTAATTTCGAGTGATTTCTTTGGTTTTGTTAAAAAAATATTAACTATTTTCATTATAGATGTATCGTCTACCAAACACCATGCGATCTTTGGCCATTCGCAAAATTCAGCAATATAATCAAATTCAGCGATGGTATGCTAAAGATGTGAGGTTCGGCTCAGAGGTTAGAGCTTTGATGCTCCAAGGGGTTGATGTTCTAGCTGATGCAGTAGCAGTGACGATGGGTCCAAAGGTTTGTTTTAATCATTTCCAAAATTGTAAGTTGTAAAATGTCGCTTAATTCACACCGAAATATTACTTATTGCTTTTTAATTATTGTAACATTGTTAATTTAACAACCTAAGTCTATCTGTTTTTTGTTTAGTAAAATAGAGTATTTTGTATTTTGATATTTACAGTTATTACCTTGGCAACTACAATTACTAGTTATGTAAATTAAAAGTTTAATGTATTTGACAAATTCTGTTGGTCACTTAATTTTTTAATTATCTAAATTTTTATTATTTAGGGTCGCAATGTAATTATTGAGCAATCATGGGGTTCACCTAAGATCACAAAAGATGGTGTTACAGTAGCTAAAGGAGTAGAGCTCAAAGATAAATTTCAAAATATTGGAGCTCGATTAGTACAAGATGTTGCTAATAATACTAATGAAGAGGCTGGGGATGGTACTACTACAGCAACAGTATTGGCTCGTTCTATTGCAAAAGAAGGCTTTGATAACTTGGGTAAAGGTGCCAATCCAGTAGAGATACGTAAAGGTAAGTTAATTGAATATCAAAGGAAAACATAATTATTTGCAAAGTAACTATTTTTTTTTAATCATATTATTCTGGTTCATGTCCTTCTCAATTATTTTTCGGGGTGGATAGCGGGTTTAGGGGGAAAAAAAACTTCTTGCTCTTCTTAAATCGCCGATGTTTTGATCTTTATTTTAGATCTTTCTCAAGGCTACACATAGGAAAAAAAAAACTCTATAATAGGTAAAATTAATGAACATCATCAGTAGACTTATTCTTATGTTAAACAATTGACTATTTATGCATAAGATATTAATAAAAAGCAATTTTAAAGTCAGTTTAGTCACATATTAGTCCCTTGGATTCAAATTTATACAAGAATAATCTTAGTTAACGAGTGAAGAGTTTTAATAAATTAATTACATACCTTTTTAATTTGTGGAAGTCTTAGTCTGTAATTTAAACTTTCTGATGTTGTTTACATCACAGAATCAGGGCAAACGTGTTTACAATTAATTATTTGGCTCACGATCTAAAACTTTTATTCACAAAAAATAATTTTAATTTTTCCTTTGAGGCATTATCATGGCCGTTGAAGTGATTACGAAGTCCTTAAAGAACATTTCCAAACCAGTTACCACACCTGAAGAGATCTGTCAAGTTGCTACAATTTCCGCTAATGGTGATAAATCAGTTGGAAATCTGATTGCTGATGCTATGAAAAAAGTGGGCAAAGAAGGAGTTATTACTGTTAAAGATGGTAAGACACTTAATGATGAGTTGGAGATCATAGAAGGTATGAAGTTCGATAGAGGTTATATCTCTCCATATTTTGTAAATACAACCAAAGGTAAGTTTTGTAATACAATCTGATATTTCTACAGTAAGACAAAACAAATAATTTTAGGTGCCAAAATTGAATACCAGGATGCACTCCTTTTACTTAGTGAAAAGAAAATTTCTTCAGTTCAAAGCATTGTGCCTGCATTAGAATTGGCTAATGCACAAAGAAAGCCTCTTATAATCATTGCTGAAGATGTTGATGGAGAAGCATTAACAACTCTTGTTGTTAATAGGTTAGTTAGTTCTTAAATCGCAATTACCTTTGTGGTCATTTATTTGTTGTGTGAATATTTCAGGCTCCGTATTGGTTTGCAAATAGCTGCTGTAAAAGCTCCAGGTTTTGGTGATAACAGAAAATCTACCCTTCAAGACATTGCCATTGCTACTGGTGGTATTGTTTTCGGAGATGATGCCAACATTGTCAAATTGGAAGATGTCAAACTTTCTGACCTCGGTCAAACCGGTGAAATTGTTATTACCAAAGATGACACTCTAATTCTTAAAGGCAAGTTATTTTTAATTAATTTGGGATATTTACTGATGGATAGTTCGTTATTTTTGTTAATTTCTTTGATACGAGTTAATTAATTTAGTAGATAATGTGAAACATCGAAACTATTTCTTCTTCTTCTCGTGGTGTCACAACCCTTTGTGGGGTCTTAGCTGCATCTACGGCTCGTCTCCACCCATCCCTGTCCAACACAACCTCCCTCCAGTCACATACTCACAAGACTTCTACATCATCTCTGATATGTGTCTGGTCCATCTGCCTTTGTGCTTTTATTTCGTTTACTACACTGGGTCTTTTGTACATGCTCTTGAGCTCCTCATTCGTTCTTATTCAATATTGACCCATTCCCTCATCTACTGTAGGTCCAAAGATTTTTCGCGACAACTTTCATTCAAAGCATCTTTGCACTAGTTTGTTCTGCTTCGTCATTGTCCATGTTTATGAACCATACATAATAATTGGCTTGATTACTGCTGAATATATCCGTATTTTAGAGTTAGAGTATCAGTCAGGACCTAAACAGATCTTGTAAGGCGAAAAAAATTTTATTGCCCTTTTGTATTCTTGCTTTTATTTCCCTACTGATATCGATATCGGAATTTATAACTGCTCCTAGGTACTGAAATTGATTTATGCATTGGAAATTGTAAGTGTCCATGGTTATGTTTTGTCCTATTCTGTCTCTTCTTGCTCACCGTCTGACATGCATGTATCGAAACTATTTGATATAGAAAATTTGCATAAAAGGATGGTTTATTTAAAATAAATATGGCATAATCAAAAACAAAATATTCAGATAATATTAAAAATATACACACACTCAAGGCTATGCTACCTCTCAAGCACTTCAACCTATCAGATCTTTTGTGCATTTGTACACACATAAGTGCACACCTTAATTATAAAAATATAATTAACTTACTCTTGACTTGAATCTCTTAATGATTTTATGTTTTTTCCACTTTCACGTTCCCAACCATTACTGTCAATTATATTTTATTGTAGTTATTACTTTCAAATAAATTTTCTTATTTGAAATTTAAATAATATTTTAACACAATCTTATGACATCTATTTGTCATGTAATCATATGTTTAAGTATATTTATAATGACGTTTTTATAAATTTTAATCGAGCCGAGTGGTTACGAGACTGCCCGAAGCTTTCGCATCACGGCATCATCAGTCATTGTTACTTACCAAGTGCGCCATTAGATATTTTACATCAATAAATAATAGTTTAAAAAAACTAAGACAACATGCTTTATAAAAAAACCAAACTAATAAGTAAAGAATAATTTCACAATCAAAAGCGTAGGGTGCTTTTTATGATGTTTAAGTTTTCTTTTTGGAGACTATACTTTTACCAATATCTGTTTATTATCAAATATATTGATATAGCGCAATGTCTTGGTTTTTTAAACTATTATTTATTTTTTAGTTCGGGTTTATTTTTTTAATATCCTGATGATCCTGGCCAGGATCTTTAAAATTTTTTATGAAATTATTGAATTGTCATCGGTTCTTTAGAAGTATACATAGCTTCAAGTCAATCTGATGTTTTTAAGTGGGTGAAAATCGTGTCCAAAGATTCCGTTACATAGATAGATAGATAGAAACTAGTCGAGCTAATATTTTTCTTCGGGTGCCATGGTTATGTTGGGTTAGGTATCATGTGAGTGGGGCTTAGGTCGTCCCTCCACTGCGACCTTTAGTAGGTCTATTGTGGTTCACCCCTAGAGGTTACAGTTCACTGCACAATCCAGCCCTTCTCACGAAGTTCATGGTTGTAAAGGGTGAGATTTTCTTGAAATCGGTAGGTTCTAGGTTGGTGAACCTTATTCTTTCCAGGCCGGGACATAAACATAGTATATGTTCAGCAGTTTCCTTCCATGCAGCAAAATCGACAGTCCATTTGTTGGTTCAGACCTATCCTTCCGAGGTGGTATCTTAGACGACAGTGTCCTGTAAACAATCCCGTTAGAATTCGCAGGTCATTCCTGCTCCATTCTAGGATCTACTTAGTTGTGTTTCTTGAGGGTTTAGGTAAGAACGCCTGATCCTGGCCAGGATCTTTGAAAAACTATGAAATTATTGTATTGTCATTGGTCCTTTAGAAGTATACAAAGTTTTAAGTCTATCCGATGTTTTTAAGTGGTGAAAATCGTGTCCAAAGATTCCATTACATAGATAGATAGATTAAAATTAAGCTAATATAATGCTTGTAAGAACACTTCCTACTATTTTTATTAAAGTTACTGAAACAAAATTGTGTCTTTACAATGGAAGAAGTAAGGTTTCATTAACGAATTTAAATTCTTCAACAGGCAAAGGTAAAAAAGACGATATTACCAGAAGAGTCGAACAAATTCGTGACCAAATTGAAAACACAACATCCGAATATGAGAAGGAAAAACTTCAAGAACGTCTCGCTAGATTAGCATCCGGTGTTGCTCTATTAAAAGTCGGAGGTAGTAGTGAAGTAGAAGTAAATGAGAAAAAAGATAGAGTTACAGATGCTTTGAATGCCACAAGGGCAGCTATTGAAGAAGGTATTGTACCTGGCGGTGGTACAGCTCTTCTGAGATGCAGTAGTAGTTTAGATGAAATAAAACCTCTTAATAAGGATCAAGAAGTTGGTATGTTTATAATTTATATATTTTGAATTATCAAAAGTACTGCTACGAATATGCAAATTAATAAAATGTCTTCATTATTTTGTTAAAATTTAATTCAGAATTAATTATTCCAATAGTATCAGTCTATAAATTAAATGTTTGTATTTTTAAAGGTATTCAAATAGTAAAAAGGGCATTGAGAGTACCTTGCATGACCATAGCTGCTAATGCTGGAGTAGATGGAGCAGCTGTAGTAGCCAAAGTTGAGCAACAAAAAGGCGATTATGGTTATGATGCCCTTAATAATGAATATGTAAATATGTATGAAAGAGGAATCATTGATCCAACCAAAGTATGTATTAATTTGATAATAAAATTAAACAAATTAAATTATGAATTACAAACTGTGAAAGCCTTTCGCGGCCATCGTTTAGTGGTGAATGGTTTTTCAGGAAAAAAAACCATTCACCGCTAAATTATGATTTGTTTTAGGTTGTAAGAACTGCCATTGTAGATGCTTCTGGTGTAGCCTCTCTTCTCACGACAGCTGAAGCAGTAATTACAGATATACCAAAAGAAGAAGCTCCAATACCAACAGGCATGGGAGGAATGGGTGGTATGGGAGGCATGGGAGGAATGATGTAAATTCTATGTTTGTACAATATTATATTTAAACATTCGGTGATTGCCAAGTTTGGCAAAACAAGCTAGTATCTGTCGAAATGTTCCATTATCGTCTTTGACAGACCCCATTTTTACATCATTGTTTTGTGTTTTGAATATTTTGTTTAGCTACAAGAATTCGTGGTATAATTTTTCTTATATGTAGCACGAATTAAAAATTTGTGTGAGTGAAAAATTAAGTCTCTGGTATAGCGATCAAAAGAAGTTTCTGGTTGGTAGTTTGAAAAATTACCTCCTAGATATTGCTTGTTGATTGCCGAACTGATCTGCATTTAAATTTAGAATATGATTGAGAATAATTTTAATTAATCTCAAATGTACCTATATTGTTATAAATATATTATCTTTTTAGTATTGTTTTATTTTTATGTTACCATACTAAAATGTTTATCGATTTGTCTAATTTTTAAATTTACTATTTTCTTGTTCAAAATATTTTGAGAAGTGAAAAATACTAACTGCAAGCATCCCGCATTGGGCATGTTTTTTTAAATTTAGCACAGATTAAATCAAACCAATTTGAACGTGCTCGTCTATATTGAAAGGGCTTTTAAAAAACTCTTGTGTGCGTTCGGGATGTTCGGACGTAACACAGAAACGTTATTAAATAATTTGAGCAACGATAGTGGCAACAAAATTCTTTTATCTTTCGCCGGGTGTGGCATCTGTCCGTATTTAGAAACAAAATTTGACAAACCATAATGAAATACAGTACGAAAAATTCAAAATAATAAACTTTTACCTGTGGATTTGTTTCGTCTTCTGTGACAAATATGGCAGTGTCGACAGTTTTGTGGTCTATTAAGGAGTGGGGTTGGTACCTCCGGACCTTCTACAAGAACTCTTATTTGCTGAACGTGATGAAATTGTTGATCGGAACTCAATTAGCAGATAGCAAGCACAATTGAAGGAAGTTGGATCGTAAAGCGTTTCCATTAAGATGATTTGCCTTTATACCGGTTAAGTTGATTAGGATGTAAAATACCATCGGCTAACATTATTGCAACTTTATTTTTGCACAACTGGTATACCAGGTCTACTTCAAATTGTATGGGGTTATAATAATTTATTATTGCCCGATTCGTCAACGATTATGTTATGATGTAATAATAAGCTGGGGGCGGTTCCTTCCGAATCCCGCCAACGGCACTCAGACAATGTCCATTGTGTCTCCTCGTGATAGCAATTAGCGATCTGCTATTGGGCCAAATATTTACCGATGGTGGCCGTTATGGCCGCTAAGATCGCATTAAGTTGTGACTTGCCCAATAACTCCAAAATCCCTACGTTGCTCGGACTCTAGTGAGGCTGAGCCCAGCACAGTCAACCTTAGTCCGGCGTACACCGGGTATTAGCCAAGGATATAGATGCTTATTTCCTCCTCTCCACACAATGTGATATCTAAGGGTACCATGACCGGTCAGTATGTGTACTGCTAGTCATTGCCTTTGATTCCCGAGTGACCAGGATCCCAGAGAAGAGTGACCTTCGCCAGTACGTCTAGGGTCTGTCTACAACCCAAAGTCAATTGTGAATTAATAATCTGAGCCATTAGCGCTTTAATTGCCGCCTGGCTGTCTGAGCATATTTTGATGCACCTGCTGGTCCCCCCTATGAAGCACATTCTATAATTGCTACAGTTTCAGCTTGAAAAACTAGCATCTTAGCATAGAGAGATCGATTCCTCGACGCTCGTGTTGGAGCCACTGTGAACCAGATGTATTCTCATTGAGTAGCACATGCGCCTCTTAGTATCAGAGCTCTGGTGTGCTCTAGCATTGTCTTGCCTGATGACTGCGAAGGGCGTTGGTGTCCGTATTTGCAATAAAATTACCACCGTTCAAAGTGGTGTGGTCTACGATCGTAGCCCGCGCACCCAACCAATGGTTAACCAGCTGAAAAAATTAACTAGCTATTACAATTTAAATTATGTAATATGGATGAATGAGGCAGGACAAGTTATTGCATATGCAGATGATATAGTGTTAATTGAAAAATCATGGAAAATATCTTTAACGAAATTGTGGAACAAGGAAAACGATGGAATTAAAGGTAAACCAAAAAAAAACAAAAATAATGAGAAGTTTTAAAATAAGAATACATTCAAATGAAGAAGTGGAAAAGTTTAAATATCTGGAAGCTACAATAGATATAACGGGAGACAGGAAGCTTGAAATAGCAGAAGTATACTTACGAAGATGACCAAAATGAAAATCTACAACACAATAATTAAACAATGAGCATGACAAGGAAGATCTAAGAATCATGGAAAGAAAAATTATGCGAGAATAAGGACCAATTAAAATCACAGAAGACGGATATAGACATGAAGAAATTATACAAGAAATAAAAAAGATATTGTAATCCAGTTAGATGGTTCGGGCACGTGTGTAGAGCAGCGAAAGATCTACGGAGGGTAGAAGTGAATAATTATCAAGGAAAAGTGTACAATAGGGGGAAAGAGTCATAGAGAGACTGATTAATCCTGATTAAAAAGTACGCATTCAGTTTAAATTTTTAGAATTTTGAAAGGAATATGCATATTTATATTCATAATTGTTCAGGATATTAAAAAACATAAAATAAAACTTTTATAAATATATTTTTAAAATAAATTATCAGCCAATATACAATGAATTAATCCTATTTAAAAATCGGTAACCCGTCCCTTTCTTTCCCAATCTCCATACCGTGTAGGTTCAGGTCCCTTTGGACCTCCGATTTCTCCTGTATGTGGATTTGTGTTATTTGGCCATGGCGGTAATGGGTCATCTTCAAGGGGGTAATCTTTGATGGGTTGCTCGAGTTTTCCGATAGGTGTTTTCTCCTTTAATTTCTTCCTAAATTCTTCTATTCTTGGTGACACTGAGTCGTTTGATGAAAGTTTTATGCTACATTCTGAAAGTTAAGTGTGCAATGTTGTTAAAATTATTTTTTAACAGCTTACCTTTCCATGCTGAATACGAAGGTGAAAATGGTGACGATTTTAATGCTCGAAGTATGTACATCAAGATACTCATTTTTTATAAATTCAATACAAATTTTAATAAAACTTGAATTGAATTTGACACTTCCGCAATGATTACGATTTCGAAAACTCTACTTTACTACAATCGGGGATCTTTCATTTGTCAAATGTGTTCAAGGTTTGTTCTATTTCTACCCTGCAAAGTTTGTTCTGCTTTTATCTTTTATAAGCACATTAGAATTTGCTTATATATTCTTGTTTAATCAAGAAATATCATTTTAAAAATGTCACTTTTTATTCTATAATGAACCCATTAAAACAATTGTCGGTGAATTTAAAATGAGTCATATATTAAACATTTAAATAAAGAACATTCCTAACCTTACTCTTTAGTAGTTTGACATCTCTCAACAAATCATCAATTGTTAATCAACGTCACTAGATTTTAAATTTTTGTAAAATAAAATGTGGGAATTTTTTAAAAAATTAAGGCGGTTTGATGCTTATCCCAAAACTTTGGAAGATGTTAAAATTCAAACTTATGGAGGAGGAGCAAGTAAATTCACAAACCATGTAAAATTTCTTTGCATTGATTTAACATTTTATTTTAGTAACGATAATTAGTATAATCATTATGGGTTTACTATTCTGGACGGAAATTTTAAATTATATAACACCAAATATTACTGAAGAATTATTTGTAGATACATCCAGGAGTCCAAGTATTCAAATAAACATAGATTTCATCATTCCAAAGATCTCCTGTGATTGTAAGTGGTGCTCTAGACATTTTTTTAAATTTACCATTGATATGTATTTGCAAAATTACAAACTTTTTAATTTTAAAAATAAAAATGTTGGTACAAAAGAAAAGTAATTAAAATAATTGAGTTTTACCTACTTATTTATAATTAAATTAGTACTAACTTAAACAATAAGTTTATTTTTTATTATAGTATTATTATTATCATGTTTATGGTCCTTATAATCTGAAAACAAAATTTTTAATGTTTTTCTTAAAGTTCTTATAAATGTTAACACCATATAAGTTTCATAATATAAAATGTGTTACTTTGTTAGGAAGTAAAATACTACTTGGTTGTACTTATACCTATAAAAGTTTAATATTCAATCAATGGTAGTTATAAAAAAAGTACCATTTTTTGTTAGTTTTAGCATTAGATGCAATGGACTCCTCAGGAGAACAACACTTAGCAATAGATCACAATATATATAAGAGAAGATTAGATCTAGATGGACGACCTATAGCTGATCCTAATAAGATGAATATGAGCATTGCAAAAAATACTACGGTAAGAAAACCAATGTTAGGTTAGGTTAAAACGGCGGTTCGGATGGAACCCACTTAGGCCTTTTGGCCCGTTGTGATACCGTGATGGACGGCAGTGCCTTCCCCCTCTACCGTGAGAACCAGTTGGAACTTTTAATGAAAAGTGTAAGGTCCTTGATGCTAACTGAGCCCTAGTATATTAAGCCGTTTTCTGCCTAGAGAAGGGCAGTGGCAGAGAAGATGTACCGTTGTTTCCTCCTCTTCCTCATTGTGACAGCTTCTACAGAAATCATGTCGTAGGTTTGCGATTCCCATGCACCGTGCATGGGATCTGCCTGCCCAGTATCCTGTTATGGCCGCGATCGCATTTCCAATGGACTTCCTGGTTAAAGTTTAGACATCCTTGGTTTGACATAGATCTAGTTTAGGCCAGATCTGTTTCGATGATGTGCATGTGGGTTTATTTTGCCACCTTAAGTTGGCTTTTTGAACCACTTTGCTGTGCAAAAGGAGTCGGCAGTTTGCAATTGGTTCTCCTTGTTGGGATGAGATAGATACAGCTGGGAGGGTGGTGCCCTCTCTTGCTAGCTTGTCCGCCTTACAGTTGCCTGGTATGTCCCTGTGTCCAGGTACCCAGACAATATGAATTCTAAACTTAGTTCCTAGCTCATTCAGGGTGGTACAGCATTGCACCGCTGCCCTAGAGGTCAAGTATACTGATTTCAGTGATTTGATAGCAGCCTGGCTGTCACAAAGAATGGATATCTTGCTGAACTTTTGTTCGTTGCGGAGTATCCAGACAGCTCCCTCGGTTATAGCTGTCATTTCAGCTTGATACACACTACAGTGATCAGGCAAATTAAACAACGGGCTAAGTGAGGGGTCTTCTGAGAAGATAAAGCAACCTACTCTCCCCTCTAGTTTAGAGCCATCCGTATAAAATACTGCGCCTTGAGGTTTCACTAAATTCTCGGCCCAATCTTCTCTGGATGGGATTTCCAGGGATAAGTCGCCTTCGAACATAGGGGTAGGTTTAGTGTAATCAGTGTGTTTTTGTGCACAGGTCGTATTCTCTTAGAATTCTAGAGTGACCATAGTGCGTTTCAGTCCATTGAGTCTGAGAGCCGCATTCTTTCCCAAATAGATCTACTGGTAGTAGATGTAGAATCGTTTCAAGTGCTTTTGTTGTGGTGGTCCGTAGACAGCCTGTGATCAGCAGACATGCCAATCTCTGGACTTTTCCTACTTTTGTATGGTTGTTGAACTAGTTCATGGAGTGCATTTTACATAATCTGAGATAGGATCTCCGGGAATTTCCTTGAGACAAGAAAACCAATAGTAAGAGAAAGGTATTTAAACCCTTTTTTGTATTAATTTATGTGACTAGATTGAAACCCAATTTTTTTGCTAAAAAGAATTCTAATTCTTGGTCCGATAGTGCTGAAAAGAGCGATGAGGTTTTTTGCTTCTACTGTACATTTGGTATTTGGATCTTATACCTATTTTAGTGTTAGCACCTTAATTGTAGAAAAATTTAGTGTTATGTTTTAACAAAGATAATGAAATATCTCTAAAGTGGTTGGATTTAGGTATAGGGAATACCAATACCAAACGAGTTGGCTTAAAAAAATATAGCAGAAAATGTAATAAAATACAGGGTGTTTTACTTAAAGTAAGCAACTTATAAATAATTTAAATTGTGCATGTTGGAGGCTAAGTTTCAAACACCCTGTATGAAATATCAATGAGTTGGACATATGGAGTTAATGGGCAAGCGCTTGTTGTTTATTGGTTACAATTTCACGTCACTAGCTTCGTTATTAATGGAAATATCGTTATTCAATGTAGACTATCTTTTTTCAAAATTTTGAAAAAAATCGAAATACCTCGAAAATAATTTTTGGTATAGGACATTGTGCACAAATTTTATTTAAAATTTTATGTAGATTTCGAATATAAAATAAAAATATAAGATTCTATTTAAAATAACAAAGTTGACGTCTACTTCCGGTATAACCGGATGTGCGACTTTCAGGGCATTATATTTGAACTCAGCATCATTCAAAACCTACAGCTTCGTAATTTCAGATTTTTAACATAACTGTATCCGTCATTACTTTTGATCAAAACTTTTCTTGCCATACCCTGTATATAAAAAAACAACTACTTTCCTGAGAATATGCCTCGATGAACATTGAATTATATCTGATAGATAATCGTGCAAAGTTTTTTTTTAAGAGTACAATGCAGATACTTGTTAAGTAAAGGAAAGAATTATTAAATTTATCCACTTTAAGTGACCACCTATGGACCGGTTTCGGGGGTTGCCCTTCATCAGCATAGGGTATGTCTTGGCTCACGTGTGCCCTTCGAAGAGACAGAATAACAATCCTTAGTTTTACTAGGTACATATGAAGAGCCGAACACAGAGCGCTAGCCACGACATCTATACCTTTTAACAAACACCCCGAAACCGGTCCATAGATGGTCACTTCGAGTGGATAAATTTAAAAATTCATTATTTTACCTAACCAGCATCTACATATCACCTGAAATGGGATTATGCACGATTATCTATCAGATATAATTTAATGTTCGTCGAGGCATATTGTCAGGAAAGTAGTTGTTTATATATATATATATATATATATATATATATATATATATATATATATATATATATATATATATATAGTCGACCCACGTATACGTATATGTAAAGGTATTATTTCAGTGAAATTAGCAGGTTTTTTAAAAATCAGATTTATGTATTTTTAGTGTTTTTTAATTTAAAATAGAGTAAAAATAAATTATCCACATAATTTACTTGGAAAATATAATTAGTCCAAAACATATTCTAATAAAGATATGTTTGCATTTTATTTAAATAATTTACCCACTGATAAAAAAGTTATTATTTACAGGTCTAACTAGGGTAAATATTTTAAGCAAATGTATAATTTATTAATATTCGTAATGTTATTGTAGCAATACATTAACAATGTTCTGATAAAAATTATCGAATAGAAGGTTATTTAATACACAATTAGATAAGTTCTACTCTTTTCTTTTAACACAAGATAAATTAAATGTTTGTCTTTAGCGGATTACTGAAATTGTTATTATCCGATAAAATATGCAATAAATTTGTATTTACTATTTGAAATAAATTAAAATTTTATAGAATATTAAAGAATTTATATTGTTTCGATTTGCGGAGTTCGTCCCTGTTGCCTTGAGGCGACAGCGCGTCGACCACAATGGAAATTTTTTTTTGTTTTGTAGCAACAAACGCCCGATATTTTAGGTAAGAATCTTCTTGTTATTTCCTCGTTTATCCAGAATGGACGTCCCCGTTCTCGAATAGTTTGTTTGCCAATATAAAAAAGAATGTCGTCGATCGAATTTTAGTTTCGTTTGAAGTGAAGTTGTAAGTTTTGAAGTAATTATAAAGTGTTATAAAGAGATTTTAATTATCTAAGTGATTCCAAGAATATAATATAATAAATTGTTTGGTTATTGTACGGGGTGTTTAAAAATCGTAACCCCAGATTAAATATCGTTACAGTGGTGTCAGAAGTTAGGATTTTTGCGACAAAAGATTTATGGTGAATATAAGAAATACGTCATAAGACGCCATGGAGGACGTTATTAAATTCATGAAAAATCAAATTGAGGAGTTGGAAAAACGACAAGAAAAAAATTGGAAAATCTTGGGTAGGACCATATAAGGTGATAAAAAGAATAAATGATGTGGTTTATAGAATCCAACGCAGTCCCAGAGCCAAGATGAAAGTCGTCCACTTAGAGAGGTTAAAGCCTTACAGGTTGCGCAAGTATTTGATCGGGACGTCGACCAAAAAAAATATTTTGTTTTGCAACAACAAACGACCGATATTTTAGAAAAGAATCTTTTCGTTGGTTCCTTGTTCTTCCAGAATGAACGTCCCCATTCTCGAATAGGTTGTTTGCCAATATAAAAAGGAATGTCGTTGATCGAGTGAAGTTTTGAAGTAATTATAAAGTGTTTTAAAAAATTGTAATTATCTAAGTGATTGTAAGAATTTATTAGAATAAATTGTTTAGTTGTAGTATGGAGTGTTTGAAATCGTCGAACTCCAGATTAAATATCGTTACAATATGTACTAGCTGCTTCAATTTATTTCCTTGTTACTTGTGAACTTGTACTATTATTTTCAAGCAAATGTTTTTATCTAGAAATAGTGTTTTATTGTTGTAGCAGCAAAGCACTACTAATAAAACAGAATGTGGCAGTTGTTATGGTGCTGCAGATCGTTGTTGCAATACATGCGAAGAAGTCAAAGAAGCATATCGAGAACGCAAATGGGCGCTGGACAATCTCGACAACATTTCTCAATGTAAAGACAGCAAATATAATGAAAAACTAAAAACTGCATTTACGCAAGGTTGTCAAATATATGGTAGTCTTATTGTGAATAGGGTTAGTGGGAGTTTTCATATAGCACCAGGAGAAAGCTTTAGTGTTAGTCATTTACATGTACATGATGTACAGCCATTTTCATCCAGTGAATTTAATACATCACATCGGATAAGACATTTGTCATTTGGAGATAGGATAGAAAGTCACACCCACAATCCTCTAAAGGACATGGAAATTTTTACTAATGAAGGTAAGATGTCCAAGAAAACAATTCTTGCAGTCTTATTTAGAAAATGATTTAAGTAAGACCAGTGAACTTGAATGACTGGCTACCTTTTTATACGTTTATATTAGCTTGGCTTGTATATATCTATCTACCTATGTAACGGAATCTTTGGACACGATTTTCACCCACTTAAAAACGTCGGATCGACTTGAAACTTTGTATACTTCTAAAGAACCGATGACAATACAATAATTTAATAAATTTTTCCAAGATCCTGGCCACGATCATCAGGATATTAAAAAAAAAATTAAAAATAATAGCTTAAAAAAACTAAGAGTACACGCTTTATAAGAAAACCGAACTAAAAAATAATTTTACAATCAAAAGCGTGAGGTGCGCTATATCAATTATATATTTGATAATAAACAGATATTGGTAAAATTAAAGTCTCCAAGAATAAAACGTAAACATCATAAAAAGCACCCCACACTTTTGATTGTAAACTTATTTTTTAATAATTATTATTTTTTAGTTTGGTTTTCTTATAAAGCGTGTTGTCTTAGTTTTTTTTAAACTATTATTTATTTTTCATTTTTTAGTTCGCGTTTTTTTCTATTTACTGACATTGATAGCCGTTGCTCAGGTTCCCTCTCCGGACGCTAAAAAATCGATATGACCGCAATCTATTATATGGCACTTTATTTTTTTAATATCCTGATGATCTTGGCCAGGATCTTTAAGAAAATGTATTAATTTATTGTATTGTCATCGCGGTCCTTTAGGTAAAAGTAAAGTCTCCAAGAGGAAAACGTAAACATCATAAAAAGCACCCCACGCTTTTGATTGTAAAACTATTTTTATTTGTTCGATAACTCTAGTTTTATTTTAGATGTGTTGAAAATGATTTTTTTGTTGACTTACTTAACATGGCCAAACAAATCTTTAAGCGTTTTAGCCTCATCGACCACCGCCCTCCATCTAGTCCTATCTCTTGCTACTTCTTCCCAATTTCGTATTTCCATCATATTAGTGTCTCTCTATATTATCTTTCTACCTTTGTCTAGGTCGTCCTGGTGGCCTTCTTGCATTTGGTCTACCTCTATAAATGGTCCCAATATCCCTATTCTCCGCACTAACTATGTGACCTGCCCATTCGAGCCTTCTGGATCTTATTGTGCTAGTGATCCATGGCTGTTTGGTCATTTCCCTTATTTCACCACATGTGTGTTTCCTCCACTTGGTTGTCTTGAAGGAGAGTAACCTTTCTTTTTTTTTTTTGTTGACTACTCTAATTTTATCCCAAGACTTACTTTCAAAATTCTTTTTTTTTACAAATTATCAACTTGATGTACATATTAAACAATTATATATTGTACATCCAAAGTCAGGGTATTAGCAACAGTTATAAAAGAAATATTGGATTCCTAATCAAAATAAAGTATCAGTCTTTTAAAAACCCCAAATTAAGTAACATACATTTCTTAAAAAGTTTAAGCAATAGAAACTTAAAATACTGGTTTTGGTAATTTAATTATGGTCTACATTATGAGAGAAATGACACCATATACAGTATAATTATTAAATGTGTAACATCACAATTTAATGTCCCAACTCAAAATTGTTCTAAAATAAAATGTATAGATGCAGTTTCTCATTGTCTGTTTAGCAAAGATCATGAAATTTAATAAAAATATTAGTTGTTTCTAATTAGTATTAAAAACTAATACTAAAATTTTATTGTATAAATAGTATATAATCACAATTCATTCATACTAACTCTAAGATTATGAGACATTTTTGTAAAAAAACAGCATAAATTGTATCAAAAATGCTTCAACATCTTAAACCAGATCCTATAGCAAGAAATGTTCCAAATGACCCTCCACCTTGAAGCATAACTTTTCCTACAGTATTTACTAGTTCTCTACCCCGCAGACCTCCCCTGAAAACATAATTTTTAATTTAAAATTTTAAGTAATGAGTTAGTTTAAAACTCGTTTTTTTTTTATTTTGACATTGTCTTGGCAATTTTTACCTAAGAGCTGAAAATCCACCGAATAAGGCTCCACTTGCCATTCCAACACAAAAGCCCAGAAAAAAACCCATTTTCATCCTGTCTACACAAGAAGGACCTTGTTGCTGATATATACCACCAGGAACGGGCATTTTTTTAGTCTTACTTGATACTTACTTGAAAAATATTTTCATAAATTTTAAAATTACTATGACGCCCTTTCGTAGAGAGATTTTAAACAATATCTGCTCTTAAAATTTTTTATTTTGAGTACATGTGATAAAAAATTGAAAGAATTTATTTGTAGAAAAATGTCAACTGTCAATGTTTTTGACATTAGGGATTTTTTTGTGAATAAGTAATTTTGTTTTTTCTTAGGTTTTTTATTGATAATTATTAATTAACTCATATCCATAAATTAAAATATTTTTCATTTTTAGGATCGACTATGTTCCAGTACTACATTAAAATAGTACCTACAGCCTACGTTAGAAAAGATGGAACAATTATTAGCTCTAATCAGTATTCAGTAACGAAACATCAAAAAGTAATATCTATAATAAGTGGAGAATCTGGTATGCCAGGAATTTTTTTTCAATACGAACTCTCACCTTTAATGGTAAAATACTCTGAAAAGGAAAGATCTTTTGGCCATTTCATTACGAATCTCTGTGCAATTATTGGTGGAGTTTACACAGTTGCAGGATTATTAGACACATTTTTATATCATTCTATAAAACTTATTCAAAAGAAAATCGAATTGGGCAAATTTCAATAAATAATAATTTTTAAAACCTTCTGGATGTTTTAATTCCTATCATCTTGTGAATATTATATTGTTGTGATTTTTCAGATTTGAATATTAAATGAACCAAATAAGTTATTTCTACCAATTTTCCGCGAACATCATTCAGTTTCTGGCTTTGATAATTGCAATGTCACCTGAATTTTACAATTTCCAACAAGAATCATACATTTAAATAAAGATTTAAAACAATACATTTTATTAGAGTTGGAAATGTTTTTCCCATTTATTTTTGCGTTTGTTCCAACCAGAGATAAGTAACCCTCTAATATTAATCCTCACATAGCAGTGCAACTCACATGTTAACGCTTGCGGATTAAGTTTGAGCGCCGCACGGTGTTCGGCCGCAAAACTAAACTACTGGCGGCTTTTTTTGAACATTTTACTGGAGGATGCATATGGCCGACTACTGCTTCCGTTTTGACAGAGGCGTAGGGTTTTAAATTTAAATAAAAAAAACAAAAAACTCATAAATGTAAGACAAAATATAAAAAATGCTATATTTTAATTAACAATTCTACAATCAATACAAAATTAGTATCTGATGTATAATTTTTTATTTTACAATTTTTAATTTTGTAAATCTACAATTTCATATTTCATTACTTATATTTGTTAAATATTTTATTTATGTATAATTTTTAATCACAATTTAACTTATATATAGTTTCATAAAACTAGTAAAAGCATGTACATGTTACTTGATAAAAAATAACAAATGAGGTATTATTTTTTCTGATGTATTTTATTATTAATTACATTATTTGTTTACCTACCAGGTCACATTTAAACATTGCAAAATAAACTAAGTTTAAATAAACTGAAACTCTTCCTTTTCACACAGATTAATACCAACGTTAGTTCAACAAATAATCAGTTGAAAGATTATTATATTTTATAGACACCCTTTGTTGTCAACTGCTCTAAAAAGAACAGAACTCAACAAAGGGTAGTGTAGGACTCAAAGACCGCATAATGTTACCCACTAAAAAACCCTTATGTTTGTTTTTGTGGGCTATTGTCTCATGGGTGGAGACAATCTTACCCATTGGTTTCTGGATGATGTGTAGAGTTTTATGTTTTTAAGTGTAAGTGTGGTGAGGAGTAAATTGTGGCGACATTGTCTATGTATGGGGTGAGCGGTAGTTTAATAAGAGCACTAAAACCACTTTACGAGGATTCCACTGCTTGTGTCAGGATAAACAGAGCTTGCACGGAATGGTTTAACATCTAAAAAGGTGTAAGACAGGCATGTGTGGCTTCGTCATGGCTGTTTATCTTATACATAGACGATTGTTTAAAAGAGAGTGTGTATGGATTGAAAATGAATGATTTGATCGTCAATTTCCTTCCTTACGCCGATGATCAAGTCATATTAACGTCATCTGAAGAGGAGTTGCAGGCGATGGTTAATGTTATGCATGATGCCCTGAAAAAAGAGTGTTGGCAGGAAAACAAATGAATGGAGTACTGCATAGCTTTATGAACAGCCAGATAGTGTCAAAAAAAGCACGTCTGGTTGTGCATATAGGTGTGTTGGTTCCTACACTTATGTATGGTAGTGAATGTTGGGTTTGGCAGAAGAAGCATGAAAATAGGATTAATACTGCGGAGATGAGTAGTCTGAGAAGTATAGCTGGAGTGACTCGGTTGGATAAAATGAATAATAGTGAGATAAGGGAACACTGTGGTGTAAAATAAGATAATGTGGTTTCCAAAATAGCAAGTGGTCTCTGCCTACCCCTACGGGAAAAAGGCGTGACTATATGTATGTAAATTTGCATTTCTTATAAACCAGGCGGCGTTGGTTAATCGGCTTAGTATTTTATTTTAGAATGTTTGGAGTATAAGCCTGTTTGATTTTGCTGCTTGACAAAAAGAGATGCAGCAGTGTAGAAGTTGTGGGCGTATTTATTTGTTGCGATAATGTGCAGTAATCCTTTCTGAAACCGAATTGTTTTTTCGGGATCGCGTTGTTTGTGTGAATTTGAACTCTAGTTTGTGGACTGGGACTGTTGAAGTTGTCTGAACATACATAGGCATTAGGTATTAGGTAGGGAAGAGTATCTCTTCTTTGACAACGGCAATTAAAAGAAAGAGGAATTTATGTATCGACCGAAGGAAACAGAAGAAAGTGTTAGGTTATATTTAAATCCTAAAATTAAAGTTGATTGTTTTTGATAGATACTTCCAAAATTAATTTAAAATCAATTTAAATAGTAAAATGGATCTTTTGGGATCTATTATGAATTCGATGGATAAACCTCCTAGCTTAAGCGAAAATGAGAAAATTTTAATGAAAAGTAAGTATTCACAATTGAATTTAATCTCTTGACCAAATTTGTTTTTGTAGAACGAAAACAAGAAATAGAACGACGTCAAACTGAAGAAAAAGAAACGTTAAAACGTTTTAAAGATCGCGTTGAAGCAAAGCTAATATCTCATTTTAAAGATCCTTCTAACATGACATTGAAATTTGAGTGCATGGACCAAATATTTAGAAGCATAGTGTAAAACATTTTTTACTTATTGAGCAAAAAAAATAACGGTTTAGTATGCTCTATTTAATAGTAATTCTGCATTTAAATGTAAATTTTTTAAAGCAAATGATAATTATTATATATAAGAATTATTTAACTGATGTATATATAGAGAATTGTTACTTAAACTTAGAAAATACTGTGTGTATCTTTTTAAGGCTTGCATAATTTTTTTTAGACATGAAGTAGCTGAAACATGTGGTCTAATTTCTTTTGCTTTTGGGGTAGATGGTATAGATAGATACATAAGAGTGTATAGAAAAGAGGATCCACCTTGTGAAGATGAGCTAGCTGCAAGAAGAAGAGGTGAACCTTGGAACGATGAAATCAAAAAAAGATTAATTGAAAAAGTAAATGTAGAAATAATTTTACAAGTCCATAACAAATTTTTTGGTATTCAATTTAATGCTACAAATATTTTATATATTTATAATGGTTCCTTTTTACGTAGAGACAACTTGAAAAAATAAATGAAAAATTACCAGAGAGTTCTTCCAAGAAAACTAAAAAATTTGTCCCATGTTCAAATTACAAAGATAAATATGCTCATATTATTGGTCAAGATGCTGCATTGAAAGCTGCCAAAAAGACAGAAACTAACAAGTCTTATGGATTTGGTAAGTATTTCTGATATGTTCAGAATTTTATACAATTTTTTTAAATAATTTCTTAAGGTAGTTCTATAGTTTAGTTCAAATCTTAGGAATTGCCTGAAACCCGTAAACATAACCCCCATGAACCGACTCACAAATTTTTAATATCCACTGCCCAGTTCATTAGATACATGTGAACAGATGGGACTTTGTTCATATTTTTTATTATAGAAGGCAAACGAATCATAAGATTAAATAAAAAACCATTCATATATGCAGTATTATTGTTGATTTCATTTAAAAAATAAATGGTAATTTTTAACAATTTAGATTTGGAGAAATCGACTGATAAAAAATATTAATTTTACTCAACGGAGACATGACCAGCTGTGACCAACTAGCAATAATGTATGAAACGGTGATCTAATGGGCACATGGTAAAGTCCAGAAATGTAAAACGTTTTTTTTTCTTGGGTTATGGGTTTTAATAATTATGGGAAGCATTTGAAATAAATGTATTGTCTTATCAAATTTAATTTATCTAATTCATTCGCATATACACTGTGTCCCAGAATAGATGCACCACCACACACAGTTGGCTGTCTTTGTAGATTCTGATTTTGTGTAGGTGATGATTGAGAACAAAAATTCTCCTCATCTCTTGTCTGCTCAATGATAGTAGGTCGGAAGTAAGTTTTTTGCATGGTCTTATTTCTAGTTGTAAGCGCCGTGGCTTGAAAGAGTTGTTAGATCATTTCTAAGGGTTGTAAATCCAAGAATTATGTAACCACTGAGATTAATGTGGACAGTATATTTGAGGATAAAGTAGAGTAGATCGACTAGAAAGAATGTAATTGGCTTTAATAAAAAGGGACTTACCATGTTCATTGGCTTCAATGCAGGTAATGGGATTTTCTACTGTGAGTTTCCACAATCAACCGTTTCTGCTCCAAGTATGAACTCCTGCCCTTTTGATGTAAAGTCGACTTAATTACGAAGGTGGGGCTGATACCCACTAAGCGTACAGAAGTTAAACAAAGTAGATAGAAATATGGGACTGATACCTACTTTCTGAGAATTTAACAAAAAATTGGGAGCTACCGTAAAATGAATGTTTAACTCAGAATTCCTATTTCATTCAGTCAACTAATTATCAAAGTAGAGTATAATTCCTCCTGACTACGAAAAAGGGAATTACAACCACCGACTTGCACAATATTTATAAACATTTTTTTAAGTAACACGGTATGAACACAAATAGATGATGTTATTTTATGTTCTAGTGCCTAGTGAGAATAAAAAGGATATTAGATCAATCGAACAAACAATGGCAGATATAATGGCTAAAAAGAGACAAAAACTCAATCCAGAATGTAGCAAAACATCTTCCGACATTCCTGCACAAACGTGAATGTAAAAGAAATGATTTTGTGCAACCATGTTTAAATCTTTTTCGTAATTTTAAGATTGTTGAGTATTAATTATATTAAATGTAATTTAGTTATCCCTTAGCGCAAAGAAATATTTTAAAATAACGTACTTTTATTCCTTATCCTCTTAAAAAAACTGGAAATTTAATAAGATGAACAAAGAGACAGCAAAAAAATATTTATTGCATAATTTTTTTTCACTGGTATAATAATATTGTTCAGTATTGATATATTTTATTTTCGCTTCTTACAATCAACTATGTAACTACATTATATAAATTCCTCAGAAGAATATTTTGTTTTTATGCTTCTGGATGTTGGAGATATACCTTTCTTCATTGCTTCATATTCCTGTTGTAATTTTTTAAGTGTTACACATTCATAGCCCACATTATCATTATAGATTTTTTGAGTAACTTCTATAACATTGACAAGAAGAAATTCTGCATTTTTCGTAATAAAACTTCTTTGCTAAAAAAACAAACCGTTATGTTCCGGATATGTCCAACAATAGAACCAAAAATAACTTAAAATATGGATTCTTAAGGTCAGTAATTAAATATGTCATGAATTATTTTGTAAACCATTATGGGTCTTCACAAAAAGAATATTTTGTGAAATTCGTTTTAAAAAAAAAGTGCGTGTGTTGTAGAGCACTCAGTTGGAACGAAATTCCTTTTATTATTGATAACGTATTATATTTTAAATATTTTTTGACAAACACGTAGACTACACAAATAGACGTCACGTTGCTAAGTATTTCTATGCTACGCGACTCCTTTCCTCTACAACAGAACGCGCATGCGCGTTATTTCTGCAACTGCTGTTTTGTGAGGGAAAAATCGTACACTTTCTTTCGCCTAGCCCCCATTTGTCAAGCCCGTAAAGAACGAGCCGTTATGTTCCGGATATGTCCAAAAAAAGAACCAAAAATATGAATTCTTAAGGTCAGTAATTAAATATCTTTCATTTAATATGTCATGAATTATTTCATAAACTATTAGCTCATGGGTCTTTACAAAAAGGATATTTAGTGAAATTCCTTTTAAAATAAGTTAATATCAAATTGACTGAAATACGCAATTCATAATAAATATAATTTTAAATACAAATTAACAATTAATTTGGTATAAAATAAAAAATAATTTAAAAAAGGTCATAAATATGATAAGTTTAACTGTGATCAAAATATCCTAAATTGGTTTGGTATTTCCTTGTTTAATCCTTGTCAATTTATAATCTGTATATATTAATCTTTAAACGTATTGTTAACAGTCACGCTATATTCCTTAAATAATCTCCAACGCGCTTGGGATAAAATTAGAGTAGTCTCTACAGTAAAAGTAATTTGCAACACATCTAAAATAAAACTAGAGTTATCGAACAAATAAAAATAATTTTACAATCAAAAGTGTGGAGTTCTTTTTATGATGTTTACGTTTTCTTCTTGGAGACTTTACTTTTACCAATATTTGTTTATTATCAAATATATTAATTGATATAGCGCACCCCACGCTTTTGATTGTAAAATGATTTTTTATTCATTATTATTTTTTATTTCGGTTTTCTTATAAAGCATGTTGTCTTAGTTTTTTTAAACTATTATTTATTTTTCATTTTTTAGTTCGTTTTTTCAAATATTCTGATGATTCTGGACAGGATCTTTAAAAAAATGTATGAAATAGATACAAGTCAAGCTAATATAAAGCGTGTAAAAATACATACTTCTTGGTTTAGTTCATTGCGAAGTGCATTTTCATTATTCCTTAGTTGAGCATCAAAAACTCTGTACAAAGTTTCGTCTACAGTGTAAATTAATTCTGTAGTTTTTAGCTTCATACAATCATTCAGTAACTGTAAAAACATTTTCGTAAATGATAAAGTACTTGTGGTTAGTTGTAGCCAAGTATCACCTAAAAAATGAAAGGTAGATTATAAAGTTGCAAATGAATTACTATTGAAAGGTACACCAAGCGGCAAAATTAGTCGGGAGTGGTATGATGATTACAAAGAAGTACGCGCGAAATTTTTGGCGGTTAATAATATTGTCTAGGTTAATTGTGGTTAGAGTAGGGTGTTTTTTTGTTGCTCTTGGTATTTTTTTATTTAAAATGGTAAACCGAAAAATAAGAATTACTGTGGCGTGTATACTAGCACGCTAGCTAAACGAAAGTAATAAAGATAAGATGAATTCTCAGAAACCATAACCGTCCCGTTTAGAATAACAATATTGTAAATTACTTTTTAACTAATAATTTAACTTAGTAGTAAACTGTGTCTTGATATGTAAACTTCTAGGGGCAGAGCAGCAAGAAAAATTAACTAACTTTTGAATTTTTGTGTGAAAAATGTTGAAATATCCTTATTCGATGGTAAATCAAATATAAACGGTAATTTTGCTAATCTTCTAATCAATAACAAATGGAACAAGACATTTCTTGTACGCCAGAACCCCAGAACCTTTCTGTGAATTCTCCAAGGTCCACCTGAAAGAAGAGGTTCGACGCTGGGAAACAGATGAAATGAAATCTCACTGGAATAAAGTGCCAGAACAAAGACAAGAGAAAAAGCTAGTAAGCCTTTCGCCAAGGAAAGGCTAATAAGCCTTTCGCCAAGAAAAGGCTACTAAGCCCTTTGCCAAGGAAAGCTTAACAGCTTCTCGAGTTGGACAAGAAAGACTTGAAACTGGTGACGGGACTCCTCACTGAACACTGCCCTCTGAGGTATCACTTAAAAAAGATGGGCAAAACAGAGAGTGATAGTTGCCGCTACTGCGAGAACTTCGCTGAAACTGCCCAGCGCTTTTGTGCAGAGGCTCGAGTTTCTGAAAAGGGCCTTCTTAAAGCTCTTCGATGTCAGGAACTTAGCTCCCAGGAAATGAATAAACTTTGTACGAAGTCTCTGAATCCCGGGCCTTGAATAGATTAAGGGTTATGCACAAAAGATCTGATAGGTCGAGGTGCTTGAGAGGCTGCGTAGCCTTCACGACTCCTCTACAATCTACAACCAGCAGAGGTCGTCAGGGCGTTGGTGTGATACTTTCTGCTAGAATAAATGAATCTGTGACTGACTTTAAATGTGAGTCCAAAACTCCTTTGGGTGACGCTAAAGGTTGGTCTTACTCGCATCTTTTTACTAGAGGTTTATGCCCCATAGTGGAACCGGTCTTCGAAAGCCCAAAAAGAGAGGCAGGAGTTTTGGGTTAGTGTGACAGATATTCCAAGTTGTAACCAGAATAAAAGAATAATAATGCTAGGCGATTTTAATGGTTGGGTAGGAGTGAAGCATTGTGGATATGATAGTGTTCTGGGAATGTACAGTGATGACAGAGTGAATGAAAACGAAGAAAGTCTGCTTGAAGTGGAATCTTGTGGTAAAAAACACAATGTTTTACCATAAAAAGATCCACTTGTACACAAGACAAGCAGGATGGCAGAGAAGTATGATTGATTTCTCGGTACCGGAATTGACACAGACTATTTCCTGGTAATTAGCCGATTAAGAGGTATCTTTAAGCGGTGGCGACATCGTGTATAAAAAGCAATTAATGTACTAGAGCGTATAAAAGTTGAGAATTTGCAAGAAGAATGTGTAACAAAGGAGTTTGTGAGTAGATTGTAGAAGGGGTCGTGAAGGCTAAGCAGCCTCTTAAGCACCTCGACCTATCAGATCTTTTGTGCATCCAATAGTGTACTCTAGCGTAAAAAAGTTGACAATTTGCAAAAAGCAAAAAGAAGGTATAAAAGAGGAGTTCGTAAGAAAATTAATCAAGAAATTTGACAGTTGAGGTTTGAGGTTGAAGAATTATGGAAGCCATTAAAGAAACGAAGGAAACGAAGAAAGAACGAAAGGATGTAAGTCAAAGAATATGTGTGTACAGGTTTAAAAAGCAATGTCAGAAAAGAAGAAATCCTGATTGGATTGGATGGCTAAAAAATCCAATCAAAGAACGCAAAAGATAACGATTGATTATGCAATCGAGACAAGGAATAAGTATAAAAGGTTGAAAGATGTAGCAAAACAGTTTGTGGTAAGAAAGAATGAGAATGATAAAGATGAATTTAATAGAATGTTATCTGACGACTTCCGGAAGTCCATAAAAATACAGCCAGAGGTAAAAATACTACCTCGCAACTGGAAAAATCAGAAACCAAGATGATAGTATGGTGACAGGAGAGGAATGCATTTTAAAGAGATGGAAAGAATACTGTAACGTTTTACTTAAATCACACTCGGGGTTCGAATTTATATGTACATTTATTTGTAACAATACAATACAATTTATGTCAACTAGCAAACACATTCATTAACTTTGGAAAACTGACTGACTCCCAAACGAAGGGCAATTTATATATTTAACGTTGAATCGACAAAAGACGAGAAGATTCTAACTGTATCCAAACTGTTCTATCGAAAATTCTCGACTATAAAAGCAGTTTTACAGTTTCAATCGGGAAGTGGCACTAGTGTTCTTATCTAGTGGGAGAAGTTGCAAGTGTGCCTTTCAATACTAATTTATCTCTAATGAGCTCAAAAAAACAAACCTGAAAGGTAACTGTCCAAATGTAATCCTATTTGAGAATGTTCATGTAGAAATCTTCCCAAAGCTGATTTGGAATGTAAGTTCATCGGAATCCATTTGTCATCAAGCGTTCTTAATTTTATGGAATCTATAAGTTTGTCTCTAGAGTCTTTTAGAGCTTTAATTAAGGAAGACCGTAAAGCACCATCTAATTGATAACATAAGTCGACACCATAATTATATAACTAAAATAAATACTTTTATAATTTATAAGTGGATAGTTAAGGGAGCAATAATTCTTTTTTTATTTTTTTCAAATTGGTATATAAAATTTGAATTAAATACAAAAATAGGTATAGTTGGAGTAATCATTACAGTGAAAATTATCTAAGGGTCTATCCTTTATATTAGTACAGGAACTAACTAACGATTGTAACATGTTTTTCCTTGTTTTTTGTTTTTATATATATTACAAATTATTTGATGTGCCTCGATATTTAAAAATAAGCGGTGTTTTATTTTGTGGTGAGTGATTTGAAAATTTTCTCCGTCATTACTCACATTTTCAACCAAAGGCAATTGTTTCCACGGACGCCACATTTTAAATAAGCAATGTAAATGTCTTTTCAAATTACCAAACGTATGATTGTATTTCTTCTATTTAAATTATGACTCACTTAAAACTGATAAGACGAACAGAACAGCCCAGTCTAAGTAGATGGATTATTAGGGTGCGTTTTAACATTATTAAATACATTTTTATAGTTATAATACTAAATAACGTGTCCACAAACTTTAATCTATCTCTTTCCCGGACTAATGATTCTAGCCAATATAAAGAAATAAGAATTCAAAAAAGGCCGATTACTTTAAGATGCACTGTAATATTTACGTGAACTATAACACAATCTGGATTTTAGTGGTAACAAATTATGTGTGGCAGCTTGAGCAAAATCTCCGGCGGAGTGCTCATAATTTCACTACTATTATTATATTCGTAGGTTAAGTTGAGAAAATGTTCGGATACAATATTTTGTTACAGAAATTGACAACATAAATGACGTTTATTTCCATCTTCTCCTTCTTCTTCAGCCAATTATTGCCCACTGCAGGACATAGGCCTCTTCTAATCTCTTCCATGCGTTTCTGTCTTGAGCTGTTTGCTGCCAATGGGTGCCCGCTGTTCTCTTCACATCATCTAGGAAATCAAATACTCGGGGCGGACCAAAACTAGCAAACCTGCAGTGTCTGACCGAGAGTGGGCGGCTGCAAACAGCGTCGGTCCTCCATGTTAGGAGCGGCTGAGTTCTAAAAACCACTCACCAACCCGCTTGGCAAGCATGGTGTTTTAAATTGCCACACCTTCTTCAAAACCATGCTTATGTCGAATCCTGAAGTTTATTTCTATAGCATGATAATAAAACACGACTTATTTTTTGAGAAATTGCATAATGTGTTGCCGACATTCAGGGGCATTATTCTTTTAACCCAAAATGTATATTTCGCTAATGCTAAAAGATTTTATGTTTTTCAATTGATTAAATGTATGTAAAAGGACCAAATAAAGTTGTACATAGATAAAAATTTGATTGCAATTTCATTAAATCAAGAAATTTAAGTTTTCTCATCAAAATGCACATGTATGTTATGATATCTCATTACGTGCGTGTTATTGTTAAATGTCACTTACAAGAAATGTCGACAGTGCGATTTTTGACGTTTACTGACATGGACGTAGATAAACATACATAAATGTTTACTTCAAATAATAATATCGCAATTTTAGATTCTTACCCGTTCACATTGAGTTCGAACTAACACTATGCATTCTGTAATTGTAGATAATGAAGTTTGTGGCATAAATACTTGCTTTATGAAATGTGTAGTAAAAAGAAGTAGTTCATTACTAGCCCAGATAATATATGCTGAAAAAATCAATAAATTAATTTAACAATAATTTTTAATCAATAAATGTTTAAATCAAGATATTTCCTTCACAACAATTTTTATAGATAAATATGAAGTTTTCATATTCCATCCACTTCTCACCCCTTTCGTAGTGTGCTAACTAAATTGCGAAAGTCACTATCAAACTCATGCACCCCAAAAACTATGAATTCGACACTAATATCGGCCATTTTTGATAGTATTTATATATCAATCCCCTCTCGACCGACCAGTGGTCAGTTTTATTTTTAAATTTATTAAAATTTGTCGGAGTGTTTCTAATGATTTATATTTAAAATCGTTATAATTCTTGCAATTTGTTAAATATAATTTCTAATGTAGGGACTTGATTTTCTTTGTACATATTGTAAACCGTTTGTCGTTTTCGTTTTTTATCGTGTTCAATCACAACGCCTCGTTTAATTACTAAATAAATTGTGGAATAAGTAATTTTCATTAAGTTGCATGTTTTTTTAATTATTTCATCTTGAATTAAATCGACAATTTCAGCTTTTAAGCATGAATATATATTTAAAATTACTTGATGAACTTAAATATGCAAATCTTGATTTTTAAATTAAATTACGTTATTAACAGGAATTGAATTATTAATGTGAATATCGTCAATATTAAGCAATTCGTTGGATTCATCATTTACCTCAAACGGTCTCCAAAAAGCCATTTCATAAATCACAAAAAAAATAATACGCAAACAATATAAATCTCCTGAGAAATTACTGGGAACCAGCGCTAATGTTTTGAAACGTCTAAAGATTTGATCAACTCCCTTTCAAGTGAACACCTGCGAGCTAGATAGTCGACCGATTATTTCATGAATGCGTATTAGCGACGTTGATATTTAAAAATAAGCTGTGCTACCCGTAGCACATAAAAAGAGGCGGCCGATATGTTTTGCTAAATTTATCGGTATTACTCAGTATAGAATAAAGCGCTTATTTCCGGAATATCGCAGTGTCCTGGTAAAATCATCTTTTTTAAACTGATATTGGAAATACTTTATACTCGTTGACAAAAGAACATTCAATCTTAAAAATTAATTACGGTCAAATTTCGACCAATGGGCGACCACTAGTTTAATTAAAAAGTAACGAAACCAAAAAAATATATTATAGATATATTTATTTTTACAAAAATATACATAAAATAAATGTTATTTGTTCTTAGTTTGGGAAACAAACAACATTTATGGTATATCATAAATTTGAATTAATGATCCAATATAATGGTATTAATTAATTTTAGTTTAATGGCAAATAAAAATACACAGTATGGTTTTTGTTAAATTAAAATTCTAGATAATTTACTAATATTAAAATAAAAATGTATTTATTAAATAAGTAATAAGATTTATTTAATTTATCAATTTTTAATTTCTTAAAATTTTACACTGCTATCAGATTGTACTAAGTAACAAATTTACTTTTATTCACTTACCTGAAGCGCATGATGGTGAGTCGGGAAATGCTCTCAAAAACTCTTCTGACATGTGACACATATTTGTAAAAACTACACTTGCCAAATGTCTAATGTAGGTTGTAGTAGATCCTTCCCTTTTTACTCTTTTGCACTGAGTTCTCAACATACTACTACATAATTTTAGGAAAAGATTGCAACACTAGAACATGAAAATTATATATTAAAATTTTTTATTAGTGATAAAATTCACTTTAGATGAAATCTTAATGTTAAGTTATATCATTGTATGTTGTGATCGCAGATCCGAAAAACCGTTTCGCCCCTGGCCTATTTACTATGCGAATTCTGCTCCATTTTTCCTCTCAGCGCGTCTTCTTGATTCGAAGCAACAGAAGTATCCCTTTTCAGCTGTAGACCAAGGCGGTCGACAGTAGTATCCATTCCGCTTTAGACCGATACGGTCGACAGTATTTTTCTCTCCAGCCAAAAGTGCGAAGGTTGTAAGAAGTATTCCTCCGACCGTCGATAGTGATGAGTAATTCAGTTTCTTTTCATTTTGTTAGTTAAACTCCCATTTTTCCATGATATTGAAGTAAGATTCAATGTTTGTAGTGCTCGTAGTGCCTTGTGTGTTGTTTGAAGAAAGACATAGTATTTTTATATTTTGTGTTAAATAAAACGTTAAAATAAAATGTGGGGGAATTTCGTGCTGCTGGGAGATACTTTTATCTGGGGTATCTTTTGGGGAAACAAATTAATGTTGGAACATTTTAAAACTATCACTGGGATCTTTTTTCGCAGATCAATTTTGAAAATATATTCCTACCTTGTGATACATCAAATGAAAACCCAAGAAAAATGCAACTCAGCCATATAAGCAACAATTTATTCTAAAGTCTTCTAAATGTGCCAAATCATAATAAAACTGACTGAATCACAAACACTCCTAAGCAAACACCTCGATGTTATTGACCTCGATGTTATTGACCTCGATGTTATTGACATTTGTTGTCCTAGACTTTTACGTCACTTTCGCTTTTCAAATGCTTGAATTTCCCACAGCTTTTTTTGCACTTTTTAGAAATAATTTCTTATTCAAAAAGAAATAATAAAAAATATTGATGTAGGTATAATTCTTAAGTAATAAAGTTTATTAAAAAAATATTTCACCCTTATTTGAATCACATGCATTTTCCGTTAAATACTGTTACAATTTGCGAGCCGGCCCTCTCGCCTTGAGACGACAGCGCATCGACCACAATGATATATAAACAAAATCACAGATCGAAGTTTTTAGTTTAGTCAAGCTTTTCGAAATAATTATTAAGTGTTATAAAAATATTGTATACAGTTTTTGTGAATATCTAAGTGATTTGTAAAGTAAAATTTATTGTGCAGAAATATAAGAATACAATTTGTTTAGCATTGTACTGAGTGTTCAAAATCATCGAACCCAATGAGTAAATATCGTAAAAATATGTTATTATTTCTACTTGTTCACCAATATTATGTTGTAAAAAATTACAATTGAGTCGGTAGAGGTCAACCTCGGCGAACATATCTCGATCAGATCAACATTGTTTTGAAGAAAGGCCAGGTCAAGATTACCAACAACCGACGAGCATGTATGAGAGCACTAATGAAAGTAGAGGAAGCAAAAAATGTGTGTAAGAATCGTAGCAAGTGGAAGGACGTGGTCTCTGACTACCCTTACGAAAAAAAGACGTGACTATTTGTATGTATGTTAAGTCAATTTAAATAGTTAATATCAATTTTTATCAAGGTGGTAATTTCTCATATTTCTATTATGCTGTGTATACACAAAGTATAATTTTTAATTACAATTATCTCATGTTTGCTGTGGTAAAATATGAATTTTGATAGGTACTTATTACAGTTCAATTTTTAAAGTATTCTTTAATTTTAACAGCTTAAAGATAATACTCTTATTATAGTTGTTTATTGTTCTTACTTGAGTTGCTCTTTCCAACTGATTAAGTAATCTGACAGCTCTTCTTGCAGCTCTAAGACCCCCTTGCAAAGACTTGTCAGGATTTACTTCCAATTCTTTCATTAAAACTTCTGTCAGAGTATTTTGTCTCTGTTCAACCTAATTCAAAAATAAATATATGTATGAATAATTTCTTAATAGAACAAATATATACATAAAATTAAGTAAGAAGAAAATTTAAATTTACTTCATAAAAAGAAAATATTTAATTAAATTTGCATAAAATATTATTTTGCTAATGTCTTACTTTTCTCTGTATATCAATAAAAATATGATCATGCTTCTCATTGCTATCAATCATCTGACCAATGTACTTTTTGGCTTTTTGTAATAAAGAAAGAGCCTCTTCAAAATGTCTTTGTGCTACACAAACATCAAGGTCTTCAGGAATATCTAAGAACCATTCAGGATGTACAGCACCAATTTCATCTTCTACTTCATCAAAAGCTAAAAAAAGTGTTTCCCAAACTTAATAATCCTGACAGAAAACAGTCGCGCGGCTATTGGGGCCCTCGTAAGTTGCACCACAACATCATTGGTGGTGTGAGACTGCATACAGGCCCTTACTGAGTTAGCGACTGCAAATAAGGTCTTACAAGGGTTCCTGGGCACACAGGGATAAATGGCAACGGAGTAGCCGATGAACTGGCAAGAAATGGGTCAAATTGCCAATTGCCGAAGCGAAACATGAATTGAAACTAATGCTTGAGCAAGAACATATCGCTCAGTGGAATGCAAATACTGGCTGCAGAACATCAAGACAGTTGATGAAAAAATCTCTCCAGAAGAGAGCAGACGCACTCTGGACCAGAGTAGGCTAAGCAGCAAGCTTGGCCTGCTCACTGGCCACGTCGCACCTCTTCAAACTTGTGATCTGAAAATTGCAATGTTATTCTTTACATTCCATGGCGGCTGAGAAAAACTGCCGACTATGCGGGAAAGAGGAAGAGAGCAGCATACACATGCTCACATGCTGCCCGATGCTAACAGTGTATAGGTACCAAACCTAGGGCCACATGATAATGGATCCAAGTGGTCTAAATGAGACAGTGCCAACAGAAATCCTGCGGTTTGCCAAAATGTAATGCTTCAGGGTCTCTTCTCATTGCAAATTTCTCCGAAAGTTCGAAATTTTTGGCCTTCAAACAGAATCTTTGAAAGAGATAATCCAGGCGATCTACAATAGGTTAGCTCATATAGGTTATTTGGAGGATTGTGTAGAGCAGCAACTTGCATCTTCTTCTTGGCTGTTGCTTTACAGTTGAGAAAGACGATGTGTCCATACTCTTTCATCAGACTACAAATTAGTTTGTAAATGCTACTGGCTGTTTTCACATTAATACCCTTAGTTTTGTATGTGAGTCCTCTAAAGTGCTTGGCTCTAGATATCATGCTCTTTTTCTTTTCTTGTAGATGCGTGAAAAATTGAGTTTGATATCCATTGTGATTCCCAAGTATTTGGTTGTTCTCTTTGGGCTGAGTAGTTGCTGCTGCATGATATTAGTAGATGTTTGAGCGAGATGATGATTGAATATCATCAAATGAGATTTGGTAGGGTTTGGCTACAATCTTCATTTATTTAACCAATGGCATGTAGAGTCGGTGAGTCTTTATAGGTTGTTTGTAGCTCCTTCAATAGATTTATCGTGGGAAACCAACGCTGTGTCTTCCGCAAACTGGAGCATATAACGCAGGTGGGAGAAATGATCTGGGTCGGGAAAGTGATGATTATAAATGTCTGCACAGTAAAGATTATAAAGGAGGGGGAAAAGAGGCGATCCTTGAGGAAAGCCCTGCTGCGGGAAGAATACGAACAAACAGGCGTTTATTACTTTCACTTTCACTGACTAGAAAAAGTAGTGGAACTATATTTTACAATAAAAAAAATAAATTAATAAGTATTACGGTTAAAACTTGGAGATTCAATAGATGCTGAACGTGAGGGAGTCTTTTCTGGAATTGATTCTCTTTTTTGTTGTTCCTGAGTTAGTCTTGTTTTCTTTGCCTGATCAAACTTATCTAACCATTCTTTCTAAAATTGAAAATAAAGGTAATTAAAATTGTATAAACAAATATTAAAGTATTGAGTAGTTTTTATTAAGTATATTGACTTACCTTAGTGGAATTAGAAGCACATTGGAAAACCCTGGTATCAGGAAAAATAAGCAACTTAAATGTATGTTTAACGTTTCCCAAATCTCTAACATTGACAACTGCCAAGCTACTTAAATCATACATAATTTCATAAATATATTTCATAAGACCTCGACTAAAATTACAAAGGAATAATAATTAAAGATAATATTATCACATATTCGTGTATAAATGTTAATAAAATCAAAATGAAGTATTTGTATTTACTTTGTAACAGTTTAAAATAAATACCTATTTGAATTTCTATTAGTTATCATAAAGCAATCAGTGAACAAATAAACGTGGACTGTTTTTAAAGAGGTGTTTTCAGTTGGGTCAATTTCCAACAAATCTCCTTCTAACAATAATTTTCTGCCAGGTACTTCTAGTAGTTCCTTAAAATATTTCAATAAAATAAAACTGAAATACCTATTTGCATGATAGCTTTTGTACCTTACAGCCTTCCACTTTTTCCAAAATTGCTGTCAGTTTCTGTTTATTATCTTCTTCAAAATGTTTTTCGTTTACTTTAATTTCTCGTTCTATGTTTATGTGTTGTGAATCTTCTAAAATAGACGTTGTAGATAATGCACTTAATAATGATTTTTGTTCTGAAAGTAAATGTGAAAGTTGATACATTTCACTTTCCAAATCTATTCCTTATTAAGAAAACTTCTAAACGTGCATCAATTTAAAAACTAACAGATTATTTTTACAGTTGGTAAAATTTTAAGATACCAATTAAATAAAAAAAAATTATGATTTTTAAAAAATCTTTTGAGATGATAAGGATACGTGATATTTCTTTGGCGGTCTCAATAAACTGTACATAATTTTCATATACATTTTTCTTTAAATTACTACTAGTTTCTTCAGAAAGTGCTTGAATTTTTCTTCTTAGATTTTGTAATTCAGATCCACCAACAAAATTTTGTGACAAGCTTTTAACATCTGAAATTAAAGTATAATAATACAAAATAGATATAAAAATATGTATGTTACATTTATCTGGAGTAAAATCCTTTGCACTTAGTAATTGAAAGTTGGGTTCTTTTGAATATTCCATGTTATTTGTAACTTAAATCCTAGATTATCGCACTATGCTATAACAGGCAAAAGCACAAACAAGAATTGACAGAACACAGAACAGAACCTGCCCACAAACTATTTAGGCTTTTTTTTTCATTACTAGTGTCATAAAATAATTAAGAATATTTTATTTTTTTTGCTTTTAACTAGCGTTACTACTGTTGCTAATATGCTAATTTTATTTTTGTACTGACGTGACCAAAAAGTATATACAGAGATCTCTATATATAGATACGTGACATATAAATACACGTGAAGTTAGAAACCATATATTTGATAATTTTATTTTAGGGTTCGGCTTCATAAGTAGCTTGACGCTCGTTTTTAGAAAATTTTCCGGTTGCCGCCACTTAAAAAAATGTAGCGACAAGTCGCTGCATCAAACAGCAGCATCAACATGGGTGCTTACAAGAATGAGCGTTAATAAAAACACAGCACACACCCTGTGATTCAAATTATCAATATCAATAGGGAAGAATCACGGAGTGGGCGACATCTATTATTAATCATATAAGCTTCTCGAGGTGTGAGCAACAAACTAAACTCTATTTGTGGTTGATGAAAAGTGAACTTCATTCCAATAGTTTAACACAAAAAATCAACTCAAATCTCTGAGATAACTAGAATTCCCTCCAATAAAAACTTTGTTTTTTACAAGTGATCAAATTACAGAATATTTGTTGTTCACACCTCGATCCAATATTTTGTCATTGACAGTGCCATCTCGCGTTACGTGATTTTTTCCTATAGTTAATTTATTACATCGATATACAGGATGTTTCATTAAAAATTGTCTAATGGTCACATCATACCTAACATAGGTATGCTGTAATATGGTACTTTTCCTTTCTACCGAGATACGAGAGTTTTATTTAAAAAATTTAAAAATATTTTTGGCCATTGTTTTCATACTTTTCAATATTTTTGTGCATACTTGGCAAACATTTTACGCTAATAGCTATGTTCTTTGGGTTTTAAAGTGATTCAAAAAGTGTTGAACTGATCCGCTTGCGCCTGTACAAATATATTTTCTACCCACCAACGAGGTACCTCGTTGTAACCATATATTTAATACTCCTAAATATATGGTTGTAACCCACTAACGGTTAACTTATCTCTACTTTTACCTACGAGTTTACGCAATTAAAAGCATGTGCAAGTGGATCAGCTCAACTGCTTAACACTTTTTGGATCACTTTAAACCCCACAAAGAGCATATGTTACCATAGAAATCATATTTGTATATAGTATATATAATACTATCTATCGTCAGTCCAAACAGTTTCTTCATTGGAACATGCACCTAAACTACTGTTTACAAACTGGTTTACGAACGATCCCAATTTGATTGAAATAGAAAAACTGATCATCCGATTAACTAGAACAACTAGAACTTGTTTTATCTATTGCGCATGACCGTGACCGTTCACTGTACAGTTTTTTTCGAGTAGAAGGAACAAATATATCAATTCATGCTATATTTAACCTTTGAACAAAATATTATTATAATTTTTGCACGCCTATGAAAGATCGGATTATATCGGAAATTGTAAGCTAGTATTTACATTTGGTGCATTTTCAATACTCACAAATCTCACCATTGAATTTATTAACAGGGTAGCCAACAACATACTTTTTATTATCAATTTGTCATTTTTTAATTATAAAATAAATACAAAAAATGGCAGCGGAAATAAAACCAGCAACACAGTCAAATGAAAGATTTTGTACAACGAAAAAACCAGTACTGTTATCAAAGCTAGATGCTCTTAGCGATGAAATTAATGCTGCAGTTATTATACCTGGAGAGGAGGGAATTATTAGTGTTTGTGATGATAAGTACGTAAAAAATTTAAATCTTGTTTTGCCTCAATGTAAAAAAAATTACGTAGGTTTCTGTATTTTTTATTTGAGTAATAAGTAGTCTTTTTATCTAGTTTTCATCACAGGTAAATAATCTGTAATTAAATATATGCAGATAAATTTGGTGATAATTTTGAATTTAAAAGTATGAGACTAATTTGTCGGTACGGGTTTTACGAAAGATTTCTTAATATTAGTATAAAATTGTCATGATAATTCTTACGCTATGCAGTTACTGTAAAGTTATACTGCCAAGGTTTAGTTTTTTATGTTCACTGTTTTAATATTTTTGCTTTGTTACTATTTGACATAAAATGTATAAAATGTATGTGTTGTAACTGTAATCAGTTATATAAACAAATTAAAAGCTATGGTGATTAAAATAATTAAAAACTAAAAAATAATCAAAGATAGAAGTATGTAAAATGGTTTTTTTCTCAACCCTTTACAAAAAAATGTCATTTTGTAATAGAATATTTTCAGAGAAAACGTGATTTCCGTCGTAAGTGAGAGAAATTCTCGCCCTCCTTTGTAATGTTTTGACGACTTTAAATTATTCATAAACAAAGACAGTAATCATTTCTATATTTAGAATGCATTTTTTTTACTTTTGGTTAATTAAAAAGCAAAATAAAACCATAAAAAATAAAAAACAATTTATATTTAGTTGCCTGGTTTCACTAGTTTGATGTTCTTCTTTAATTGTTTAGACTTCTCAGTTTGCACTGAAAGCATCGTTAGTTTTTATACTTATCATGATTTCTGATCCAGAGAGTGATTTAGATTTTCCAAATACACCACCAGAAATAGCAAATCAAGCTGAGGAAACTGCTTTGGATTTATTACCAGTAAAATCTAAAAAAGATATGAATTTATCGTATTTAAATTTGTTCATTGTTTTTTTTAGTATATTATTATGATATAAACAGGGTTGTAGACAAAGTATAGTATTTCACTTGTCGAAAATATTTTTTGAAGTTTCGTGAACATTACCAGCCTTGGCTGGTAAATTGTTCTCTCGCTTCAAAAAAATGTTACTTTCATCACTCGCAAAACTATATACTATGATTGTTATAGTTAAGTACAAAACAACATAATTGGAGCAAGATAATTTTAATGCCAACTTATTTCTGTGGAATATTTTCTTATTAACAATGGTTGGGTTTGTTTTTGTATAACATACAATAAATTTAAAAAAGGCCATGGTCAGAAAAATGTAGGTTTAAGTAAAATAGATTAATCCGTGTAGCATATGTACTTTTACTCTAGTTTTTTCTTGTATGTAAATTTTAAAAACTTGTTTTTTGTTTAAAATATTTTAAATTTAAGTAAACTTACTTTCTCTAGGTCTGTTCGGGTATGTCTAAAAAGGGACTCTGGCCAATATTGGCCAAGTATTTGTCAATTCATGCCAAGTGGGACCACTTCTATATATTACACAGTTGAAACTAGACAACTTTTTATTGGACAAGAAAATGGAACAGTTTCAGAATTTACCCTAGCTTCAGATTTTAATAGGATGATGCCAGTAAGGGAATATTTAGCGCATCAAGCAAGAGTAACTGATATAATATTTGCAATTAACTGTGAATGGGTGTTAAGTGTTGGTAGAGATAAGTTATTTTCTTATAATTGTACACAAACTGGAAGGAACATTGGATCTTTCAATGCAGAAGCCTGGTGTACAGCATTACAGTATCCTTTTAAATACACCATCATAATTTACAATTTTAGACAGGAAACTAACATCCTATTTTAACCATTATTTGAGATATATAAAATATAATAATAATAAGGAACCTTACTGAACTAAAATAAATTCAATCCAACAGGCTATTGACCGAAGTCCTATTGTTAGAAATCATTCATATATATGACATTATATATATACTTAGATAGAGGTGAAAAAAAATCAAAACTCCACCGGAAAAAATCTGCTGCCATTTTCCGGGATATCAATAAAGCCTTCGATATTGTCTGGATCAAAGGACTTATTTATAAACTCCAGTCGATGGGATGTCCAAGGCAGCTACTTTCTCTAGTCAATTCCTTACTATCAGAAAGATGGCTGAAAGTGAAAGTGTTAAACGCCTGTTCGTTCGTATTCTCCCCACAGCAGGGCTTACCCCAAGGATCGCCTTTTACTCCCTCCTTTATAATCTTTACTGTGCAGACATTTATAATCATTACTTTCTTGACCCAGATCATTTCTTCCACCTGGGTTATATGCTTCAGTGTGCAGATGACACAGTGATGGTTTCCCACGATAAATCTTAACCTACAAAGACTCACCAACTCTACATGCCATTGGTTCAATAAATGGAGATTGAAGCTAAACCATACCAAATCTCACTTGATGATATTTAATCATCATCCCCCTCCAACATCTACGATTACCATACAGCAACAACTATTTAGCCCAACGAGAACAACCAAATACTTGAGAATCATGATGGAAATCAAACTCAATTTCAACTTGCATCTCCAAGAAAAGAAGAATAGCATGATATCCAGAGCCAAGCACTTTAGAGGACTCACATACAAAAATAAGGGTATCAATGTGAAAACAACCAGTAGCATTTACAAACTAATTTGTAGACCGATGATAGAGTATGGACACATCATCTTCCTCAACTGTAAAGCAACAGCCAAGAAGAAGATGCAAGTTGCTGAAACATCAGAACTTAAGACAATCACAAGAATTCGTCACCATAATAATCCCCTACACAATCTTCCAAATAACCTCCCATATGAGCTATCAGATGTAATGCCTATTATCGCCTGGAATATCTCTTCCATAGATTCTATTCGAAGGCCAAAAATGTCGAACTTGTGAAGAAATTTGCAATGGGAAGAGATCCTAAAGCACAACACTTACATCGATACCCTCGCACTACCACCCTTGAGAAAATACAACAGGAACATTAATTTTTTTTTTCACCTCTAAAAAAAATAATTTGTCAAACTTTTAAACTACTCACCAGTAAAACAAATACTTGAAATTCCCAATACATAAGACCAGCTATTTTCTTGGGGATACTTCGCATCTCTCATTAAATTGTAAAAGTGACAGACTTTTAGTTTCTACATTTGCATATAAATATACATATAAATGCATATAAATTTACATTATTAAAAAAAGTGATACCAAACCTTTTAGATATTTAAATAATAACAAATGGAGTTTCTTAAACCAATATAACATACAATTCGGAAACCTATAACTCGGGTCCTTTGGCCCATTCACACAATTTTCTATTTTCACAGGTGGGTAGAAAATGAGAGTTTTAACAATTATATTTACAAAAAAACTCTAGATATTGGTAATGTTACTGAAAGAAAAAGTATAATTTAAGTAGGACTGTTGTTGGAGAAAAATGTACTAGTTTTTCAAGCAAGGTTTCTTCTGGGTAGCTGTGCGGGTGCCTTTGTTGCATATTAGAGTATCTTTTCAGGATATATTTGGTGACTACCTCAATATTTTGTTGTTTTTGTGAAAATTTCCTGAAGAGTTGTAGTAAAAGTTCTTGTAACGACATAATTGTGAGTTAATGAAGCAGCGAATTTGGAGGATTACAAAGATGATTGTTAGGGTGACCTTATAGATGTTGTATCTGCAATTTCAAATATATGTAGAGTTCATTTTCTTAAGTTGGGTGATAGTGGATATGCATGTTCAATAAGTAGTTGACAAATGAGTTTATTGATATGGCTTGCTGTTGTTATGACCGCTCCTGCCTATTTTACACGCTTTATATTAGCTTGACTTGTATCTATCTATCTGGCTATGTAACGGAATCTTTGGACTCGATTTTCACTCACTTAAAACATCGGATCGACTTGAAACTTTGTATACTTCTAATGGACCGATGACAATATATTAATTTCATAAATTTTTTCTAAGATCCTGGCCAGGATCAGTTATATTTAAAAAAAGTGTTTTATATGAATTAAAAATGGCTAATATCCCTCTTGAATTCAATTTAAATAGATGGAAACGCTTGAACTACTCTCTAACAGATGTCGCTAACGCATATCACCATTTTAAATCCTAGTAATTTTAATACCTGCCCGCGTTTTTTTATACGCAAATAAATTTTCACGGAACTCCGTTTTATGGCAAGACTAATTCATATGATGATTACTTAATACCGAAATGAAAATCGTTGATAAGTAACAATAATTAAAAAAAAACCTGAACTAAAAAATAAAAAATAAATAATAGCTTTATAAGAAAACCGAACTGAAAAATAATTAATAAAAAATAATTTTACAAACAAGTGTTTTTAGTGCATTTTTCTTATAAAGCGTGTTGTCTTAGTTTTTATAAAATATTATTTATTTTCAGGGTGGGGCAAAATCTGATTTTTATGGTTTTTGATTTTTTTAAAAAAATCACGATTTATTTTATTTTTTTGATTTTTTAAATTTGAACATTTTGATTCTTTAAAATTATTGTTAATTATTTTAATGCATGTCAAAAAATTATAATACAATTTGCGGCTCAAAAACTTGTGACAACGCATTTGTCGCGCTTCTTGCAAGAAAATTCTTGTCGCGATTTGTTTTCATTCTGTCCTATAAACTCACTTTACAGTGCCGAGTGAGGCACGAACGCGTTTGTTGTGCTTTTTTCAAGAATATTCCTGTCGAGGCTTGTTTTCCTTTTCAACATATTAATTGACGTTGCCCAAAAATTTCACGCATTTCTCTAGTTAGGTTAGTTAAGTGAAGTGAAATGAAAACATATAAATAAAGTAAAATCAAATGAGTGGAAGAAAAGAGGACACAATATGGCAGTTCTATATTAAGACAACAAATCCAAATAAATTGGGGTGTAGGGCTATTTGTAGAAAGTGCAAGAAAGATATTTAAGGGTTAGTCCAAAGACTTAAAGCACACCACGATGTTTGTAATTCTCAAGACAGGAATACAGGTAATTAAATTATAAATTTATTTTTATTTATATTTAATAAAGATTTTTATTATTAACCCGGGAATGATCGCGTGGTTAGAATGTCAATGAGAAGAAGAAGATACATTTTTGAGATAATTTTAAAATTTCTCTTTCCAGAGAGTCGAATGTCGCTTGACAGTTTTGCTAGCACATCATCTGCCTCAAGTTGTAGTTCACTTATGACGGAAAAACTCCACCGAAAGTACCAACAAGTCCAACAACTTTTGAGCCAGTCCAAAAAAAGAAAGCAATCGAAACTCATCCTATCATGGGTGGTTTTGTAATGAGGACTTTAACTGCTGAAAAACATAAAATTGACAAACAAATAGCAAAGCTATTTGCTACTAAATCGAGCTTCAGGTGTATTGAGAATTTAGAGGTGAAAAAAGCCATTCAGTTATTAAGGCCTGGTTATACACCGCCCTCGAGAAAAACGGTAACAAGTCTTTTGGATGAATACTATGAAGAGGAAAAAGAAAAATGTTTCTCCTCCCTGTCAGGACAGTCCGTAAATATGTCAATTGATGGGTGGTCAAACGTGCACAACGAACCAGTGATATGTGCAACGATAACCACTGAAGATGGACAAGCCCTCCTATACGAAACTATAGACACATTAGGAAATCCACATACTTTAGAATATTTAACTCAAATAGTTTGTGACCTGATTTCTTCATGTGAATTAAAATACAAGTGTACTGTAAAATATTTTGTGACAGACAATGCCGCAAATATGACACTTATGAGAAAAACATTAGAAGAAAAAAGGAACGCAAAAGTTATAACATGGCTGCTCTGCACATATTTTTAATTTACTGTGCAAGAACTTTCAAGTTAAAGACGTTAAAGAACATGTAGTCCAAATTGTTAAGTATTTTCGAAATAACCATTTGGCTAGAGCTGAATTCAGTCAAGCAGGAGGCAGCGCTTTAGTCCTTCCAAGCGATGTGCGATGGAATAGCCTTGGCGACTGCTTAGAGATGTATGTCACTCAGTGGGACATCATATTAAAAATTTGCGAAGAAAATAAAAAGAAGATTGATTCCACTATTTACCAAAAAGTTTCAAATATTGCGATTAAACATGCAGCTCAAGATTATTTAAACATTTTAAAACCTATATCAGTTGCTCTTGATACTGTGCAAAGGAAAAATGCTACTATCGCAGATGCTGTAGAGCAGTGGAAACATTTACAATATATCTTTGATGAATCTGTGGAATTACCATTACAAAAAACACAACAATTTAATAATCGATATAAGCAAGCACTAACGCCATATCATTTTATAGCGTATCCACAAAAAACAAAATACCAGTTAACACCAGAAGAAAAGAATATAGCTTTAAAAACAATTAACGAGTTATATGAAAACACTGGACTGTTACCTTTAGTAATAAAGTTAAATGCCCGCAGTGCTCCATTTAAGCAAGTTATGTTTTCGGATGAAGTAATAAAAAATGTAAACGGACTACAATGGTGGTTATCACAAAATGATGAGCCGGAAATCTTGAAACAGTTGCCAATAATAAAACAGTTCCTGTGTGCAACTGCTTCTTCAGCTTCAGTAGAACGTGTATTTAGCTCTTTTGGTCTTGTACACTCGGATATTAGAAACAGATTAGGAATAGAAAAAGGAGGAAAACTCGTGTTTTTGTTTAAATTGTATAACGAAAATGAATAGACTGAAAATATACAGTAATAAAATTTAGGAGTTACATTTAGTTTAAGAATTTGGAATTATGTACTTCTTTTTTGTTGTTTTTGCTAAAAGCAGCTACTTCTTTTGATTTTTGAGAAAACTTTTATATTATGTTGTTATCTGGTTCCCAACCCTGTTTATTTTAATATTTTTTGTTTATTTTATGTGTTGTAAGAATAGATGTACCCAATCATATTTAAAAAGTAGGTAGTTTAATTTTTTTAAAAATAAACTTTATTTTGGGTACAAAAAAATTGTGTTTTATTGCTGCAAAATACATAAATACATATAGTCACGCCTTTTTCCCGTAGAGGTAGGCAGAGACCACTTCCTTCCACTTGCTACGATTCTTACACACATTTTTTGCTTCCTCTACTTTCATTAGTGCTCTCATACATGCTCGTCGGTTGTTGGTATTCTTGACCTGGCCTTTCTTCAAAACAATGTTGATCTGATCGAGGTATGTTGCCGAGGTTGACCTTTACCGACTTGTCCATTCACACTCGCCTTATAAATTTGTTTCGTCAATCTTCCTTCATCTATCCTTTCTACGTGTCCAAACCATCTAAGCATTCCTTTAGCTTATTAAAATTATATATTTAAACATTTTAGCAACTCAACCAAAAGTTTATAAAAAATTTCTGTTACAGCTTGTATTCTGTTGTGAGATAAAAATGATGAAGCTATCCAGAGGCTCTGTAAAACTGAATACACAAAGCGTTTATGAGAGGTAATAGTTGGTCATATGTGTCGGGGATTTAAGTTTCAGTTCTGTGCGAGAATGGTATGAATTTTTGAATTTCATCAGTCGTAAGATTAATTGGTATTTATTAATTGATTGTCCTACTATTTTGACTACTACATATATATTACTCCTCAAACATAATTTTAAAATCAAGAGCATCTTAATTTATATTAAAATACCAATATCCATGAAGTAGAAGAATAATTTCTCTTTAAATGTATTAAAAAATTTGCTTGATAAAATGTAAATGACATTTTTAATTTTGTACCCTAATTGGTTAAAATTAACTTTTTTGTTACTCTTACTGTTTCCCTTTTAACTATTAATTTTTTGTTATCTCATATACTTCTTCTAGTCCCAGGTCCAATTGCAAAATTTGATGGTTATTTCAGAATGGCTCCTACCGGGACGGTTTGGCCACTCGGTGGAGCCAAAGATGTAGCTTCCCTCAAAAATTAGTGATGATTAGTGATGTTGAAACGTATCTAAATCGAAAGATAATAAAAAAAATTTATCAAATGTGAAGATATCTACAATGAAAGTGGGGTGGTTTATCTAGTCCGCAATGCGGAACATGATTTTTCGGACTTGAGTTTAAACCGTTCTGGAATCATCACTAATTTTTTATGAAAGCTACGTCTCCCCCCCTTCCGGGGACGTCAGGCCCATTAGCCTTACCGTTGAGGACACGGTCTTGGTCTGAAATTTCTAGCCATTTTGGAATACCCATCATACCCATATGCACTTGGCCCTATGACTATTCGGATACTACTACTACTTGTTACTTAAGAATTTTTTACATAAAATGAATGTTTTTACAAAAATGATGTTTTGTTTTGTCCCTTTTATTATTTATGATACAAATTTATTTATATTGTAATGGAAAAGTCCCATATTTTAATTTTTGCTTAGAAGATACCTATTTAAAAATATTTTAAGAAAAATTATTATTTTATGGTTATATATCCTTAGTGAATGATAGATTCGATGCGCAAACAAAGCACGCATTTGTTGGGGATTACTCAGGACAAATAACGATGTTAAAGTTGGATAACAATGGAGCGACAGTAATAACAACGTTAAAGGGTCATTCGGGATCGATCAGATCACTAGCTTGGGATAGTGATAGAAATATGTTGTTTAGTGGTTCTTTTGATCGCATAGTTATTGTGTGGGATATTGGAGGACAGCAAGGTAATGCTTATGAGTTACAAGGACATAATGATAAAGTAAGTGTAATTATTTAAAAATAGTACATATTACACGCTTTATATTAGCTTTACTTGTATATATCTATGTAACGGAATCTTTGGACACGATTTAAACCCATTTAAAAACATCGGATAGACTTGAAACTTTGTATACTTCTAAAGGACCGATGACAATACAATAATTTCTTAAATTTTTTCAAAGATTATGGCCAGGATCATCAGGATATTAAAAAAATAAAGTGCAATATAATAGATTGCAGTCATATAGATTTATTAGCGTCCGGAGAGTGAACCTGATAAACGGCTATCACTGTCAGTAAATAGAAAAAAACGCGAACTAAAAAAAGAAAAAGAAATAATAGTTAAAAAAAAACTAAGACGCTTTATAAGAAAACTGAACTAAAAAATAAAAAATAATCTCCAACGCGCTTGGGTTAAAATTGGAGTAGTCAACAAGTAAAAATCATTTGCAACACATCTAGAATAAAACTAGAGTTATCGAACAGATAAAAATAATTTTACAATCAAAAGTGTGGTGTACTTTTTATGATGTTTACGTCTTCTTGGAGACGTTTCTTTTGCCAATATTAAATATATATTAATTGATATAGCGCACCCCACGCTTTTGATTATAAAATTATTTTTATTTGTTTGATAACTCTAGTTTTATTCTAGATGTGTTGCAAATTATTTTTACTTGTTGACTACTCTAATTTTATTCCAAGCGCGTTGAAGATTATTTTTAATTTCAAGTTAAATTTTAATAAGGCACAAACAATATTTCCAAATAAGTTAGATTAATTAGATAAAGCGTTGTCAATATTATATTTTTTTTAACTTAAAGGAAGATTTAATAAACGATTAAAATGTAATACATATTTTGTAATGTAGATGAGTTAAATGCTTATGGAACTATTCAATTAGTATAACATGAATTTTATATAATTTATGTTTTTTAAGGTATCTAGTCTCTACTACTCAACAAGTACGAAACAATTAATTAGTGCTGGCGAAGATGGCGTCCTGGTATTTTGGGACATGAACCATCCACGACAAGAGACACCAGAATGGGTAGAATCAGATTTGTGTCAACTTTGTGGTAGACCTTTTTTCTGGAATCTTCGTGCAATGATGGACCAAAGACAACTTGGCTTAAGGCAACATCACTGCCGCCATTGCGGAAAAGCCATTTGCGAAAAATGCTCGACGGGAAGATTGACTATTCCTTCTATGGGATTTGAGTTTACCGTTCGAGTTTGTGAACCATGCCATATAGCACTTAAAGATAAAGAGTAAGTTAATGAAAATTATTGGCAAATTTGAATATAGTTTTAAATTTAAATTTAATGTTACTGCTTTCTTTAAATTAATAAAAAAACAACTTAACATGTATTTTAAGCAATGGGCTTACGTTTGTACGCTAAAATTATATCTGGATGTCGAGAAATTTTTCAAAAGAATCAAAATGAGTTAAAATTCCCAAGGTAAACATTCAAGTTTTTTTGGATATATATTTACTGAACTTTGAAATCTTGCGCTATCGTTTTATTACAAGAAAACGAATAAATGTTTAAATAATAAAATACGATACAGTATTATTTAATTTTAGGCTTGTGAATGTAGGTTTTTGTTGACAGTCATTCAGCATTATTGAAAAGAGTAAAGTTATAGATTTCTGTTATAGTTCAGAGTAATAAATTACAGAGACGTGAAAAATTTGATCTAATCAAAAACGATGTTTGTTTTTACATTTAACGATATATAACAGAAGATTAAGCACACATACATTTGCCGATGTTTGGAAAACCTCAAAAATATGCCCAATATTTAAATCCGGAGCTATCAATCAAATGAGAAACTATCGTCCCAACACATTATTATCAAACTTTGCAAATGCTTTTGAAATCTCAGTCTACAATAGAGTATTGCCCAATGTAAAAAATAAAATATTATTTGAGCAACACAGCTTCATATCTAAGAGATCAACCATCACCAATTTGATGTGCTTTACACAAATTATCAGCAATTCTATTGATAATAAGCAGTCTCAAGTAGATACCATATAAACACCCTGTCCGGAAAATACGTGGACAACTGGTAATGGCAGACACCTGGGCGAAAAATAGATCGATTTTGTCTAAGTTACTTATATCCGAAAATGCTCCGTTTAGCCTCCCTATTAGTGTTGTTAACCCTACGGATTTTCATCGATTTCTCGGATTTCCGGATAAACCATCTATTTCTACGGATTTAAATAGTGTTATTATTATTCGTACTGTCTGTATTATCGTATTATTAATTTGTAGTTGAAGTTGGTGAACCTATAACTTGTGAAACATAGCTGGTTTTTATTGCCATACGTCATCATGTCAATTGTGATTTGTGTTTCATGAAACTTTTTGTATGAACTCGACTCATTACTTATTTGGAATGTTTTTGGGTTTTTAAATATTTTTATTAGTTATAATGTGAAAATATCTTAATTTTTTTGATGGAGAATTGAATCTACTGTAGGATCTAACGTTGAGAGTTGTTGTTCATTTGACAATATAATGATCAAAATAATATTCATAGTACTATTCTAATCAATTAGAGTGTTTATTTCAATCTTCTACGTCAGTTGAGTGTTATTGAGTGGGGTGTGTAAGTTTTTATACCGCCATCTATTGCAAAATAAAAGTCTTATTTTCAAATATTTATCTGTCTACTCAAATTCAATGCTTCAGATTTCTACAGATATTTAGTTGGTTGACTACAGATATTCCCAATCAGAAATGCATAATCTACAGATTTCTGCTTTAAATAAAAACTACGGATTTCCATGGATTTTCGGTCTCTTGGCTACGGATATTCATGTTCAGAAAGTTAACAACACTGCCTCCTAATTACCTGAATCACATTCATCTGCTCGTATGAATTCAATGAAAATTCATGACATATATTGTATATAGAATTGATGGAATTTATCCCAAACAAGGTTTAGATAATAATTTATTATTAAACAGATTTTCCCTGTTATCTTTGGAGGACCGTAGAACTTACCACTCTTGCATATTTATCTATAAACTCACTAGCTACCTGATTGATTGTCCAGAGTTATTATCTCAACTAAACTTCAATATACCTCGTTTGAACAGTAGAAGTTGACTTTGTTTTTATTTACCTACTCATATTTCAAGAACGAATATACTATTGAAATCTCCAACTCATTCAATGTGCATAACGTTCAATCAGATATGAGAAAAAACTTATCTATTTTCAACACCCATTGAAGTGTTTAAAAAGGAAATTTAACATATTCTTTCTACTTTGTGAGGTTTATGAAGCAAATGTATTCCTCTCTATTTTCAATCTTACATGTTATTATGTTTCTTCCCATTTATTGTTCTTTTTATTATCATTACTCTTTAAAATTACACTTTCTACAACTACTGAATGATTTATCGAAACCCTTTATTTAGTTTTTAGTATTGTTCACAGTTACTTGTATACATTGTGAAAGGTTGTCCTTGTAGGTGGGTCTTGTACCTGTTTGGGCAATAGTTTTTTTTTATATCTATTGTATAGAATTATACATTGTTTACAGCTACTTAAGAATAAATCAATGCAAATTTAACTACGTTGTAGCAGGTTAACTGCAATAAATGCTATTGACCTTGAAATTTCTAAATATCTTCCAACTGATTGTAGAGTTTACATTAGTACTAATTTTTAAATTGTTAATAAGCAAGCTCCTTCTCACTTGCAAGAATACATCATCAAAAGGACCCTTTTCATTGAATGTTTGAGATTATATAATGATCTACCTTTGTTAGTTGAGACATCAAATGCTTTGGAAAAAACCCTTTTCATTGAAGGTTTGAGATTATATAATGATTTACCTTTGTTAGTTGAGACATCAGGAAATGTAAATTTTTTTAAAACTTAACTAAGAAAAATGTATAGATAATATTGTTTGTGTGTGAGATATCAAATGTAAGATTCATATCTTGCTTAATAGCAATTAATGCTAAATAAAGTTCTATTTATTTATTTCCAATGTATGTACTTTGTAACGTGTTTATTGAATAAACGAGACCTGATTTATTAAACAGTATTAATAAAATTCTTGTTTACAAGAAATTCTACAAACAACCAGGTTTTTGTTATTTAAAATTAAGAAGGCAATTTTTAATCTACTATTAATAGCTGAAATATCCTTCTTTTTATCTTTTCTAGCTTCATCAATCTTTAATATTTTTCGTTGGCATAAAACACCTACAGCTTTGTTTGCTACTAATCGCTAATGTTTTCTTGGAAATAATTTTATTGTATGATCTAATACCTAATCAGTTTTAATAGTTATCAAAAATGGAATTTAGGATTCTGTCAGATCTAAGAGGCTTAAAAATATGGCAGAGTTAACGGAAAATTTCAAATACAGCATAGTTTTGCCTACAATCTTGTGATTTTCAAAGTGATAAGACATGGTAAATATGAGTGCAATTATTACGAAACCTGAACAAAGAAATTTCGTTGAAAGAGAATTGTTTCCCAAATCTGGCCATTATAAAATGCGAGAAAAATTAGCGGTCAATCACACTGAACATATTGCTTAAAAACAAAAATTAAAGGAAAATACCACGAAAAAGTAACAAACAAGTGGTGAGATTTTATCTATTCAATGCTCTTGTAAATCTGGGTTAGATCAGTAAAAGTGGAATCATTTTTATTCCAAAGTTTACTCCTTAAATTTTAGGTCTTTCATTTAAACTTCTAAATTATCTCATTGTTTCTTTTGTCAAAATACATTTTTAGAGCACATGAAACAAAAGAAGTGGAAACATGTATATTATATTTTCACATATTTATTAGAAGCGCCATTACAATCTCTTACGGGACAAACTAACTTTATTTTGGACTTTGCACGAGGAAAGAAAACGTTGCTGACTTTATTCTTAATAATTCAAATATTTAGTAGATTATTTTTAATGCAAAAAATAACTTTCTAATGAGAAGTTGAAATTTGTTTACGTATCGTTTGACAAGGGAAAAGGTTCGCAGCAGGACTTTAATAACTACCGAGGTATTAGTTTACTCAGCATAGTCGGCAAACTGTATGCAAAGATATTGATTTAAATAGTGACGAATGAAACTGAGAAGATGATATGGGATGTGCAAGCAGGATTTAGAAGAGGAAGAAGATGTATGGATCGGGTCTTTTCATTACGAGGTATAGTCGAAAAATTCTTGGCTAGAAGTCAGAAGGTCTACTGCGCTTTTATAGACTTGAAAAAGACCTAAGACAGAGTGGTGAGGAGTGAATTGTGGTCGACATTGTCTATGTATGGGGTGAGCGGTAGTTTAATACAAAGCACTGAAATCACTTTACGAGGATTCCACTGCTTGTGTCAGGATAAACGGAGCTTACACGGACTGGTTTAACATCGAAAAAGTTGCTTCGCCATGGCTGTTTAACTTATACATAGACGATAGTTTAAATGATTTGAAAGAGAGTGCGTATGGATTGAAATTGAATGATTTGATTGTCAAATGCCTTCTTTACGCCGATGATGTTTTGAATAGTTCATTTTTATATTCAGACCTGAAGCAAGTAGTACTGAGGTTCTTTATACTTTCAGGAACGAAGTTATACAACTGATAAATTTGGTAAGTAAATGATCGCCTTAATATATCAGTTTTGAATTTAGGCGGGGATAATAAATAAAGAAGGCATATTTGACGATCAAATCATTCATTTTCGATCCTTCTTTTAAACAATCGTCTATGCATAAGTTAAACAGGGATGTGTGGCTTCGCCAAGGCTCTTTAACTTAACATAGTCGATTGTTTAAAAGATTTGAAAGAAAGTGCGTATATATTGAAAATAAATGATTTGATCGTCAAATGACTTCTTTACGCCGATGATCAAGTCATATTAGCGTCATCGGACGAGGAGTTTCAGGCGATGGTTAATGTTATGCATGATGCCCTGAAAATCAAAGGGATAAAAACAAATGTAAGCAAAACGAAAGTAATGCTTTTTATAAGAGAAGAAAGCATGACAAACTGTGAGGTTCTGATTAAGGGAGAAAGAGTGGAACAAGTAAATGACTTGGGTTCAAAGTTTACGAGAGATGGAAAGTGTGACATTGGCATTGAGCAAAAGGTTTTGGCAGGAAAACAAATGAATGGGGCACTGCATAGCTTTATGAACAGCCAGAAAGTGTCAAAAAAGGCACGTCTGGCTGTGCATAGAGGAGTGTTGGTTCCTAAACTTATGTATGGTAGTGAATGTTGGGTTTGGCAGAAAAAGCATGAAAATAGGATTAATGCTGCGGAGATGAGTAGTCTGAGAAGTATAGCCGGAGACTCGGTTAGATAAAGTGAAGAATAGTGAGATAAGGGAACACTGTGGTGTAAAAGAAGATGTGGTTACAAAGATAGATAAACTAATGCTTAGATGGTTTGGACACGTAGAAAGGATGGATGAAGGAAGATTGACGAAACAAATTTATAAGGCGAGTGTGAATGGACAAGTCGGTAAAGGTCGATCTCGGCGAACATACCTCTATCAGATCAACATTGTTTTGAAGAAAGACCAGGTCAATTTCAACATCTAACGAGCATGCATGAGAGCACTGATGAAAGTAGAGGAAGCGATAGATGTGTGTAAGAACCGTAGCAAGTGGAAGGAAGTGGTCTCTGCCTACCCCTACGGGAAAAAGGCGTGAGTATGTATGTATATATGTCATTTTTTCCGTTTTCTAATATTTTTAGCCACCAAGTAGCGTGTGTTAATGTGACAGATCCCCATAAGTCGTTGCAATATTTATGCTCTTTTAATTATTTCAAGCTTTAATGCAGTTACACGTAACTGAATTAGGTATAAAATAATATTTGAATTGTATTCAAAAAAGCTTCTTATTAAGAAAAGCAAGTACTTCGACTATAGTTACTTTATTGTTGTAAAATTAAAAAAAGTTGTTTCAATTAACACTAATTTTTCCATCCAACAAACTATTTATCATTAAAATATAAATGTTATAGAAAACTATATTATTTTTGTCAGCGAATAAGCATGAATATCTATAAATCTGATTTTTTTAATACCAGCTAATTTCGCCGCATATTACCTATGCATATAGGCATACGTGGGTAGACTATATATCATAAAACAACTCCTTTTCTGGCAATGTGCCCCGACGAACATTGAATTCTAACTGATAGATAATCGTGCAAAATTCCATTTCGGGTGATATGCAGTTTCTTGTTAAGTAAAAGAAAGAATTATTAAATTTATTCACTCTAGGTGACCATCCGTGGACCGGTTTTAAAAGGTATAGATTTCGTAACTAGCGCTCTGTATTCGGTTCTTCATATATACCTAGTAAAGGTGAGGATTGTTTACCGAAGGGCGAGTTTGCCAAGACCTACCCTATGCTGATGAAGGGCAACACTCCGAAACCGGTCCATAGGTGGTCACTTCTAGTGGATAAATTTAATAATTCTTTCTTTTACTTAACAAGCATCTTCATATCACCCGAAATGAGATTATGCACGATTATCTATCAGATCTATACATTTTCAAACTATTTATCCACAAATACATCTATTGTTACATGGTCACTATGAATAGTGAAGGAGTTTAATTTACCATACTAATTAATTGTGGATTTTTTCTCTTATTTTTATAAATATCACAATATTATTTGCAGGCGGCCATCCTTAGCAACATCCCATGATGTTAAGCACAATGTCGTTGCCATGAGTATCGATGAAACAAATAAAAGGCTGGTGACTGTAGGACAAGATCGTCTAATAAAAGTCTGGGATATAACGGCATTGCTCTGAATTATAGGAATATTTGTGGTTAAATATATTCTAATGTGATTGAAAAATTTTTCTTCGTAAGGATAAAATAATAATTGCTATACTTTGTTAAAATATTTACATTATTGTATAGGTTCTATTAAAATTGTAAATGAATTAATTATACTTCTTACACTAGCTATTGTTTCCGATTTATTGCATAATAAAATAATAAATTGTTTATATAAGTACTATTATAAATATATATCTTAATTTATTTGAGTAACCTACAACCTTAGTAGTAATAATGGTTGGTTTATCGCCAAAGCGCATATTCGGAATTTGCCGACACATTAGCCGCTTCGGAACAATTCGGGTGCTGAAATAAATCAGATTGTTTTGACTCGTTTATTGAGCTGTGATTTTAAAGTAAATATAAATATTAAAATAATAATATGACTTTATTGTGCTTAATACTACAAAAGGCGAAATGTTTCTGCAATTATCGTTATTCAACTTAACCTTGTGTACATATTTGTAAACTAAACAGCTGGTACAATTACTTCCAATAATTTTAAAGTCAGTCATTACTTAATAAAACAAAATATTGAATACTTATATTTATTTAAAAGTACCTAAATAAAACAAAACAATTTAAAAAAACATGAATATAACAAAAATTTATAATTTAAAATTGTAATGGAATCTTTTTATAAGTATTACAATACAGATAAAATTTATAACTTACTTCACCATGTTTGCACCACAAATTAATAACAATTAATACTGAAGTTTTGTAGCACAAAAAAGGATAAATCGCCAAATTATTAAATATCGCAATTCAAAAAAGTTAGAAGTAATTGACATTAACACAGCATGACAATCACTAAACAAAACGCGGGAACGGGAAAAGGTCCAAAGAATGGTGTGCTGATGCGCAGGTCTCTTCCTTCTCTTTCACACGATGTGACGTCACTCTGTGGGAACTTGGGGTTTCACGGGAGATGCTTTTATTTCGTTGTATACAGTCTAATCGTTCTTCAAGGTATAGCTTACGATCTTAAATGCTTAGACTGTGAGAATTATATATCTGATGAAATACGATTACATGAACGAGATAGATTATTGCAATAAATATTTCTTTATGTAAAGTTTGATTCAAAATGAGATTATAGATCATCACCTAGAGGTTTAAAATAAACAGATGATACACATTTTATTTCCCAATAGGTTCTAAAATTTGAATTAGACCAGTTGAATTCAAAATAAAATGAAAAATTCCTTCATCACAATTTTTATTAATGATGCTTACAGAATTCAATATTCAAGAAATTTAGTGTGTGAAATAAATGGTAAATAAAATGTATAATATTAAAAAGCATAAAATATAAAATATTACAAAAAATGGAAATTCACGGAACGAATTCAGGTAAAAACTAATAAAAATATAAATAAACTTTATTTAAATTTATTTATAGGTATTTATTTGAACTTTTTTTTAGTTTTCTCTGACAGTTTTCAAAACTGTTTCTTATTTATTTCTCTCAGACTGATATAACTCCTTGTTCTTGATAAACAAAGAATTATTTCTCTAGGTAATATCAAATCCTCAGGTAACTTTGATAATGTTAAATCTGCCACTTTGCCAAAAATCAGAAGTTCCTTTGATAGTGAGTTTTTATGAATGAGTTCAAACTGCTCATTCAAAACTTTTGTGACTGATAATAAATTATCACTAGGATAGATCAGATGTCCCCTTGATAAAAATTCTATCCAATAGGGCTTCCTAGTGATTCAATTTCAATAAATGTGTATGTTTACTTAGCTCTATTTCTGGATACTTATGCTGAAATCGGTATGCACTGTAACTCGGCAAATATTTCAAGCTTTCTCTTTTGAAAAATGAGTAGAATGAGTAAAAAATAAGCTGAAAAAATGTCTTTGAAAAGAAGTAATTATTTTTGTTTAGGAATTTTACCATTCTGAATATTAAACTTGTCTTTTCTGTGACAACTTTTAATCCACTCCTGACGAAGTCTTTCATCTTTTGGGAAAATATAGTACTTTATACCCGTTCCTTTTGACTTTTTAGCCTCATTATGGCAACCATAAAAAGAACAATGGGGCATTGTTTGAATTAGTTATCCAAAGCAGTCAGGTACCCAAATTCAGACAAGTTTAACAATGAACTTATGATCAAACTGAGCTTGAACTATTAAGAAGTAATCAGAAATATAACAAATATCCACAACATTCAAATTAAACTGCAATGGACGATGAATGGAGGTACAAATAATAAAAATATAAAACAACACAAAGCCACAAAACATTCCACTCAAAAGTTTCAAATATGTCAAATACGTTTGATGACAGTGGATGACAGCATTGAAAGCCAGTGAGTTACGTCATGCGCAGAAGGTAACGAATTTGAGACCACAACTTGGCACACCATGTTTCCTTACACCATGGTCCAAACTAAGAATGGAGCACGGGCAGATTGTGTCGCACCGGATTGGTCGAGTCGACGGTGGTATTGTAATAATTAATGTATGCTCGTTACGGGAACCGCAAGTTTTGTAAATCGTAAAACATATCAATTAAATGGTAAATTTTTGAATTGTCATGAAGTAAAAAACTAAAAAATTTAGACCTGAGCATATAAATTAAAATTTTTATAAATGTATCGTAATATTAAACTTATTTTAGTTGTTAAAAATGCCTTACAATTCTTGAACCATAGATATGTATAATATACAGATCTCTAACTTTGGAGATGTTCAAGGCTATTCATATTAATCTCAAAATAGGTCTGGCAACAGCGCTATTTCGTTGTGAATGTGATCAGAGAGAGCAGCTAAAAAAATGCTGTGGTATTACCACCAGCCAAATGAAAAATACCATAAAAAACAGTAATATATTTTTGAACACTTTATATTTAATTATTTTTTATTATTTAAATCAAGATTTTAATAATAATTTAAGGTATAATTAATAAGCTATAATTAAAACCATTTTTATTTGAAAATAGTTTATATTCATTTTTTTGCAAGGAGACGGAGACTTAATTCTTCGTTACGTTGGTCATCTGAATTGTAAATTTAAAAAATTAGTTGGCGCCGTCAATCTTCAGGTTGTTAAACTTAAGTTATTTGTTAAATGTTTTGTGCGTGTACGATTTATTATAAATAGAATTATGTTTAAAAAGTTTTCATAATTTTTCATTGCAGTGGCAAGATATTTTCTTTCCATAGGTAATTTGTCTTTAAAGAAAATCTGCAGTTTGGTTGGAACTTAACCTTAAAAAAATTAGACGCTGTCAAATTAGGAAAAACATTTGATTAACTTTGGTAAAATGGTTTTTTTATAGCGAAAACATCAAGACATAAAATGTGGCCCTTGTTACTTGATATGACTAAAGAAGAATCAGTTCAAAACCTACGAAATTTAGGTAAAATAAATAGTTTTAGTTTTTTCTCTGTATTTTGTTTAAACTATCTTTTAATCTTCCCTTCCATATTTGTTAGTTTTTTGTGAATATTTACTCTTGTGATTGTATCACTTTTATAGTTTAACATTACTTCAAAATAATTCTTGGTGTCAACATTTTTGAATTTTACTGCAACACAACTGTTGAAGCTAAGACTGCATTTCAGCATTGTTAACATTTTTCTTTAATAACAATTATTTTTCTAGATGTTAACAATGCTTTTTGAGCTAATAAAATATAAAATAGTAACAAAGGAGTTGTGTAGTTTATCTTACACTTATAGCCACTTCTGGTCTAAGCTTTTAGTAAAAATGCATGAATTTTTAGAACTTGAAGCCTATTCTTGTCTTGTGTCTGCATTGAGGGCGCAAGGACATCTCAATGCTGATAAGCGAAGGTTATTAAAAGATACTGGTTTTGTATTAAATATTACACAAGAGAGACATAAAGCTGAAGTTCGAAGAGCTATTAGTGATGAAAAATTAAATACAATAGCATATCAGTAAGTAATAAATACACTTTAATAATACAATATTTATGGTATCTTTATAGTATTTATAGTTATCTTTTCTGCTCATTAAAATATTTAAATAATACATTTTGTAGTATAACTGGCCATGGTGAATCATTAGAAGATTGGGCTCAAGAAGGTCGTAGATTAGTACCCCTTTTACCAAGACAAGCCCCACAGACTCTCTACTCATCTATTGCTAATGATGTTTCTGAAAGTGCTAGTCAATCTAACAAGTTACTTCCATCACCATCTAGTACAGAAAGAAAAAGACCCGTTGTGTCTCCCATCACAACAATAGCAGTTTCTGAGACCAGTAAAAATATACCTTTTAGAGTTCCTGATCCTCCTAAACAAGAGGATAATGTAAATAAAAAGAGAAAATTAGTTACAGAGAATGTAAACATCAGTCAACATCTATTAGCTCCAAAATTGTGTAGGATTCAACAATTATATAGGTAAGTTTGTAATTAAAAAGTGTTAATCCTATTAGATATAATCATTTACTGCCAATATATTTTTTTTTACATAGTCTTAGTATAAATTAATTAAATTTCTTTTTGTTGATTGTCAATAAGCTGCATTTATTGTTTACAATTACCATTTTTATGTGTTTGAATATTTTAGTTTTTATGATTTATATTTGTTTAAAAATAGGAAGGAATCATGGATATTGCTATTGAAGTGTGTGGTGTAAGTAAAAGAAGGAAAGGATGCAAGTTACAGAAAATGTGCATAGAGGTTCAAAAAGCAGTGTCAGAGAAGAAGAAAGCCTGGCTGGATTGGCTGGCTACAAAAGCCAATCAAAAAATGCAAAAGGCAACTATTAAGGATGTTAACAAGGCAAGGAATGAGTATAAAAGGTTAAAAGGTGTGGCAAAAGAGGTTGTGGCAAAAAAAAGGAGAGTGATAAAGATGAATTGGAAAGAAGGTTATCTGACGATTTCCAGAACGATATAAAACTCTTCTGGAAGTCAATAAGAACAGCCAGAGGTAAAAATAGTACCTCGCAACTTGAAAAAATCAGAAACCAAGATGGTAGTATGGTAAAAGGAGAGGAAAGTGTTTTAAAGAGATGGAAGGAATACTTAGAAAGTTTATTTAAGAAAGAGGATACACAGCACAGGTCCCATTTGAAGACATAAGTGAAAGTTGCAATTAAAGTGAAATTAGTATGACAGAAATTGTGGAAGACTTGAACAGTATGAAATTGGGTAAAGCTGCTGGGTATTACAGAATAACGATTGAAATGCTGAAGGCTAGACAAAGCATGGTAACTAGCCTGTGGTAGCATACCAGACAACTGGTGCAAGGCCGTTATCGTGCCGCTTTACAATGGAACAGGTTCGCAGCAGGACTGTAAAAACAAACCACAGTATTAGTTTACTCAGCATAGTCGGCAAACTGTAGGCAAAGATATTGATTAAAAGAGTGACAAATAAAACTTAAAAGATGATATGAGTTGTGCAAACAGGATTTAGAAGAGGAAGGAGATGTATGGATCAGGTCTTTTCATTATGAGGTATAGTTGTAAAATCCTTGGCTAGAAGTCAGAAGGTCTTTTGCGCTTTTATAGACTTGGAAAAGGCCTAAGACAGAGTGGTGAGGAGTGAATTGTGGTCGACATTGTCTATGTATGGGGTGAGCGGTAGTTTAATACGAAGCACTGAAATCCCGTTACGAGGATTCTACTGCTTGTGTCAGGATAAACGGAGCTTACACAGACTGGTTTAACATCGAAAAAGGTGTGTGACTTCCCCATGGCTGTTTAACTTACATAGATGATTTTTTAAAAGATTTGAAAGAGAGTGAGTATGGATTAAAAATGAATGATTGATCATCAAATGCCTTCTTTACGTCAATGATCAAGTCATATTAGCGTCATCTGAAGATGAGTTGTAGGCGATGGATAATGTTATGCATGATGCCCTGAAAATCAAAGGGATGAAAACAAATGTAAGCAAAACGAAAGTAATGGTTTTTGAAAGAGAAGCAAGCATGACAAACTGTGAAGTTCTGATTAATGGAGAAAGAGTGAAACAAGTAAATGAGTTTGTATACTTGGGTTCAAAGTTTACGAGAGATGGAAAGTGTGACAGTGGCATTGAGCGAAGGGTGTTGGCAGGAAAACAAATGAATGGAGCACTGCATAGCTTTATGAACAGCCATAAAGTGTCAAAAAAGCACGTCTGGCTGTGCATAGAGGAGTGTTGGTTCCTACACTTATGTATGGTAGTGAATGTTGGGTTTGGTAGAAAAAGCATGAAAATAGGATTAATGCTGCGGAGATGAGTAGTCTGAGAAGTATAGCTAAATGACTCGGTTGGATAAAGTAAATAGTGAGATAAGAGAACGTTGTGGTGTAAAGAAGATGTGGTTACAAAGATAGATAAAAGAATGCTTTGCACACGTAGAAAGGATGGATGAAGGAAGATTGACGGAACAAATTTATAAGGCGAGTGTGAATTGTCAAGTCGGTAGAGATTGACCTCGGCGAACGTATCTCGATCAGATCAACATTGTTTTGAAGAAAGGCCAGGTCAATTTCAACATCTAACGAGCATGCATGAGAGCACTGATGAAAGTAGAGGAAGCAATAGATGTGTGTAAGAATCGTAGCAAGTGGAAGGAAGGGGTCTGTGCCTACCCCAACGGGAAAAAGGCGTGGCTGACTTTGTTGTCTTGATTCCGATTATAATTACGAATATCCTCAAAAATTATAATCGGAATGCACCCAGGATTTTGTTAATCGGAATAGTGAGGATTCGAATCATCCCATTGCTAAATATTATATCCAATAATTTTTTGTTGTAATCAATAAGTTAAATTAAGTTTCAATTTAATTTTAACCCAAAAAATTTGGAATCTCAAAACTCGTCCATTGTGTTATTTTATTGTAGCAATTTAAATTTAACCTGTTTATGTTTCAGGCAAAGATCTAAACCCAAACCCAAAGAAGTCATTGTAAAACCGGAACAGGAACCCTTGGATATGATTCAACACCAAAGGATTATTCAATCAGTTTCTCAACCACAAACAGCTATGTGTTCATCACCACAATCACAGTTCTTAAACCAAAGAATAAATGTTCTTCAAAACATTAGTTTGCAACCAGTGAAAGAAGAAATTACAGATCAAAAAGAGGCTGAAGCTGTTAGTTCACAAATTTCAGAACAATCTACAAATCCACCAGTTTCATTGTGTTCCAATGAAAATCAGGCTCCCAAGCCCAAATTATTGACTAATATGAAACCTAACACAAATGTTACAATTAAACAAGCTTCGCCCCAACCTGCCGGACCAAGTTCTGAAGTTCAGAAGAATATCAAAATAACAACTACAAAAAAACCAATAACAAAAACAGTTAACTCTGGTCAAAAACTTATAGTTGTATCAAATGCTCAGACTATACCTTCAAGCAGTATTTTACAAAGAACTCTTCAAATTCCCTTCGTAAAAAATATATCCATAAAAAATTTTGAAAAATTTAAAATTGTTACTAGTAACTCGGCTTCAACTAATTTACAATTAACAAACGTAACTAATTCTGGTCTTAATTCTGTGAAACATAAAGTAGTGACTGTGAAAACTAATCCAGCTACTAAAAAAGTTATACCTTTCTCTCAGTTACAAGTTTTAAATTCGAAAGGTAGTATCAAAGTATTACCCCTGGGAGGTAAAATTGTTGGAAAATCTGTGTCGAGCAATTCATCTCCTCTGTATATTGTTAATACAACTCAACAAATAACTAAAGCAACACCGACTCAAGTTGTTACTACTAGTAAGCTACAAGTTGAAAAAACAGATACAAAAGTGGAACATGTAGTGGATGAAATTAGTAATAATCCGCATACACTGACAATGCCATCATGTAGGGAAAACGGCAAATCTTCCGTTTTAGAAGATATTCTTAAAGCTTCTGGAGTAATATCAGAAGAATATTCTGCGGAAGACTACGATTCTAAAATTGACGAGTTTCATATTTCTCAAGTTAAAAATAAAATTGAGAGTGAGACTATGGATATTAAAACGGAAATGGATGAGTGCTCCGTTACAGGGAGACAAAAAATTGAGGAACGTGTAGTGAGTGAAATTAGTAAGTATCTTATACACTTTATATTAGCTTGACTTGTATCTATCTATCTATGTAACGGAATCTTTGAAAACGATTTTCACCTGCATAAAAACATCAGATCGACTTGAAACTTTGTATACTTCTAAAGGTTCGATGACAATGCAATAATTTCATAAATTTTTTCAAAGATCCTGGCCAGGATCAATTATATTTGAAAAAAGTGTTTTATATGGATTAAAAGTAGCTGATATCCCCCATGAATTCAATTTAAATAGACTGATATAAGAAGTAAAAATTTGATGGTGACGCTTGAACTACCCTCCAACAGTTATCGCTAACGCATAATACCATTTTAAATCCTAGTAATCTTAGCTTGACTTTTATCTATAAATCTATTTATGTAACGGAATCTTTGAAAACGATTTTCACCTGCATAAAAACATCAGATCGACTTGAAACTTTGTATACTTCTAAAGGACCGATGACTATACAATAATTTCATACATTTTTTCAAAGATCCTGGCTAGGATCAGTTATATTTAAAAAAAGTGTTTTATATGGATTAAAAATAACTGATACCCCCCATTAATTCAATTTAAATAGACTGCCATAAGAAGTAAACATTTGATGGTGAAGCTTGAACTACTTTTCAACATATGTCGCTAACGCATAACACCATTTTAAATCCTAGTAATATTAGCTTGACTTGTATCTATCTATCTATGTAACGAAATCTTTGGACACGATTTTCACCCACTTAAAAACATCGAATCGACTTGAAACTTTGTATACTTCTAAAGGACCGATGACAATACAATAATTTCATACATTTTTTCAAAGATTCTGGCCAGGATCATCAGGATATAAAAAAAATCCCGAACTAAAAAATAAATAAGTTTAAAAAAACTAAGACAACACGCTTTATAAAAAAACCGAACTAAAACATAAAAAATAAATAAAAATAATTTTACAATGAAAAGCGAGGGGTGCGCTATATCAATTGCTATACTTGATAATAAACAGATATTGGTAAAAGTAAAGTCTCCAAGAGGAAAACCTAAACATCATAAAAAGCACCCCACGCTATTTATTGTAAAATTATTTTTATTTATTTTTTGTTTTAATTCAGTTTTTTTATTAAGCGTGTTATTTTTAACGTAAAATCACAAAATTGTGTTTGTTATATGAGATTAAGGAAATTTAATTAGTCTGTAAAGAACTACTATGAAATAATCAAAAAATAATTTTGTTCAGTATGTTTTCTTAAAAGTCAACTATTTAAGATGATAAAGAAAAATTACAATGATTTTTTGTTAGTTTAAACGCTCAAAAAAAATGTTTGGCCCATGGGTTTTACTATGGTTACTGTATGTTTTTGCTGAATTCGAGTCCAAGGTCAGATTGCCCCATCCCGTCAGGATTTTGCCATAGCCTTAAAAAACCCTATAATTAAGGCTGTTTAGCCCTGTAACGTTGTTACTTTAACGTTTTAAATTAAAAAACCACGTAAACCCATAACTCTATAACCACCAACCCCATATCCCCGATACTAAAAAAACTAAATCAGCAAAGTCAATCTGCATTATATCAATATTACAGAACAAGAAACCACCCTTTAGCTCCATTACTTAATAACCACTAACCAAATGATCCCGTAACCCCAAAACCAAGTAACCCCATAAACACAAACCCTATAATCCCGAAACCCCAAAACCCTGTTAATAAAATCGTCACTGCAGGGGCTGCGCCTTCTAAGGAAGAAATTTCAGATAAGGACCAGTAAAATAGTAGCGGACGTCACAAGGCGCAGCACTGACTGGATTGAAGTGATGCTAACCCGGTTCCGATCCAGTCTTCCTCGCATCTTTGTACGGGGAAAGAGAAGAGGAGGTTTTTTAGTGGGTGGAAATCCACAATACCGATCAGGTCTTTGACTGACACCGGCGGTGATTTTTCCTCCTTAACATAAAAAAAAAACTAAAATCGTCGGAGCAAAACAACTATCGAGGCATGGAATCCACAATACTAAACCCTATAACCCCCTAACCCGATAAATTCTAATTAAAAATACCATAACCCTAAAGTATTGGACTCAATTACAAATCTCTTTAATATTTGTAAAACTGTCAGCATCAAGTAGCGTAAACGGATTTCGTACACCATAGATATATATATATATATATATATATATATATATATATATATATATATATATATATATATATATATATATATATATATATATATATATATATATATATAGCTCTTATGAAGGCTGTTTTTAAGAAGAGCGAATAAACATATAGATAAATAACATTAATAAAACTTATGGTAGTCCCTTTTTAACTGGTTTGAGTTTTTTTTGCTAGGGCCGTTTTGACAATGAGCGAATAAATATGTATGTATAATTAAAAATAAATACATTTGTATATAAATAAAAATAAGTAAATACATAATTAAATTTTCTCTCTTCTTGAGATGCCCTGCACCTAACGTGCGTCGGCGACTATCTTATTGTTGGTGTTCTTTCTTTGGCGGCATTACATAATTCGTGTTTGATATCCCTGTCCTGTTACTTTGCCTAATAATTAAAAGTCTAGTGGCTATAAAAAATTAAGAAAAAATTATTCAAGAAAAATATTGTTGGTTATTTCATTAATAAAAAGCCATCTTGCAGACTTCGTAAAAACATTAAATGTTGTTGCGATATTTACTCTTGGGTTCGGTGATTTTTAAACACTCAGTATAATAACAAAACAATGTATTCCATAAATTGTTGCAATAAAAACCTTTATACAATCTTTTTATAACACTTTATAAATAACTGACTTCAAAAACGTAATTTCAAAACAAAAACTTTCGCGACCGCTGTCTTTTTATATTCCTACAAATTATTACTCAAGATTCTATTTCGTTTTTACCGACATTGTCTTGAAATTACTGGACCTTTCAAGAATCGTCGGACGCTTTCAATCGCGCCGCGGCCACAAATCATTCATTTTTTTCATGGTAGTCGACGCAGCAATCGACAGAAACGGACTACAAGATTTTCGGTATGTAAAGGATTTTCGTTTGTACGTGAAAACTTTTGGGCAATACAAAAAAATAGCTTCAAATACCATGGGCGTAGAAAATGGTGGGAAAAAGAGGACATACTCTTCTAACTGCACACCACTGGATCTAGATATGAAACACGATTTTTTACCTATGTCTTTTTACATTTAAAAACGACCTGCTGAATTTTGCCATGGCTGTTTAACTTATGCATAGATGATTTTTTAAAAGATTTGAAAGAGAGTGAGTATGGATTGAAAATGAATGATTGATCGTCAAATGTCTTCTTTACGCCGATGATCAAGTCATATTAGCGTCATCTGAAGATGAGTTGTAGGCGATGGATAAATGTTATGCATGATGCCCTGAAAATCAAAGGGATGAAAATAAATGTAAGCAAAATGAAAGTAATGGTTTTTGAAAGAGAAGAAATCATGACAAACTTTTAAGTTTCCATTAAGGAAGAAAGAGTGGAACAAGTAAATGAATTTGTGTACTTGGGTTCAAAGTTTAAGAGAGATGGAAAGTATGACAGTGACATTGAGCGAAGGCTGTTGGCAGGAAAACAAATAAATGGGGCACTGCATAGCTTTATGAACAGCCAGAAAGTGTCAAAGGCACGTCTGGCTGTGCATAAAGGTCTGTTGGTTCCTAAACTTATGTATGGTAGTGAATGTTGGGTTTGGCAGAAGTAGCATGAAAATAGGATTAATGCTTAGGAGATGAGTAGTCTAAGAAGTATAGCCGGAGTGACTCGGTTGAATAAAGTGAAGAATAGTAAGAAGAGAACGCTGTGGTGTAAAAGATGTGGATGGATGAAGGAAGATTGACGAAACAAATTTATAAGGCGAGTGTGATTGGACAAGTCGGTAGAGGTCGACCTCGGCGAACATATCTCGATCAGATCAACATTGTTTTGAAGAAAGGCCAGGTCAAGAGTACCAACAACCGACGAGCATGAATGAGAGCACTGATAAAAGTAGAGGAAGCAAAATATGTATGTAAGAACCGTAGCAAGTGGAAGGAAGTGGTCTCAGTCTACCCATACGGGAAAAGGGCGTGACTATATGTATGTGTGTATTTTTTTTACTTTAACCCCCTATATTTCAAAAAGTAATCAGGTTGGACCCCTCATACTTTATATAATTTTGTCCAATTTAACGAGAGGTATATACATGCAGACATTGTAGGTGTCATTTGGAAACACCCTGCATATGTGATCATTGATGTTTAAGCGCACCGACCCTGTTCAGACCCAGGCACAACGTCACTTCATCCGTATAACGAAACGATTTTCTTGATCATATTGCAACGTAATGTACAATATTAACTATTTATGTTCTATATTTTTACAGTAAAAGATAAAAAATTGGAAAGGGTCGAAGTAGTTACAAATGAAATAATCGAATCTGAAAGTTCTCATTTATCTGAAGAAATAACAACAGAAGAAGTTCCTTTGGATGTTTTAATGGACGTAGAGGTTTTAAAAGTTAGTGATACTGAGTGCAACTGATATTTATTTTCTAATTTAATATTGTACAATTGTACAATTTTTTTTGTATATTTTTGTATGTTTGCTAGACATCGTTGTTTCTTAGATAACCCATTTTTAAAATAAGACGGTTTTCATTTAGGACTGTTTAGAAAATAAACGTTTGCTCAAAACTCTTCATGATATTTGTATTATTAATTTGTTAAACATGCATTTCATGTCATTATATTTATTTTAAATTATGCAATCTACACAATTTGTTAGATTTGATTGTACATAAATGTTTATATATACTTTAAAAGTGGTTTTATTTCTATATATAAATTAATATTACTCATAGACCTATTATCCAGAGGAAACGCAACATTCCATGCATAAAACTCTTGTTTGTTTTGTCGCGATGATTACACGAGAGTGGCCATGAGTATGACAAAGAATACCAATCGAGTCTCTTTGTCCCGTCCTCGTGCTGGCAACGATGTAACATTATTGTCGACTTATGGCCACACTTGTAATCAGTGGCGTGCTGTATGTTCAAAATGAGAATATATCTATCGGGTAATATTTAGTTTTTTATCAAATTGAAGTGTTGTAGCCTACTAAAAGTATTTTTCTAAACCCCAAAAGTTGGGCGCCAAATTGTGTTACCCTAACTAAACTGTTTTTCTAAAGTTACAAAAGTGGGGTGCCAATTTTGTATTACGATAAAATTTTCTTTTTAAAGCCAATTGTGTGTAGTGTAATAAGTTACTTTTATAAAACTAAATTATTCCAACTCAAGAGTTGCTAATTGTGTAGCGAACAGTTTTACTAATACCCGTTAAACAAAATTATTTTATTAAATTAAAGTACTGTCTGAAATGAAAAAAAAAACTTAAATAATTATCATTAATATTAATTGTACAAATAAAATGTAATGTATTTTAATGTTCCAACTATTTATTAATAGCTTAGTAACCTAAAGGAAAAGATTAAAATATTATACTCAGCGTTCCGAGACTCCTTGATTTCTCGATTGGATTTAATTTAAGGGGATGTTTAGATTTCTTATGAAATACTACTATAAAATGGATCAGGAAGGTATATAGTTCTTCAAATAACAACGAAAGAAGGATAATAGCACTAAATAAGTGTTGCTGAATAACAGGAAAATAATGAACTTTTTTGGGAATATCTCGAAAAGTATTGATTTCCGCATCGTTTGGTTTTCAGATTCGTGTTTGACGCCTCAAAACAATACCTGTTTATTTTGATATTGCAATCGTCATCGCTTCACCACTGGATGAAAATAAAGCACACAAAGAGATATTTTAGCAAAAGATGTGTGTAAGAACCGTAGCAAGTGGAAGGAAGTGGTCTCTGCCTACCCCTACGAGAAAAAGGCGTGACTATATGTATGTGAAAAGAAACACTGGGGCTTAAATAGTCCGGGTTTTTACACACTTGGCAATGACGAACCATTTCTTCCACTAAATTTTACTGAATATTACCAATAATATGCTGAAAATCATCGATAAAACTCCAAAATCTCGTTACAACAGCTTCGGCAACAACGCTACAAATAATGGCCGATTCTGTCAGATTTTGTAGTACGCACAGATGTTTGTACGTGGTATCATTCAGATAAGCCGTGCGGCGTTGTCGCTTATTGAGCAACACATTTCTATGATCTAATGGAATGAAATAGTTCAATGTTTAAACATTCCATAAAATGGGTTGTATTATTCAGGTTATTATAATTCATAAAATATTAATAAGAGGCTATGGTCACAATATTGTTGCAATTATAATCAACAAATACTATGGACGATTCAATAACAATTACAAATCTCTTGCCATAACTGGAGACCAGGAAACATCACAATCCCGTTGGCCGCATAAAGATAATACAGTCGACCAGAAAGTGGGGATGTATGATCGTGTTTAAAAGTAAATAGTTCCGTCTCCTCTGATAATAGGTCTATGGTATTACTCGTATTACTAACATTGTTAATTATAATATTTTGACTCCAGTTGGGTCGTTTTATTACAAAATAAAATAAATATCAACGATGCGGTGCAATACAAAAAATAAATTGATTTAAGGAAATTTATAATTTACTCTAGTTTTTACATTTATATACAAACGTTTTTTAAGTCGCTTGATACACATGGCAATTACATAAATTCTTATTTGCTACATTTTAACAGGCCGGCTGTTTACTAACTTGCATGATTCTGCTTCATTAGAACTCAACAAATGCCGTGTCTTGTAAATCTCAACTTGGGAACAGATAGGACTGTTTTTGCTGTACTTTTTTAAGGACGCCAGTTCCATTAATATAAATTTAAAATAAAAAAATTTCTATTTAAAATTACAATAAATAAACAGTATTGAAGTAGCAAAACTAACTTTTCCAAACCGAGGGCTCTTATCTATTTAATAAAGCTCTTCGGTTCGGAAAAGTAAAAAAAAAATACCTGAAAGTTTCATCGCCCTAGCCCTCCTTCTGAAGTTATCGTGCGAAAAGTACAAAATGTGGTAAATTTGAGGATCACCTTGTACGGCAGCTACCTGAAGGAATGTACCGTTATGGCCCATCTTCAAACTCGGTCATGTCCTTCGGGCAAAACTTTTACCCTGTAAGTTCTAGTGACCTATCGCCATTCGACGCGTGGGGCCATGAAACGTGCAGCGCACATGGTTTTGGCGATTTTGATATTTGGGGGTAAACCATACTTTTCCTTTTTTACCCTTTGGTTCGGAAAAGTAAAAAGATCATTTTTTTTAGCTATTAAAAGTTCATCCAATATTAGATCGCTGTTTTATAAATATTAAAAGTAACTAGTAACTATTTAATATTTTTATTTAAATTTTCAACATTTTGAAAGTTTAATAAGACAATATTGGAACGAAGTTCCTGCGTACCTGAAATTTTTAAATTAAAACTCTCTTATATTTTTATAGCCAATTAGTTGACAAATTGACTAAAAAAAAACATCAAAAAAAGCAAATGCCGAAAAATGGAAAAACCAGCGTGAGAGAAAATATAACACGTTTATCAATAAAAATATACCACGAAATGAACTTCGTTCCAACCGAGTGTTCCACGACACTCACGCTCTTTTTTTAATATTAAAATAAATTGTTTATGTTTAATAATTTGAACATAATTGTATAATTATTTGAGTATATGGCAAATAAATAAAAGAAAAATATCAGAAAGCATTCGAATAAAACGACTTGGTTGCCAGAGTCCAAAAGAGCATCTGACAGATAAGTGACTTAAATTATTTTAATTGATAAGTTTCATTTATTCCGTTTTACTATTAAGTTCTCTATTACAGCAAATAAAAGCATTTAATAGATCGGTTTTATCCCTAAGACCAATGATTTAATTGCCTATTCACCAAATTTCTATTGCCTGTCAACTTAAATTTTTTGACATTTAATTTAAATCTGGCTTGGTTAAATCTACCATACATTTACTTTTATTTTAAATTTGTTTGCTGGAGTGCGATTAATATATTTCCTAAAAGATTTAAAATTTTATTTGTTCTGTCAGATTAAGATTTTCTTTGACATTTATTTAACTTTAATTTTAATTTGTTATGTATTTATTCTAGTATAATTTGAATTTATCTCATGAGAAGCTATGAGTAATAGTCGTATTGACTATAACCAACACGATAGCGATAGGCGTCGCCACCTGTCATGTCATGCTTCTTGTGAGGGCGAAATGTGGACTGCGGACAGTCACTTTGCTACTTTGAATGTGAGGGGAGGATTAAATGATAAAATTGATTAAATTTACACGATGATAGAAGAAAGACGGATTGATATTCTTTGTGTAAATGAAACCAAGCGGAAAGGATGTGAAACCACAACACATGGACCTTATACATCCTACTGGTCAGGAGTTCCGGAAACCAGCAGAGGTTCTCAGGGCGTTGGTGTAATACTCTCTGCTAGAATGAATGAATGTGTGACTGACTTTCAATGTGTAAGCCCAAGACTCCTCTGGGTGAGGCTGAAGGTTGGTCTTACTCGTATCTTTTTGCTAGGGGTTTATGCCCCGCAAGATGCGCAGTGGAACCAGTCTTTAAAAGCTCAGAAAGAGAGGCGGGAGTTTTGGGATAGTGTGACAGATATTTTAAATGGGTGTAACCAGAATGAAAGAATTGTAATGTCGGGTGATTTTAATAGTTGGGTAGGAGTAAAGCGTGATGGATATGACAGTGTTCTGGGAATGTACGGTTACGGCAGAGTAAATGAAAACGGAGAAAATCTACTTGAAATATGTTTGCAGCGAAATCTTGTGGTAACAAACACAATGTTTAACCATAAAAGGATCCACTTGTACACAAGATAAGAAGGACACCAGAGAAGTATAATTGATTTTGTAATTGTGGATGAAAGATTGAAAAAGAAAGTAATGGACACTCGGGCATACCGCGGTGCAGGTATTGACACAGACCACTTCTTAGTAATGAGCCGAATAAGAGGTTTCTTTAAGCGGTGGCGCCATAAAGGTTGAGCGTATAAAAGTTGAGAATTTGCAAGAAGAAGGTATAAAAGAGGAATTCGTTAGTAAATTGACCGAGAAATTTGACAGTTTAGATGAAGCATGTGAGGTTGAAGAATTGTGGAAGCCATTCAAGAAAGGAATCGTGGATATTGCTATAGAAGTATGCGGTGTAAGTAAAAGAAGGAAAGGATGCAAGTTACAGAAAACGTGCGTAGAGGTTCAAAAAGCAGTGTCAGAAAAGAAGAAAGCCTGGCTGGATTGGCTAGCTACAAAAGCCAATCAAAGAACGCAAAAGGCAACGATTGAGGATGTAAACAAGGCAAAGAATGAGTATAAAAGGTTAAAAGGTGTGGCAAAAAAGAAGGAGAGTGATAAAGATGAATTTGATAGAAGGTTATCTGACGATTTCCAAAACATTATTAAACTTTTCTGGAAGTCCATAAGAACAGCCAGAGGTAAAAATACTACCTCGCAATTGGAAAGAATCAGAAACCAAGATGGTAATATGGTAAAAGGAGAGGAATGCGTATTGAAGAGATGGAAGGAATACTTCGAAAGTTTATTTGAGAAAGAGGATACACAAGTACAGGCCCAATTCGAAGACATGAGTGAAAGTTGCAATGAAAGTGAAATTACTACGACAGAAATTGTGGAAGCGTTGAACAGTATGAAATTGGGTAAAGCTGCTGGGTACGACAGGATAACAGTTGAAATGCTGAAGGCTGGACAAAACGTGGTAGCTTGTCTACTGGATCGCCTTTTTAACCTTTGTTGGAGAAGTGGTAGTATACCAGACGACTGGTGCAAGGCCGTTATCGTGCCGCTTTACAAGGGAAAAGGTTCGCAGCAGGACTGTAAGAACTACCGAGGTATTAGTTTACTCAGCATAGTCGGCAAACTGTATGCAAGGATATTGATCAAAAGAGTAACGAATGAAACTGAGAAGATGATATGGGATGTGCAAGCAGGATTAAGAAGAGGAAGGAGATGTATGTATCAGGTCTTTTCCTTACGAGGTATAGTCGAAAAATTCTTGGCTAGAAGTCAGAAGGTCTATTGCGCTTTTATAGACTTGGAAAAGGCCTATGACAGAGTGGTGAGGAGTGAATTGTGGTCTACATTGTCTATGTATGGGGTGAGTGGTAGTTTAATACGAGCACTGAAATCACTTTACAAGGATTCCACTGCTTGTGTCAGGATAAACGGAGCTTGCACGGACTGGTTTAACATCGAAAAAGGTTTGAGACAGGGATGTGTGGCTTCGCCATGGCTGTTTAACTTATACATAGACAATTTTTTAACAGATCTAAAAGAGTGTGTATGGATTAAAAATGAATGATTTGATCGTCAAATGCCTTCTTTACGCCGATGATCAAGTCATATTAGCGTTATCTGAAGAGGAGTTGCAGGCGATGGTTAATGTTATGCATGATTCCCTGAAAATCAAAGAGATGAAAATAAATGTGAGAAAAACGAAAGTAATGGTTTTTGAAAGAGAAGAAAGCATGACAAACTGTGGGGTTTCGATTGAGGGAGAAAGAGTGGAACAAGTTAATGAATTTGTGTACTTGGGTTCAAAATTTACTAGAGATGGAAAGTATGACAGTGACATTGAGCGAAGGGTGTTGGCTGGAAAACAAATGAATGGGGCACTGCATAGCTTTATGAATAGTTAGAAAGTGTCAAAAAAGGCACGTCTGGCGTTGCATAGAGGTGTGTTGGTTCCTACACTTATGTATGGTAGTGAATGTTGGGTTTGGCAGAAGAAGCATGAAAATAGGATTAATGCTGCGGAGATGAGTAGTCTGAGAAGTATAGCCGGAGTGACTCGGTTGGATAAAGTTAAGAATAGTGGGATAAGAAAACGCTGTGGTGTAAAAGAAGATGTGGTCACAGAGATAGATTAAGGAATGCTTAGATGGTTTGGACACGTAGAAAGAATGGATGAAGGAAGATTGACGAAACAAATTTATAAGGCGAGTGTGAATGGGCAAATCGGTAGAGGTCGACCTCGGAGAACATATCTCGATCAGATCAACATTGTTTTGAAGAAAGGCCAGGTCAAGAGTACCAACAACCGAAGAGCATATATGAGAGCACTGATGAAAGTAGAGTAAGCAAAAGATGTGTGTACGAACCGTAGCAAGTGGAAGGAAGTGGTCTCTGCCTACCCCTATGGGAAAAGGCGTGACTTTATGTATGTATGTATGTATTTGTTTAGTGAAATTGAACGAAATTTATATCGACAGAAAATTTACAAAAAAGGGCGTTACGTATCTTCTTGTACGTTTGTTATGCTTATACTGCTCAGTCTGCTGTTACCATAAGTTTTATAGCGAAAATTCTGGGTGGTGAAAGAAACTTTGATCGTTGAATAATTGTATGTGGATTAATTAGTCCACTGACCCCTTACAGAGTAAGGATACTCTCAGACATGATGTTAAAAATGACAAATGTTTTAATTTACGATAATTTTTACCAGACATTTTAAATGCTTGGCCTTAAAACGTTAACAAATTTGTAAATTTTGTAATAATATATTTTGACACAAAGGAAGGGATTAAAAGACTCTATACGCCAATAGAAGAGAGAGGAAAAAGAATAGGGCTTAGGGTAAGTAAAGAGAAAACTAAATACATGAAATTAGATCGAAGAGAAACACACAGAGACATGAACCTAAAAACAGATAATGGGTCTTTCGAAGGAGTGAAGAATTTCAAGTACCTGGGCTCACAGATAAACGAAACAAATGATGTTAGAAAGGAAATACAGTGTCGTATACATAGCGGAAACAGAGTCCTAGCTGTCCTGAGCAATTTGCTTCGACCACACAATCTACCAAGAAAAGTGAAACTGAAGATATACAATACAATAGTGATCCCTGTGGTCCTGTATGGATGCGAGGCGTGGACCGTGACTCTCAGAGATCAAGAAAGGTTACTCTCCTTCGAGAATAAAGTTTTAAGGAAAATATGTGGACCCGTACAAGATCCAGTAACAACCCAGTGGAGGAAACGCACATGTGGTGAAATAAGAGAAATGACGTAAACAGTCATGGATCACTAGCACAATAAGATCCAAAAGGCTCGTATTGGCAGGTCATGTAGTCAGAGCGGAGAGGCAGACCAAATGCAAGAAGGCCACCAGGACGACCTAGACAAAGGTGGAAAGATAATGTAGAGGGAGACGCCAATATGATGGAACTACAAAATTGTAAAGAAGTAGTAAGAGATATGACTAGATGGAGGGCGGTGGTCAAGGAGGCTAAAACGCTTAAAGTGATGTTTGGCCACGTTAAGTAAGTATATTTTGAGTTTAAACAAACCATTTCTTAGATTCTTCTCGATTCTCCGATGTCGAAAGTATTAAATTTATTATAAGGGTCCACTAAAGAGATTCCCAAAACATTTCAACTATGAGACGATATCACACATACATACACACATACATTCACTTCTTCTACTTTCATCAGCGCTTTTATACTTGCTCGTCGGTTGATGGTAATAGCGAAACAGCTTCAAAATAAAGCAGTCGTAGATAAACGGATTTTATTTCTTTTTTTACCTATTTTCAGTCTCCTAAATTCGCAATTTTTCCGCAGTATTGAATTTTTTGGCCCACTAGTGCGTACCTATATCGTTATTTATTAGTAGACCCTTAGATATCGTTGACACAGGCTCTCATAAACTTGTTCTAAAAACAGAATTTAAAAAAAATATATACACTTGACCATTTCAAAGCAACCCGCTGGTAATTTTATTAATTATATGGAAACTAATAAAACTACTATTCACACTATTAGTCATCAACTCCTAAAAATTCACTGTTTTTGGATTCAGAATCTCTATATTTATGGAATTATAAAAAGGCTGTTCTAAATAATATGCCGATTCAGAATTTACAACTGTTTTTTATTATATTATTATTGAAACATTACGATTTTAAAAAATAAATTTACATGGATAGTTTCAATCTTACTTTTTATGCATTACCTATGGTTTTACAGAAAGAAGCTGCTGTTATTTCTGCACATATTGTACATGAGAGTTCACTAAATTAAAAACTACAGACATATCAAATTTATTTTTATTTAATTGGTAGAGTTGAACAAACCAATATTGCATAAAAAAGTAACAACAGTTTTTATTTAAAAATTGACAATATCAATTTAAAATTAATCCACCAAAATATTAGTCGGCCATCTACAAAATTTGATTGCTGAATAGATGCAGCATTAATAATCTTTACACTCAAAAAAATAGGTATTTAGGATTCGGAGTTTTCTTCTTCGGGTTTTTGATTACTGTCTCCCGCTTCTTTTCCTTCGTCATTTTTCTTGCCAGCCTCGGGAACCCAAAGACCTGAATCTACGCAGCGCTTCATGTGGTATTTTGCTTGTTCCTCGTCCATATTTGCGATCGTGTCTTGAAGAAGTTTAATGTCTTGTGATTCAAAGCATTTTTTCAGTTCGTCGGGAAGACTTTCAAACACTTCAATCGGATCTAATCCGCCCGGTCCCAGTCGCTTTTGCCGTTCTTCCTCTTCAGCTTCCTATCAATTGTTACAAAAGTTAAGAAAATAATCAATATCTTATAAAAAGTTTTACCTTTATAGCTTCTTCGATTTTTTCTGCTGCTCTCTTTTTAATTCTTTCTTTAAATTGAAACAATTCATCATCAAATGATTGTTTATACTCCACTTCTGCTACCTGAATTTTAGAGAAAAAGGCATCAACACAAGCTCTTGGATCATAATCAAGTTGTTTGGCAAGTTCGAGAATATACTGCATACATATAGTCTGGTGAGCTACATGTGACATCAGATCATGTTTCTGAAATGCAAATTAATAATTTCTTTTATGCCCGATTTCATAATGAAAATATCTAGGTGCGACCTGAGAGGTCCACACGACTAACTTCCCAGAGGATTAACAGAGATTAACAAAATACCATATGTTTTGTTGTTATAATTATTATTATTTTTAGTATTAAAATTATTATAAAAAACGATTTCAAATTGTTTACAACAAATTATAATTGTAATTAACAATATTCTGTTTATGTCAACCGTATTCTTTCAAACTCTTTCTTATCATTGTTTATAACAATTGAATTTTTTTTTAATTATTATGATCAATAATCATTTGTTAGTAACAATATTTAATTGTTATAAACAATGCTTGATTATTACTAACAATAATTTTTCACTGTTATAGCGTCTTCTCTCAATACTGACACAAGTTTAAAATTCTCCAATTGCTATTTTTGTTCCTAATTCTATCTCTTTTTATGAAATATTGTCATCATATTTTTCATAAAAATATTTCTAACAAGCATATATATTATTCAAAAGATCTTAAAATTCTGTTTTAAAAATAGTATAATTTATAAATTGCAAAATTCAGGTAGTTTACCATTTTTTTCAGTTTTTTGATTCTCCATAAAAATTAGCCAGACCGATTTTGCTGAAAATCTAATCAGTTCTAAGTTGCGTAATTATGCGTCGAATGCAATTGGTCCCACGTCGCCGCATTGACGCTTTTCAGATGTACTTGTATCGCTGTATACTGCATATATCCTGGGTAGACAGAATAACCAACGAGGAAGTGCTAAGGAAAATAGGTAAAGGTAAAGAACTGCTGACAACCATCAAAGAACAAAAGCTCCAATACTATACATACATATAGTCACGCCTTTTTCCCGTAGGGGTAGGCAGAGATCACTTCCTTCCACTTGCTACGGTTCTTACACACATATTTTGCTTCCTCTACTTTCATCAGTGCTCTTATACATGCTCGTTGGTTGTTGGTACTCTTGACCTGGCCTTTCTTCAAAACAATGTTGATCTGATCGAGATATGTTCTCCGAGGTCGACCTCTACCGATTTGCCCATTCACACTCGCCTTATAAATTTGTTTCGTCAATCTTCCTTCATCCATCCTTTCTACGTGTCCAAACCATCTAAGCATTAGTTTATCTATCTTTGTAACCACATCTTCTTTTACACCACAGCATTCTCTTGTCTCACTTTTCTTTACTTTATCCAACCGAGTCACTCTGGCTATACTTTCCAGACTTACTCATCTCCGCAGCATTAATCCTATTTTCATGCTACTTCTGCCAAACCCAACATTCTCTACCATACATAAGTGTAGGAACCAACACACATCTATGCACAGCCACGCGTGCTTTTTTGGAACTTTCTGGCTGTACATCGGGCAAGTTATGAGGGGGGAGCAGTACAAGTACCTCTGACTCCTCATCGAAGGAAAGATCGAGGGCAAATGATCTGTGGGCAGACGGCAGAAGTCATGGCTAATGGATCTGCGTTGATGGTTCGGACGGACATCTATATAGATTTTCAGAGGTGCGGTTTCACACACCATTATAGCCAGTTGGATCACCAACCTTCGTAGGGAGACAGCGTTCTAAGAAGACAAAGTAGTTTTGCACTCTATAATGCCTTTCAATTTCTCCACTTCCTCAATAAAAATGATCTCATCTTCTTTTGCGAAATTTGAGGATCACTTCACTTATAGTTTTGTGTTTGCTTTTTCCATTAAGAGTACACAAAAACTTCACAATCACAATGAAGTCCACAAGCAGCAAAACTGAAAGGTCTCTCTCTTTCTCTCTCTCTACTCTCTACACTTTCCACAGTCCACATTAAATAATGATAACTTGCTGCAGCTAACCGAATGTTGGTATTAAATCATAACAAAAATTATAATAATAAAGAACTGAAATAAATTCAATCCAACAGGCTATTGACCGAAGTCCTTCTGTCTATTGTTAGAAATCATTCATATATATGACATTATAGACAGTTGAATAGATATAATTTGATAAAGGTGAAAAAAAAAAAAATTAATGTTCTTGTTGTATTTATTCAAGGATGGTAGTGCGAGGGTAACGATGTAATGGTTGTGCTTCAGGGTCTCTTTTCATTGCAAATTTCTCCACAAATTTGACATTTTTGGCATTCGCATAGAATCTATGGAAGAGATAATCCAGGCGATCTACAATAGGCATTACATCTGTTAGCTCATATAAGTTATTTGGAGGATTATGTAGGGGATTATTAGGGTGACAAATTTTATTTGATCTTCCTAAGTGCTGATGTTTCAGCAACTTTCATCTTTTCTTGGCTGTTGCTTTACAGTTAAGGAAGACGATGTGTCCATACTCTATCATCGGTCTACATATTATTTTGTAAATGCTACTGGCTGTTTTCACATTGATACCCTTATTTCTGTATGTGAATCCTCTAAAGTGCTTGGCTCTGGATATCATGCTCTTCTTTTTTTTGGAGATGCGTGTTGAAATTGAGTTTGATATTGTGATTCCCAAGTATTTGGTTGTTCTCGTTGGGCTGAGTAGTTGTTGCAGCATGGTAACTGTAGATGTTTGAGCGAGATGATGATTGAATATCATCAAGTGAGATTTGGTAGGGTTTGGCTTCAATCGCCATTTATTAAACCAATTGCATGTAGAGTCAGTGAGTCTTTGTAGGTTGTCCATAGTTCCTTCAATAAATTTATCGTGGGAAACCAACACTGTGTCATCTGCAAACTGAAGCATATAACCCAGGTATAAGAAATGATCTGGGTCGGGAAAGTGATGATTATAAATGCCTGCACAGTAAAGATTATAAAGGAGGGAGGAAAAATGCGATCCTTGTAGTAAGCCCGGCTGCAGGGAGAATACGAATGAACAGGTTTTTAACACTTTCACTTTTAGCCTTCTTTCTAATAGTAGGGAATTGACTAGAGAAAGTAGCTGCCTAATATAAATAAAAAGACAACCTTAATCTTATAAACTCATGTCTAAATACCGACTGATGGTTGAGATCATTAGATCTTAGCCATTCCATGTATACCAACTGTAGTTATTTGCTCTAAATGGCCTTTTTGTTAAAGACAATTAATATTTCAATTATGAAATGGGTAGACCTTAAAAGTGCATTTAAATGGAACTTTAACTAAATATCTCAATTAACTAAATAAGCGTTTAGGATCTTACTATGAAATTGGGCATTACATATACCTATTATGGTAATTGGCGATTTATTCATTGTTTTTCTGAAATGGGTAGAGCAACAAAATTAGTTGTTTGGAAACAAATTATAGTATTATTTGTCTGACGACCTTATATATTGGCTGTGCTAGTAGACATGCATAATTTTAAACAAATTTGTAGGTACATCATATTTTTGGTAATTCAAATGCAATGTTCAAGTTTGGTTATCACATTGATAAATGTCTTTTTGAATAAACTTAATATAAGGATACGATCTACAGAAAAAGGTAAATTGTATCTAAAACATTATTTGTTTACAAACCTCTTCCATTTCTAAGTTGACACACCATACCACCAAATAATTTGCAGTATTTTCACAGACTAGATGATTATGGCTTTTGAGAAAGGCTCTGGAATCATCATATTTTCTCAACATTCCAAAATGTTTAAGATCTTTTTCATTTTCTTTAATGAATTTATTTAATCTGGCCTCCTTTTCTACTTCAGTGAGGTTTTCATCTTTTGGATGAGTAGCCTTCTTGTTGATAACTGTTTTGGCAAAACCAGGCTTACTAATTGTATCAACATTCCAAGGTGTTAACTAGAAAAATTACAGGTTAAAATGTTTACCCAACTTTATTTGACAATACTAGTATACCTTATCTTTTTTTTTAATTTCAGCTTCTTCCTTTTTAATGGTTTCTCCTTCAATATCTAATTGTTGTAAAGATTTTTTGATTTCATTTACATATTCAGCATTTGATTTTTCTGCTTCAACCAATTTTTCTTTAAGTTCGTTACTCTTTTTAATATGTTCAGTCTTCAGCTTTTCTAACTTTTCATATTCTTTTTTTCTTTCTTCCATCCTCTCAACTCTAGCTTGATGTCTCCATCGAAATAATGATGGTGTATCAATGTTGGGATGAGTTTCATCCTCATCATCTGAAATCTATAATTGAAAATTTCTTAATATTTAAAAAAGTAAACAAAGTTTAATTTATAGTTGTTGGGAGAAGCCAAATATCTTTAACGGATCTATTTGCTTAAAATGATTCAAGATTTAAAAATAATATATTAAAACACCAAACATCTCTTGAATACTTAAAACCATTTAAGAACATTTCTTGGCTATAACTAATAACTATTAAGTTCATCTAGATTTACTTTAAATAAAGCAGTTATACGTGGGTACTTATCTTTTAATTTGACACTTTTTTTAATTTAAAAACAATCAGTAAGCAAGAAATTTATTAATTTTAAATTTTAAACGGTTTTATTTTATTATCACACCCAAAGAAAAAAAAACAACAGAAATATTCTATATATATGTAAAAATGTAGCTACCTCGATATTTTGCCATTTACTATAGTCGACCATAATGAATTGTAATATAAGAAATTATGACTGTATTTAGTTAGTATTAGATCTTCAGCTAAAAAATCAGAAAGCTTTTAACTTGGACGTTTAACAAAATGTCACGACATCAATCTAACCCTACTCTGCCATTTTTTAATAATTTTTCTTCTTTTTGCCTTTTATTCTAGTCAAAGTAAGGTTACACATGCACTAAATTCTCACAACGTAGACAATAAACGGAAAGATCTTTTATTGTACCGTTGAGTCACTAAAATTATACCGAATTAAATATTATTGTACAAAGCCAAAAAAGAAAAAGAAAAAAGTAATTTTTTTAACGGACCATCCCAAAAAATCATGGACATAGAACAACATAGAACATAGAATCTTATAACCAAAAGGAGACAGCTTAAAATTAAAGAGATTGGTGATGGCGACAATAAACAAAAATATAGCAAACTTAGCAAAACGATCAGCAGGAGTATAAATAACGACAAAAACATGTACATAGCATCAATATATACATCGAAAAGCATGCTAACTCAAACCAGCCTCAAAATCTTTTTAAAAAAGTTACAAAGCTTTCAAAAACATTCAAAACATATCACCTTCCAATAAAAGACACACATGGAGTTAGGTTGACAACAAAAACTGAAATCATAGAACGATGGCGGCAATACTGTGAGAATCTGATGGCATCAGAGAAAGATAATGCGCAGAGCGACGAGAATTTAGAAAATATCCAGCAACCTCCTATATTAAAATCCGAAATAGAAGCCGCTGTGCGCAAACTTAACAGTTACAAAATAAAAAATAGAAACTTTCTGGCTTTCTGCTGGAGATTGGGTTGCAAAAAAATATAGCTTATGATTTTGTACCTCACAGTTACTTGTAGCATCCACCAATAATATTTCTGACGACTGAATAGGTACTTTGCAGCACGCTGCATTATTGGGGTGCACAATGAAATCGCATAGTCTTCTTCGTTGTGGATTATCTTATGAAATGTGTCTAAAGAATGTTCTAGATTCTTTTCTAGTTGCAAAAATATACTTTCGCCTGATCTATCCCCATTCTGGCGTTTGAAATTAGATTCCCATAGTGTTACAGTTTTTAGTTCTATCTTGGGTTCGGCGATTGAAACTCTCGATCCAGTAACAAAACAATGTTTATTTCAATACAATAAATTCTACTGTTATTAACCACTTAGATATTCACTTAGCTACACAACTTTTACAACTTTATAAAACTATTTACATTTATTAATTCATAAACACATAAGCTGATACTGATTCTTGTTATGATCGTTTCCCCTTTTATATTTCCGATATCACAATTCCAGATCATTCTACCTGTTTCTCCATTATTCGACGCGGATTCGAGAGGTTGCGCGACTTTCCTAGGCCTCGTGGGCGGCTACAACGGAAAGCGGTCGAATACGTACCCTCGACGCTGTCGATTTCTCGGTTGCTGACAGGACTGGATTTGTAACAATAGATTGGAAAAATCTTCTTTCGATGGAAAATAGTATCTGTCACATACAACTTCATCATATTTTTCACCTAGATCTCCCATTCTGCTAAAACAGAAGCTGTTATAGGCTGAAGCAACTGAATGTACCCTTTTCAAACAATTAAAGAATCTCTTTCTTTGTTTCTTCCCCTATTGGTCTTTTTGTCAAAGCTGCCGCACTATTTATTGTATGATTGTGAGAATTTTTGATAGAAATCATACATGGCCACTCCCCAACCATATTGTCAACATTCTTAGGTTTTGTTCGAGAATGAAATACATTTTTTTTAATAACTCAGTAATTCTGCTGGACAATTAATATTTTTTGAAGAATGTTTTCTTTTCCTTACTCCTTTTAATTTATTTACTTTAGCTTTAAACTGGCAATGATAAACTTTTTTAAACACATGCTTTCTGACTTTTTCAACTGGAGTAAGTATTTATGGTAATAGTAATATACCATGTATTTTTTTATATTAGTTCTAGATCATGAACCAATCGCTAAAAAAGAAGTATTCAGGAATATGTCCCTGATTTTATACCTGTATTCTTAAAATATTAAATCGCCAAACCATCAAGTATTCCAATTTTTCCATAGTAAAACATCAGATGCACGAGACGTTTTCGCCAAGTTTATTTACCGAGTTAAAAAAAATATTTTATTTTGAAAAATATAACAAAGTAACGGTACACATTATAAACTATCAAGTTTGTTTCGAGGTTACTTGTCAATCTTGCATGAAGTTTTTTACCATTTGAAAATTTTTTGATATACGATTTTTTTCAGTGATTGATAAAAAGGAATTAATTAGCGTAAAAATGCTGAAATATTTGAAAGAAATATCATAAGATAATCAAGAAATTTATCTAATGGACAAAAACGATTCGAGATAACCCTTACATATACTAAACTTGATTATTTTGTATCAATGGAATATGGAGATTTTATGGAGAATGGAAAATTGTAAAATATATTCACTCATTCTTTAAAAACATAACAAAATACAATTTACACATGTCTTGCTTTTTGGGTACACCCTCTATAAGTATACATGAATATATAGATAAGCATGTTGAAAGCAGAGGAAACCAAACAAATTTTGTTCAAAATTTGTTTTTCTAATTTCAAAAATAAGAGTTATCTGAATCACCATGTACAAATTTGAAAGCATCACAGAAATCGTTTTTTTAAGTATAGCATTAGTGTTCCACTGGAACAAGAGAGCTGAATCTGATAATTCTTACGGTTGTCTTATCATGGTGAGGTTTTTTAGGATAGGTATGTAGATAAAAACGTATTTTCCTCTTATTCACTTACCTCAACTTCGTCCTTAGTTTTGAAAGTTGTTCGGATTTTACTGGAATTGACAATGTGGTATAAACATGGATATTTCAAGAGGCGTTGGATGAATGTAATGATAGGATATCTGTCAATGGGATTAATATCAACAATCTGATATATGCGGATGACACGGTTCTTGTTGCCGACTCCCTGGAAGGACTGCAGGAACTGGTAAGCCGGATTGGACTAGGCGAAAAAGATCTAAGAATCATTTCAGTAGTTAAACAACAGGAATTCAAGCGCAAAGGAGTGGGGGGAGGAGTGGGGAAGTGGTAGGGGTAGGAGTGGGGGTAGGTGTGGTGGAGTGGGGGCAGTGGTGGAGTGGGGGTGAAGTGGGGGAAGTGGCGGGAGAAGGAGTGGGGAGATGACATTGTTGACATATGACATTGTTGACATATGACATTGTTGACATATGTCATTGTTGACATATGACATTGTTGCCATTGTTTACATACGGCATGTTGCATTGTTGACATATAAAATCATTGTTTACATACGGTATTGTCCCCATCGACTCGATTAAGAGGGTTCCGTAAGCACGTTGAAAAGTGGTGTGACGTAAGCGTTGAAAAAAACTTGGTTTTTCGGAGGTTCGAACCTGAATCCTTTGACTTACTAAACGGATAGCTATACCATGTAGCTACTATGCATATTAATTTTATCGTGCAAGATTGGATATAAAAATATATATTTGTGACATCATTATGTTAAAAATAACCTTCAACTACCAGATAATAAAAATGAATGAAAATATGTTGATTTAACGTGACATGCGTTATTAGTTCAGGTCGCGCTTGCTGGCCGCTGCGATATAATATAGATAGGTATACATACGGGGGCGCATGAACATTTTCAACGCTGTTAATCATAATTTCTGAGGCCGTGAAGGAATATCATTGGTAAATATCTGAGTTTTCGAACAATGTATACAAGTAAAATATACAGGGTGCATTAAATTTTTTTATTCTATGTCATATTATGAAGTACGAAGAATGATAATGACAAATGACGTATTAACAAAGCTATAAGAACGTAAAATTTGGTGATTTAATCATCAGTATCACAATGACTTCAGACGAGTACAGAAGGAAATTAGAAGAATTCGGTGAGCATGTCCGTCAGTTGAGCAGAGATATAAATTTCTACAAAGAAAAAACTAGAGTATTGAAGCATTTGAAGAATCTGAGTTTGTGGGATAAAGTTTTCAGTTGCCAGAGTAGAAGACCTTCACCAGAAGTACCTGTGTCAAAAATAGATAACAACTCTAAAAATGTCACGACTATCATTAATCATTCTGACAGCCGTTTTGAATGATGTATTCTATACAAACGTACCCACTGATATAAAAATTCTAAAGATATGCTTCGATGATGCAAGAAAAAACTGCAGTCAATCGTCATGGGCAATAATGAAACATGAAGTAGTAAATGATGGACGACTACCGGTGTTTTACAAGGAGATACCAAAAGAAAATAACTCATTCTACAAAATAAAATTCCTATTTAATGATGGAACTCAAGAGGAAAGAGAATGGCAAGCTACACCTTTCAAGGAGACAACAGATGTCAACATAAAAAATGATAAAATGTTTTCAATACAATATATTTGATATTAGCAACTTTAATCATTTCAATAATTAATTTTTTCATAAAAACTATGAAAAAGTATAGATCATCTTGTAGTACATGAGAAAATAAACAATTCAACAGATATACGAGGTGTTTTAATAAAACTAAATAATAAAAATAATAATATATTTATTGAAGAAACAAAAATTTACAATATTTTTCTACTTGGGTAATACAACATATGTAAACCATTGATGTAATTGATTAACATTTCGTTGGGTGCACATGAATTTTCCATTGGCGTGGTTAGGACAATACGTAATGGTGGGCTGGAAGTTTTCCGTATTCAATGATGAGTCATCATATAGCGTCACATCGTAAATTATTGGATACACTGCAAGCTCAGCACACTTTGTTTTCAAAAAGTCAGCTTTCTGATTTCCTCTTACATAAATGCACTTAACTGAATGTAGTAGATATTTCTCCAAAATGGCATTCATTTCACTATAGTCAATATCTCCAGACTGATATGATATTCCATGAACAAATTTTTCCAAGTATTGTGTAGTTTTTTTATCTTTTCCGCTCACATCAGCATAAGGTGTTGGAGGCTTGAACAAAAAGTTGGATCTTTGACGACCAATCTAAATTGTCAATTCTTTTGGATGGAAGACGCCATCGAGCGTAAAACCTTGAATGTCAACGAATGCGATTCTCATGATGGTCAGCGTTGAAATGGCGAGCACGAACGGTAGTCGACCACTTATATTATGCTTTTCACAACCTCCGTCAGAGGGAAGTACTCTAGCAGACAATCATGCACGATGATGCAATAGGCCTTAGTATCAGCAGGAAATCCTTTAGCAGACTCAATCTCCAGCTTTATATCCACTGTCGATGATTTCATGCTATCTTCCTGCTTCGAGCAATCTATCACGAATAATGCATGATCTTTGAATGCTGAGTAGTCCAAAATTGGATGAACTTGTGTGGAATGTGTATAGCTCGAGTAGAAACTGGTATAGTTGTAGTAGGCAGTGACATAATCGTTTCTATCGAAATCCAACTGCATTCTTTCGTTTGGCCAATATTCTCCATTCAATGATAGTCTGATGCTAGATATGTTGATGTTATCAAAGGTAGTGACATCACTGTCGAGTTTATTGCGTATATTCTTCTGGAAACAAACGATAACGTAACGTGGACGTTCCACTGCGGCGCTGGTTTTAACTGCCCAAATTTCATTCTTTGCACTTTTTGTGAGCGCAGGTAATTCGCTGAGACTCCATTTTCTGAATGGAATCATTATTGGTGTATCATTCTTGATGGGTTGCATCAATTGTAGTTTGATTTCATCGTTGGGAAATATATGCTTGACCTTCAGTACCATACTATCTATCAAAACTTTGACTTTAGTAGTAGTCGTTACACCAGTATTGTTAAGTTCCTTGACAATTACGCTATCTTTATCGTCACGTGCTCGAACTAGACGAATTGTTTGTCTTCCGTAGACAATCGAACTGTAGTCATTGAATACGTTAAAAATGTGCTTGAGGGGTATCAACAAACTGAACGACTTATCCACAGCATTCAGGAACGGTTTTTCGGGGTACGTCCATCCAGCCGTCGCCAAATGTTTGGAGTCCTCAGGTTTACAGCAAAGGAATCCTCGTACAGTACTAACAATTCCAGGATCTCTGATCACTTCTATCTCTCTGGCACTTTTCACATAAGTGCACGAATCGAAAAGAAACGCTCCACAATTGGGAGCCAATCACACGTTACCATCTCCTTCAATATCTAATTTTCCTTTGATTTCCAACAAAGATTCATGCATCTGCTTGATTCACATTAATCTCCACCATATCATTATTATCGAATGATTTCACGTACGGGATGTAGGATCGATACTCTTCCTTCCGGATAGTTTCATCATATTGAGGTCGACGGTAAATATCGAAAATTGGGTTCATCCTCATTTGATCGAACGATGCTGCAGATGTTGTCGGTGATTGCTCAGAATGAACGTACTTGCGTTTTAACATCTCTTACTTTCAATCCAACAGATTGGAGAAAAATAATATTTTCTGAAGAGAGCTGGTCACGTCCCTTGGAAGACCTCGATGATACTGATAGGTTTGAAGTGGGTGGTCCCCTTTTATGCTGAATTACCAAACCCATTTAACGTTCTTTCAAGTCCAAATGCAAAGTACTTTTCTCTCCTCGGAAATTCACAGGTCTGAGATCTTGATCCAACACTCTAACACTGATGTTGGTGATCTCTGCTAAGTTACTTCTCACAGGCAAATAGATGGGGGTATTGGGACGTTCGTTGATTGCAAATCCAGGATCGACTGTAATGGGAAAGCTCAATATAGTATGGGCCGGTCTGTCCCCGTAGAAGGCTCCTTCGGTAATGTTGCAATCGAAATGTAAGCTAGATACTTTAAGAATATTTACTGGTCGATCTGAAGAGTGCACTATACCAGGCTCCAAGATCCTTTTAGAAAACCCTAATAATTCTCCAAAACTATTATCGTTTTCGAAACTGATGGCGTGCAATCGACTATAGATTTCACACTCTAAGGTGTTGTTGTTTGGTTTCAATGAGAAATCTGTATTATTCAAATGCATCTGAATATGACTCTCAATGTTTTCAATCTCATAACAACCTGTTGGCAGCTTGATTTCCTTCAATACTGAACGATTATTATTTTCGTAGTAGTAAAATTTTTCACCGTCGATGTTTGGTATGGAATGGTAAGTGTGAAATCCTAGTACAGCTATGTAATAACTCTTCCTGGGATGTAGTATGATCGGTGTGGAAGGGGTGAAAGAGAACTCGTTGGTAGTACTAGTCAGCGTGAGCAGCTGAGACATGACTGATGACATTACTAGTGGTACAGAAATATTTATAATAAAACCATCATCGACATCATATTATTTATTAATAGATTACGGCCCCTCTACATTTCAAAAAATAATTACAACCGTGACAATCGTACTGTGAACTGACAGGTCCATCCACATGTGTTTGGGCATCTGGCCTATTATAATGAATGAAACATGGTAAACGAATTCTCAAATCGAAATAACACTGATAATCGTTTGGTAATTTATGCCAAACATTCAACAATTCCCATGGTCTAGCATGTTGTATTAAATATTTGATTGGAAATTCCTTCAATTCATCTTCGGAAAAGTCTTGCAACCTCTTCTCACCATGTAGGAATGCTAAAACGGCTTCCATTATTATACAAAAACTTCAAGCAGAGATGTCCACAGTTGATCTGATTATAGTTTTGAAACTGATCGTTGTTGTAGTATAGTTTGATTTTACCCAGATATCGGACAAGTTCTTTCGGTGGCTTCAGACATCCAAATGAATCAAAATACTCAACGACATCATTTATCTTTCTATAAGCTACCCAATGAGTGCCTTGATTCTTCGACACATCTAAATTTAGAATTGCAGTTTCACGTTTACGAGGACCACTGCTTGGCAAATTGTCTCGCATAAAAACGCCTCGAAAATGTGGTATCTTCAAGAACTTTACATACTCTAACAACTCGGTATCATACAGCGGTCTATTGGGTAGCTTCATTGGGAGTTTTTTGTTTTTTTTAAATATAAACCAAAACCTCCTTTGGCGTTTTTACGCAAGTACAGTCCTTTACCAATAGCTTCCATGGCTTTATTGTGTCGATGATCTTCTTCCAATTTCTTTTTCGCATTCCTCGCATCGATAATTGTCTTCGCTATCGCACCACTTCCCCCAGCAATGCTACCGAGAGCACCAAGGGCTGCAAAAATTGGCAACAGTGGTAGAATACCTCCAGATTTTGCATTGAAAGGTATGATGCGTGGAATTCTGATTTTATTTTTTCCACCAGCTTGCTTGATGGCGAGTCTAGCAGCTTTCAGAGCAATCAAAGCAGTCTTCTTTAGATTGGTCGGGGGATTCTTCTTCAGAGATTTCCAATTTTACCCACGATATGTCTTTGGAATGAGCATCCCATACCAAGCTTACGTTTCGCTTTCATTCCGGAAGTAACTAATGAGGCTGCAACTCTCTCTCCAAACTTGGCGTCTGTTGATTTCACTCGTTGCCAAGCAGCGTTTTCCAATACTGAATCGGCTCTGTGACGATCTTCCAGAGACTTGTGCTGCGAGTATGCAATGTCGTGTTGTTTGCAAGCAGCGTCTAGAGGATTAATGCCAGTATCTCCACGAGCCAATCGTTTTTGTAGTTTAGTTCCAGCTGCAAAATAAATGAAATATTAGTAATCGTTTGCATCGTCCAGTAATACGACTTACGTCCACAATACTGATAGCCTCCGGGTAGATGGAGCTCAAAAGGTAACTTGTTTATCAGGGAATTCAAAACACCTTCTCCCTCGTACGAAGACATCGAAAATGATAAAAGTGGAACTGTAACACCTATATTTATAGAATAACATAAACGTCAATCATGTCACAAGATGAAGGATATTCAACAAGAACAGTCGTTACCTATTGAAAATTTAGATTTTCATACATCATCAACGACCCTTGGTAAACATGGTAAATTATTGCCCAATTCATTTCGAGCAATAGTATGTGGACCAAGTGGTTGTGGTAAGACGAACGTCATGTTGTCAGTAATTTTCAATCCAAATGGTGCAAAATTTGAAAATGTTTACGTGTACTCCAAGTCATTGTATCAACCGAAATATCAACTACTCCAAGAGGTATTGAATGGAGTTAAAGAGGTTGGCTACTTCCCATTAAAGGATAATGATGATATTATAAGTCCATCAGATGCAAAACCCAACTCTATATTCCTATTCGATGATGTAGCGTGTGATTCCCAACAGAAAATCCGGGAATATTTTTCAATGTGTAGACACAAGGATATTGATGCTGCCTACCTTTGTCAGACCTACTCGAAAATACCTAAACAGCTCATACAAGACAACTGTAACCTGATTGTACTATTCAAACAAGATGAAATCAATTTGAAGCACGTATTTGATGAACACGTATCACCAGACATGAGTTTCGAAGACTTTAAACGCTTGTGTTCGAAATGTTGGAATGTTGCATATGGTACTTTTGTGATTGTCAAAGATTTCGATATAAATGATGGTAGATATCGTCAAGGGTTTGATAAATATATAAAAATATAAGTACCATATACCATCAGATCATTCCTCATCATGATGTCGTTAAGTCGTGTTGGCACACACAAATACAAAAAGCGCAGCAAACTGATTAAACGTGCTGCCTCCCCCTCTGATCCTGATTTAAACAAAGACGATCAAATAGCTGCACGCAAACGCAAAATTGCAGAGCTCACCCGTTCCATTAGGAAAAAGTACTTGGCATTGAAACTAGGTAGATCGGAAAAAGATGAATCGCTTATCAGAATGTTCAAACCCATTTCGGAGCCACTACATGAGATTGTTAAATCCTCAAAGATCAATAATGCATTGAGAAGTATAAAAAAAGAAGAATCACCAACTAAAGAAAGAAGAGGTAGAAGAAAAGGAAAGAGTAGGACAAGAACAAACACAATTTCTCCCAATGGAAGAAGTAGGCAGAATAAGTGCGAGCACAAGTGGACAAGATAATGATGATGAAGTTTTTCACGAAAATATACCTGAACAAAATATTTCAGATAATCTTATGGATGAATATCTAGATCAATATCCGGTCATGTCACATCCATATATCAAAGATCATTGGTCATATAGTGAAAAAATAGATACAATGTATGGACCAACTTATGATCCCCAAACATCAAAATGGTATCTAGGAACACAATTAATTGACTTTGATAAAAGGACTGGCTTTATCAAGATTGAAGGTAAACAGATACGAGGAACCCCAGGACTGTATAAGCTCATCTTCTATGATGATCCTACGGATTTTAACGAAGAAGATGTGCAAGCTTACAGGGCGCTATTGAAATTGAGTGATCGCTATATTAATAAAGATGGAAGACTCAAAGGTTCTACGAGATGGAAATACACAGAAATCATAAAACCGCTCATAATGGAGTTGCGAAAAGGTAGAAGACGTTCAACGACTGGTAATGGTTTGACAATAACGTACAATGAACAACCGGTGGAGTATATTTATTGGGATGATCCAAATGAACTCGTTGATCGTTTGAAGCTGTTGATAGCTTCCAAGGCAGCTGGAAACACCTCACTCGATAATGAAATAGTTGCCATAATCAATGAACTTCGGGAAGCTGGCTATATATACTAATAACACTGACAATGATGAGTCATTTGAACAATGAGTCTGAACAAGTTCGGACACAGATATGCTCCACTGATGCATTGAATGTGATTGACAACAAAATAAATAAATTTGAAGAATTCATTTAGAGGAACCCTCCAACGGCCAGTGAACATATGTCAACGAAAAAGTATGTAGATGATGTGATTTCACAAATTAAATTTGATTTCAAGTTGGCCATTGATAAATATACTAAAAAAGTGCGAGGGGTACTCGATGAAAAAGTGAGTAAAGTTGAAATTGATAAGCTTAATACGAAACTTAATGAAAAAATCAGTAGTCACGCAAACAGTTCTACAAACCGCATTGATGCACTACCAAATCAAATGATCAATGCCTTGAAAAATATCGAAGGATCAATAAATAGACTTAATAGTAAAAATACCCTTTGATAGTATGGCTTCAACAGAAAAAATTCAACTCGTTGATGAGCTTCATGCATCAGCCCGCAAGACTTACCCTAGACGACGAACTATCATCAAGGGCTTAGATGATTTATGGCAAATTGACTTGGCCGAAATGAGACATAATGCACATCAAAATAAAGGTTTCAAAATGATTTTGGTAGTTATCGACTGTTTTTCTAAATACCTATGGACACGCCCACTCAAAACTAAGACGGGTGAAGAGATCACTAAATCTTTTGCGGATATACTGCACCAAGCTAATCGTATACCAAAAAATCTGCAATCAGATCAAGGAACAGAATTTTTCAATATTAAATTTCAGAACTTGATGAAAAAATATAATATAAACCACTATAATACATTCACTGTGAAAAAGGCTGCCATTGCTGAACGGGTGATAAGAACACTCAAAAATAAACTCTACAAGTATTTTAGTCTGAATGGAAAATACAGATGGATTGATGTATTGTCAAAAATTACCAAACAATATAATGACACCAAGCACAGTAGGAAACCTACTGAAACCTACTGAAGTGAACAAGTCTAACGAGAAAGAGATTTTACGTCAGAGATATAGTCATTTAAAAATTGCTGGTCCACGTAAGCTCAAAGTTGATGATATCGTGCGGATATCCAAGTCCAAACATATTTTCGAAAAAGGGTACACGCCAAATTGGACGACAGAGTTATTTAAAATCATTAAAGTTAAAATAACCAATCCTGTAACATACTTACTCGAAGACATGCATGGTCAGCCAATCAGCGGTGCTTTCTATGAGGAGGAATTGCAGAATACCAAGAATCCCGACATTTACCTCATAGAAAAAGTATTGAGAAGAAAGGGAAAGAAAATGTACGTCAAGTGGTTAGGACTCGACAAAAAACATAACAGTTGGATAGAAGACGTCGATTTAGTATAGAATGGAAAACACGAACAAAGTTCTGCAGTCAGGGGGGCCTTTTCATCTCCATCATCAAGAATCACAGTTCGGATAAGTTTGGTAAAGAAGGAGGGGGATATAAATATATGCATGAAGTTGATTTTAGTCTCATTCAAGTTTGTATCTAGCTATGTCGAGTCAAGATAGTGCTAGTATGCTAGATGTAAGTGACGTCGAGATAACACCATCACCACCAGCATCTTTTAGCATCAGATGGAGACTAGCTGTTGGAAATGTTCCAGAGCAAAAATTACAATTGGTCTTTCAATAACTGATGTCATTGCTGATATGAAATATCAAGTGACATTGACACAAGTCAAAGTTTGAAGGAACAATTAAAATCTCTACTATCAAAGCTAATTTCATTTTACGAATAATTTGTATTTTTTTTTTAATAAAATTGTTGATTTATGCATGTGTTTTTTTAATATCGATCTCTCTTTACACTCAAATAAAACTCAAAAATAAAACAATTTTTTTTTATTAACTTACACATATGATTACATAATTTTAGTTTACACAGTAGATTACATAAAAATAGGTTACATATAATTTTTTTTTTTTAATTATAAAAGTGGAACAGAATGAAATTATAAAAATAATGATATCAGGAATGAGGAATATGTAAAGTTATTATTTTTTATATCTCTACGCAAACGGTTCTAATTCTAATTATTCTATACTGTAATGACCCCATGGTAGCGTGTTAAATGATCCCGAAATTAAATATCTTTTATCATCCTCAGGGCTTAAAGCAATTTTCGATTGTTCTATGCTAAATACGTCATGTTTATAGGATCGAATTGTGCACTGTGTAATATTTTTATGTTTAAATGTTTTAAGACAATCTACGTAATCTTCAAACGTCAATTTATTTTTGACAACATTATATTTTACCCCCTTAGACTTTTTAGTGACGTTTTTATCTCCCTGAATTTTAAACGCGTACATTTTTGATCGTAACCCAACAAAATGCGTAATGATTTTGCCGTTGGCTTCATCCTTCATAAGACCCGGTATTTTTTTGTTAAGTAACGGGATATTGTATATATTATTTCCACTATAATCGGAGGTATCAAATTTTTCGATATACCTACCGATTATGTCTTTGTAAATATTGATATTCATTATTTTGTAGAAGAAACTATCGGTGTCCGTGTAGTTTATGATACAATTGTTCACCCCTAGGGTGGGGAGCATAAAATTATAGTGGAAATCATACATACACGTTTTTGAAATGTCGAGAATGGACATTCCAATATGTAGGGGTTTATCGAAAAGTAATTCAGACTTTTTTAGTTCGATAGCCATTAGATTTTCATCAAAAATTGATCTATTGTGAAATCTCGCGCTAGAAATTAAATTTTTTGCCCCGTAACGACCCTTGTATGAACTTACTAACTTTACTACCCTATGTAAGCGTTTATTTTCCATTGTTTTGCCAAACACCGCGTTGTTCGCGAGTTTAAACTGATTCTTTGCAAATGAACTGGTAGCTGTAGTCCTTAAACGAGTGTTTAGCTCGATATAGGGCTTCAACCATGCAGATTGTTTAAATTTTAAAACGCGATGTATCTTTTTAAGTATTAAACCATGCGCCAAAGCCTGTTTTAAATTTCGGTAATGTATAACATATTTTTCTTTATTATGTAGTGTAGTCATTAATTTCGGTAATTTTGATCCGGGTGGTACGCGGTGTTCAGCACAAAAGGGAAAGTCCTTATGCAAATCGTGCAACTCTTTAGGATATTCTAAATCAACCTGCAGGATGTATCCTTCTTCTGCATCGTCAGGTATCTGAGAGATGTCAATATTTGTTTCCACCCATTGAAAGTCATCGTATGGCAGAGGTTGAGACATAGCCCACCCATACAAATTATTAACATCAAGGTAAAATAGATAACTTGTCGGCTTGGTGGAATCGTATGTTTCCATATACTCATTGTTTGCCTCCGTATATCGATTACTGCAAACCGATATTCCTCCTCTAATACCAGCTTCAATGAACAATATCATATCCACATCCTTTATAAGTTTGAGTTTACATTTAGTATACTTTAACATGCAGTCCCACGTATACCCAGGCATAGTATAATACCATGCCGGATCTAAACCATAAACTTTCAAAGCAATCTCTCTAAAATTTTCCATAACGTCTGCCAAAAGAAGGATATCTGTGCGAAGGTATAAGTCGCTATATTCCCCCAAGTTTTTAATCCCGAACGATTGCCAAACGTTTTGCGCATGACCATACTTCTCTTCGCTAATATGCTCGTCATTTAGTTTATTGTAAAATTGTTTTTTAGATGGTAGTTGAATGTCATTTAATTTATCCAAGTTGTTTATATAATCATAGGGGAAAACACCTTTTTTTGTTATTAATTTAAAATTTTCTTCATTTAAATAGCTGAATTCTTTTTTTAAATTTTGCAAGTTTTCGACTTTTAGAGTGCTCACCAATTCGTCAAGACTGGCCCCCATAAATCTACAAGAATCTATAAATCTAAATTTGATGTTAGTCTCCGAGTCGTATTGAGTGAATGATATATATTTTTCCATATTAACGGGAAGTACACTCACTTGTCCACGCTTGGCAATGTCTTTTATAATAAAATGACTATCGTAGCCCGAAAGATTGTGAAATGCAATTGGCACAATAAATAATTTTTGAAATTGTAAATTGCATACTTGATGCGCCCAACCTCGAAAAGCTGCCGTAAAGTGATCATGATCACGAACAATATCTTTAATACCAAAAGGCTTTTCACATATGTGACATACCTTGGCATTAATGACATCAGGCTTTTCCACCATTGGGATTATATTTTTGATTTTTGATTGAATAAAACTGGCTAAATTTGACAATTGGTCGGCGAACCATTGCATGCAATCATCCCCCTGATAGCTATTGAAATAGGAAAGACTATCATCGTAAGAACATTTAAAATAGTAACCTGCATTAAAAGCCCGATGCTTTTGATATTTGACAGTTTTTTCGGAAACCTTATCATTACAATCTACCAACTGCGACTCAAAGTCTGCATAAATTAAAAAAGGACACTTTTGTTTATAAACGAAATTTCTAAACTCTACATAATCATATTTAGGAAATGAAATTTTACAGTCATTAAAATTTTGACAAACCTTTTCATGTTCGTTTAATTTATCACAGCTTGAAAAATAATTTAAACATCTGTCGCACAAGAATTTTTTATCATGACATTTATTAAGTTGACTTGAAATTAATCTAGACAAATGTTTTATCCAAACATAATGATATTTGATTTCAACATTTTCATTGTCGATGGGTGGCGCTTCATAATCATTTAATTTCCGAAAATACTGATCTTGTATTAGTAACAAATTGACGTGACGTTTCATTTTATTTTTGGTTAAAAACGCAGGTATAACCATGTAAAATGATCTCTTCTCTGTTTCGATCAATTCTAAAGCATAGATGTTAACTGAAATTTCGTTTAGTTTCTCGAACTTTGAAATTTGATTTAATTTAATTGGAATTTCCAACCCCTTTATATTTAGAACGGTGTCATAATGCGGATACTTACTTAATCGTTGTGGGTCTTTTGTGACTGGATATAAAGCGCTTACGATGCTCCAAAAGAAACATGCTTGGTCTGCATTTTGAACGTTTACGCAAGCATGTTTCTTTAAAATTTGATCTGGTAATTTAATGAAAGATGAACCGTTGCCGACCTTATATTTATTTATAGCTACTTCTAATAAAACGATTTTACTAAGTGCCCAACCACTATTTTTTTCAGAAAATTCTAATAATTTATTTAAGATAACATCGACTACATTATCATTAAACCACTGTGCTAAATCCGATCCTGCATCTACAACAGCATTTGGAGTAATGAAAAACTTTCGATCTAATAATTCGTCACTTGACTGCTGCTTTATAAAATCCCCCCAAAAGGTTGTATTTATTTTTAGCATAGGCATTGTTTTTAAAATATTATTAACTCTACTTTTAAATAAATGAAACGCGTCTTTTAAAAAATCTTTAATTTCTTTATGTTGTAAATTTATTATAACTCCCGTTCTAATTCTACTGTCGAAAATAGCAATCACATCTTCCCACTTAACTCTACTACCTCGTTTTAACCCTAAACCTACCTTGTTGGACATCGCTTTAATTAAACATCTCATCCGTTTTAATTCAGCGATTTTCGTATGAATTTTACGTTTTACTCCAACAGAAAATTTAATTTTTTTAAAAGCTAGCGCACATTTTCTAATATGTTTGGCAATTAATTTTAAAGAGACATTAGCAAGATCATCGGAATAATTTTGATGTAACTTTTTAATAGTTTCGGTAACTTTGGACGACATTATAAACCACTTTTATAATTAAAAAAGAAAAACAAATTTGCTTACTAATTTTCTATGGATGTTTCGGATTAAATTTCTTTAATTTCAAATGCCGCAGCCAAATGGAGACGACCACAATCGTAAGATCCTCGGTATGATAAGCTGTATTTCCCTTTCTCGAAATGGCTAATATACGGCTCATAAGTAGCAGTAGTAGGAAGGTGACTTTATCACCCAAGTCAAGAAGAACGCTTGTACCAAATGTTGTTTTGGTTATTTTCGCAGCATAAATTGCTTGAGGAACTCCTATTGGTAGCTCCTGCAGCTTTACTATAGGTTTCAGTGCTGTAATGAAGGAAACTTCGTTTAAATTTTCCAAATTCATCTAATAAAATTTTTACAAATAAGAATATTTTGTGAGACAAAACACAACAATAATTGAAACTTACTTTTTTCTTCTTGTAGCACTTGAACGCACAAATCTATCACCGTTTAATGTAAATAGTCAAATGGTACTAAACCGTATGGCTTTCTCCTTTTTATATCTTTAATTTTGATAAATAATGCTTATTTTATAATAAAGGAAATTACGAGTGTGACATTTTTTTAGATAAGCAATTTCTGGAAGCTTCTAGGACTGCTGAGTCGCAAAAATGGTTCAAATAGAAGTCAGCGGAAATGACGCATGTAACTCACGTTAAATCAACATATTTTCATTCATTTTTATTATCTGGTATTTCAAGGTTATTTTTAACATAATGATGTCACAAATATATATTTTTATATCCAATCTTGCACGATAAAATTAATATACGTAGTAGCTACATGGTATAGCTATCCGTTTAGTAAGTCAAAGGATTCAGGTTCGAACCTCCGAAAAACCAAGTTTTTTTCAACGCTTACGTCACACCACTTTTCAACGTGCTTACGGAACCCTCTTAATCGAGTCGATAGGGACAATACCGTATGTAAACAATGATTTTATATGTCAACAATGCAACATGCCGTATGTCAACAATGCCGTATGTAAACAATGGCGGCAACAATGTCATATGTCAACAATGTCATATGTCAACAATGTTATATGTCAACAATGTCATATGTCAACAATGTCATATGTCAACTATGTCATATGTCAACAATGTCATATGCCAACAATGTCATATGTTAACAATGTCATATGTTAACAATGTCATATGTCAACAATGTCATCTCCCCACTCCTTCTCCCACCACTTCCCCCACTTCACCCCACTCCACCACTGCCCCCACTCCACCACTCCTACCCCCCACTCCTACCCCCACCACTTTCCCCACTCCTACCCCACTCCTCCCCCCACTCCTTTGCGCTTGAATTCCTGTTGTTTAACTACTCATTTCTAATTTATACTGGTACCAAACAGCATCCGTACGCATTGAAGGAGACGAGTCGGAAAACATTTTAATAAAGGGAGGGGTCCGACAGGGCTACGTGCTGTCGCCTCTACTGTTTAATGTATACTCAGAACGTATTTTCCGAGAGGCGTTGGAAGGTACAAACAGCGGGAACAAGATTAATGGAGAGTATATAAACAACATCGCTATGCAGATGATACAGTAGTGTTTGCAAACAGCCTTAAAAGTCTTCAGGAAATGATGGCTCGGGTGGTTGAGGTCAGTCAAAGATGGACTCTCTCTGAACAAAATATATGGTAGTGTCAAAAACGAACAACCACGCTGGCCAACTCACGATAAATAACAAACAAATAGAAAGAGAAATAACATTGTGCTGTCTATCAGTAATAGATGTAGATGGTAAAAATTGGCTAATTATAATTCATCACGAAATAAATAGACTTTCTAAATAACAGAAAAAAAGTAAATTTTTTTACTAAAATATTTATTATTTCGAAAACCAATAAAACACGAAAATCTGATTAACATTCTTAGAGAAATAGGACTGAAACAACGAGACCTCAGAATAATAGCCAACCTTTACTGGAACCAAAGTGCTCACATAAGAATCGATAACACCGCGTCCGACGAGATCAAAATCCTGAGAGGCGTTCGTCAAGGATGCATTTTATCACCACTGTTATTCAATTTGTATTCCGACAGGATATTTCAAGAGGCATTGGATGAATGTGACGAGGGGATATCTGTCAAGGGGATTAATATCAACAATCTGATGTATGCGGATGAAACGGTTCTTGTAGCCGACTCTCTGGAAGAACTACAGGAACTGGTAAGCCGCGTGACGGCTGCATGCTCAGAGGCCGGACTTAGCCTGAACGTGAGAAAGACAAAGTGGCTAGCACTTAGCAAATCAAAGAACGTGGACGGACACCTGGCAATCAACGGTCAACGAATTGAGCGAGTAGAAACTTTTAAATATCTTGGGTGTCAACTAAATGAGAAGTGGGACGGCATGCAGGAGATTCGTGCCAGAATAGAACAAGCTCGTGCTAACAGCATACTGTTTTATGAAATGGAAGCTTGGACTTTGATAGATGCAATGTGCAAAAAATTGAAGGCCTCTGAAATGTGGACGTACAGAAGGCTATTGAGAATCTCCTGGGTAGAAAGAGTGCGTAACACCGAAGTACTTCAACGCCTCTACAAGCAGCTGGAAGTTCTGTATACACTAAAAAAGCGCAAACTGGAGAATTTCGGTCACATCTTAAGGAATGACAAGTATCGGCTTTTTAATGCTTATTATAGAAGGGAAGATCGAAAGACGAAGAGGACCGGGTAGAAGAAGGATATCCTGGCTAAAAAACTTAAGACAATAGTATGGAGTGAGCACTACCACATTGTTCCGCCGAGCTGTAGACAAGGTTCAGATAGCGTTGATGATTGCCAACGTCCGAGGAGGACAGGGCACCTAAAGAAGAAGAAGGTATGAATAATTGTCTGGCCACTCCATCATAATTTATTAGTTAATTCAAAAAACTAAATTAACACCAAAACGTCTTCGATATGCAAAAGAATCCCTTTTCTTCGATATGCAAAAGAAAAGGGATGCTCAATCATAACAAACCGCAGGATTATTAGTATCGAGCGTACGGTGGCCCGAGAATCGATCGGGATATCAGACGTTACGCTAATACGGTATACTGTGTGCTCTAGGGTGCTTAAAATTTTTTTTTTTCAACTCTTACCCTCTTAAAAGTTTCTATTTGACATAAAAAAAATCCTCACCAAACATGCGCCCTATATTTAATTAACATGGGAAAAAAAATTCTTTTTTCATTTAAATTGAATTTACACATAACTAACGCAATTTTTTTTTTGGCGAGGTTGGTTGCTTTTGGCCATTGTCTCACTGCTTAGCTTGTGATTTGTAATTTATTGCATGCATGTAGGTTGGGGCCGTGAAACAATGGATAAAACCAGCCATCGGGTGACTGCTTCCACGTAGCACCGCTGAATACGGAAATAGCAGGATTACTTGTGGTTCTAACCAATTGTCACCCCAACGAAAATACCAGGAACTACAGCGTGGCGGAGGGAAACTGTTATCCGGGGTTTTGGAAATGTAACTGGATGTCATATCCGGAACATTCCTGATGCGCCGGAGGACTGGGACTCTCCGTGGAAACCTGCCAGGTATAGACCGCACTGACAACCAGCAACAGATGGTAATGCGTGGGGGCTAGCCTTAACCAGCCGGCCGAGTAGAAGAGAACTACAATAAAAATCTCCCCAAGTACAAGGTGGAACAGCATAAGCCGAAGACTGCATGGCTAGTGGGTGGACTAGTTGCGATTATGTGAACTCCGGGGTACCTGGCGCCCCTCGGTTTCACTTGCCTCCTTGCGGCATGCGGGGCTCTGTCGTAGGTGACCGTCTTTCTCTAGCTTCTCGTGGGACCATATATGGATACAACAGACAAAAACCAGAGTGAGGAAAACTCCCCAAAAACATAGAGGACGAAATCCTCATGGATACGGGCAGCATCAAACAGGACGTTGAATGTCCTGAATCCAAAGCTGACCTGCTCAAATCCGGCAGTGACGGGGAGACTAAAAATCCCCAAAAACCCTCTTAAAAGGGAAGGAGAGAAAGAGGTTTAAATACCTCATCAAACAAGGACTCCCAGTAGAAAAGGTCAAGATGAAATCGGTTGAACCGTTGAGGAAGCAAACCGATGACAAAGGGCTGAAAAGAGTTCGGTCAGAGGAAAATACTCCCGACGGTCAACTGACCAAAAGACCGAAAGCGGCGAGCAGAGGCAGCAGTGCCTCAGTACCCACCAAACCAACTTTCAGTCAAATGACTGGAGGTGTAAAAGTGAGCATTCTGCCGACCAACTATCCGGAGATGCTTCTGACAACGAAACAAATTGAAGCCGTAAAAGAAGCAATTCTGAACAAAATAATTGAGCTGAGAGAAAAGGCCGTCATAAAGCCTTTCTTTCATCTCCCATAATAGACCTGGTTGGTTAGACCTAATGTATGCTGATAACGCCACCGTGCAGTGACTGAAAGATACCATTGATGATATGACACCCTGGAAGGGGGCAATGCTAAGGGTCGTTGAGGAAGCAGCAATGCCTCACAATAAAATCTTGGTGGCGTATCTACCAGGCAGCCAGGGATATTCCACGGAAAGAATCCTTGGTTTAATAGAGGCTCAGAACGAAAGCCTCAAAGCAACAACCTGAAGGGTACTAAGGAGAACATCCGAAGGCCCTCTAGAACTTCTTACAATTTCGGTTGATATCCAATCAGCCGAAAAGTTAAGAAAAAGTGGGTTTGTGATCAACTACAAGTTTGGTCACACAACCCTCAGGGCAAGCGGTGGCAAACCCAAATTGGCCACACTTGACTCCTTAGAACCTGGTACCTCAGGTACCAAACAAAGTTTGGTCAGTACCAAGAAGCAGATCGAAAAGGCTGCCAAAAGATCTGGGAAAACTGCAAATCCAGACAAGAAGGTGACCGAAGGTAAGAAGATGCCTAGGAAACCAGATAGATCCGGCGGGGGTACGAAAAAGGGGAAGCAAAAATTCCCACCTAAACCTCCAGAATAAGTCAAAAGCTCAACTGCCTGCAGGTAAACCTCCAACACTCAAAAGCAGCTACGAGTGTGCTTAGAAAGAGGTTTATTGAAGACAAGGTAGGGCTACTCCAAGAGCACTGGATAAATAGAGGACGGGTAAAAGGACTCGACATTAGATCGTGTAAGTTACTTTACTGTACTTCTCACAAAAAACCACGAGCAGCCGTATTGCTCGCACCTAATATTAAATTTTTTTCTGTTCCAGAGTTCACCACTGGAGATTTGGCAACTGCCATAGTGGAAGTGCCAACTGCAGTAGGCAAGAGGCAGGTGGTTTTTGCCTCGGCCTACTTCCCAGGGGACTTTATAATGCACCCTCCGCCAGAGGAAGTTCAAAGCAAAAAAGGTAACAGGCATTTCATTCTGTGCTGCGATGCAAACGCCCACTGCTTGATATGGAAAATCACAGACACAAACGTCCAGGTGAGTATCTTCTGGAATATTTGTCGGTTAACAACATCGACATTATTAACAGAGGAAATAAACCCTCCTTTATAATGCAATCAGGAAAGAGGTTCTTGATTTGACTCTCGCAGATCCATTTATAACAAACCACATCCACAACTGGCATGTCTCTGATGATTCTTCAATGTCAGATCATCAACACATAAGGTTCGACTTGAAGGAGTCGGAAACACATTTCGAGGGATACAGGGTACCAAAGTTAACCAACAGGGAGGCTTACAAAGAGCATCTCAGAAGGCAGATGGAGGACCAGCACATACCTATCGAATCAATAGAGGAACTCGACACAGCCTCCAGACAACTTCAAAATGCTATAATAAAAGCATATGAACTCAGCTGTCTTGAAAAACAAAAGGCTACTACTAGAGACGAGCCTTGGTGGAATAAAGAACTAGAAAAACTCCGGAGAAAAGTTAGAAGACTTTTCAATAAAGCTAAGAGTCCTGGACACTGGGAAGACTACAAAACAGCTCTTCCTGAGTACAATAAAAAACTCAGAAAATCGAAAAAAACAACATGGAGGCAAATGTGCGAGGGGATCAGCGAACTGGCCCCAGCATAACGTCTTTAAAAAGTACTCTCAAAAGAACACTCCAACGGCATCGGTCTGATTAAAAAGCCGAACTGATAACCCTAAGGAAAGTTTAAGACACACTTTCCTGGTTCCAAACAGGTTGTGGAGCACGAACAGCAATGTGCTGATCTGAAAGGGGTTGTTCACAACCCCAACAGATCCAGCAGATGCCTGGCTGTAAAAATCTTATTTACACAAAGAATCAAATGGGCTATCAAAAACTTTAAACCATTTAAGTCACCGGAAAAGGACAGAATATTTCCCGCCTTACTTTAACATGGCCTTAAAATACTAGAGCCTTCTTTGAAAAGGTTATTCAAGGCCAGCTTTATCTTCGGTTATATACCGCAAGCTTGGAGAGAAGCTGTGGTGGCGTTTATACCAAAGACTGGGAGACGTCCAATGGACGAACCAAAGTCCTACCGCCCCATCAGTCTCACCTCCTTTCTCCTAAAATCAATGAAGGAAATAATGGACTATTACATCAGAAGCGCAATCCTTGAGTTGAGACCGCTCCACAAGAAACAGTTTGCTTATCAAGCAGCTAAATCCACGATAAATGCTCTACAGTACCTAGTTGAAAGCATTGAAAAGACATACGCGGAAAAAGAAATGGCTCTTTGTGCCTTCATCGACATTGAGGGTGCTTTTGACAACTCAGGTTACACGACTCAGGTTATGCCAAAGACCTAGTCGTCACCATTAGGGGCAAACATAATGAAGTAATTTTTAATCGCATGCAAGTAGCCCTAAACACAATCAGAAGCTGGTGCGCAAAGGAAGGACTTAACGTCAATCCTAGCAAATCAGTGCTGGTTCCATTCACCAGGAGGCGAAAGTACGAACTTAAAGCCCCAACTCTAAATGGAACTCAGCTTACATTTTCCAAAGAATTTAAATATTTGAGCGTAATAATCGACCAAAAACTGACATGGAACAGCCAACTCATTAACATTCTTTCCAGAGCTATAGCGGCAAGCTGAACATGCCGCAGAGTCTTTGACAAGACATGGGGTCTAAAACCAAAAATGATCTACTGGTCATACCAAACGATCATTAAGCCAATGCTTTATTGATATGGTGGCCAAAAATGCAACAAATTGCGGCACAAGTCAAGCTGCAGAAAGTGCAGCGGCTAGCTTGTCTAGGAATCACAGGGGCAACATTCACGTGCCCTACTGTAGCTGTAGAGGTAATGCTGAACCTTCCTTCATTGCACTTATGTGTAATGAAAGAAGCAGCAATCAGTGCCTTCAGACTAAGCCAGACAACAAATCTTAGAGCAAGAAATCGGAATGGACATTTAAAGTTTTGGAAAATATTTTCCTAGAATCCATGTCTAAGCCGACAGATATCATGCCAGTTAGGTACGACTTCGAAATGCAGTTTGAAGTGGTTATAAACAACCACCAAGTTTGCACAGAGAACGAACCTCAACTAGGAAGGGATGCTTTAGTGTGGTACACTGATGGATCCAAGATGGATGAAAGGGTTGGAGTGGGCGTTATAGGGCTGAATTTTAGGCTCTTAAAACCCCTTGGTAACACCCCAACCATCTTTCAAACAGAATTACATGCCATAAAGATATGTCCAGGAGTGCATCGAAAGAAACACCCGAAGGGCAGAAATCTATATTTTATCAGATAGCCAAGCAGCACTAAAAGCTCTGAAGTCATACACTTGTGAGTCTAAGCTCACTCGGGACTGTAAACAGTCCCTGAGGCAACTGGCAGCAAACAATCAGGTTACTCTGATATGGGTTTCAGGTCACAAGGAAGTTAAAGGCAACGAAGAAGCAGATTACCTTGCCAAAGAATGGACAAATACACAATTTTCCGGCCCAGAACCCTTCTGCGGACTTTCCAAAGCCCACTTGAAAGAAGAGGTTCGACGCTGGGAAACAGATGAAATGAAATCTCACTGGCATTAAGTGCCAGGACAAAGGCAAGCGAAAAGGCTAGTAAGTCTTTCGCCAAGGAAAGCTAAACAGCTTCTCGAGTTGGACAAGAAAGACTTGAAACTGGTGACGGGACTCCTCACTGGACACTGCCTTCTAGGGTACCACCTGAAAAAGATGGGAAAAACAGAGAGTGATAGTTGCCGCTACTGTGAGAACTTTGCTGAAACTGCAGAACATTTGCTTTGTGAATGCCCAGCGCTTTTCTGCAAGAGGCTCAAGTTTCTGGAAGGGGCCTTCCTAAAGCCCTTCGATATCAGAAACTTAACCCCCAGGAAACTGATAAACTTTACTCGAAGTCTCAGAATCCCAGGCCTTGAATAGATTAAGGGTTATGCACAAAAGATCTGATAGGTCGAAGTGCTTGAGAGGCAGCATGACCTTCACGACCCACCCTACAATCTACAATCTACACCGCATTTTTTTACAAAAACCATTTTGTATTCTTAAAGTTGAGTCTTCAAGCTTTACAAAACTCTAAAACAAAGTATGATTTGATTATCTTTACTACAAGACTAGTTACAGCCATTTTAAAATTATCAAATTTTTAAATTTGGAGAAATAGCTTGCAATAATTTTTTTAATGCATGATATCTCAAAATATTCATTTAAATTATTAGTCAGTGTTAAATTTTTATGGATTACAAATTTCAAAAATCGTTGTTAGTACGTAGTGTAGGTGGCAGCACTCATGATAACAATAAGATACATGAATTATATATATATATATATATATATATATTATTATTCAACGAAAAAATTTAACATGTCCACTTAATTTTTTATTAATAATACATCAGTTAAGAAAAATACGTCTTTTTGAGACGCCAGTAATTTGGTGTTTTCTTCACTGGCGAGTGTTGTTTTAGTACAATTTGGGAATTTTTGCCTGTGATATTGAATTAATTGGAGTAAAAATTGTTTTTGCCCTTCGTTTCTCGTTAAGCAACGATTGTAAGCAGTAATAAGAGCTACACCTCGCTCCGCACGAAATCTGGATTCGTTTCCCACAAATCTGGATAAACATCAAGAAACCTATAAGACAATTAAAGCTGTTTAAAAAGAAAAAGAGACTCCACACTAACGAAATGACTCGGATCTTTTTGAATTAATGTATTCAGTTCACTCTCCTTCACATTAAATCTTATTTCCATTGTTATCACTTTTTTATGCTTAATAGCACTTATCGTTTTTAATTTAATGTCTGGTGTTATTCTTTTATCAAAAAAAGATAAACTAATCAAATGTTCTGACAACTCAACTCAACTTTAAGAATACAAAATGGATTTTTGTAAAAAATTGCGTTATTTATATGTAAATTTAATTTTGAGAAACAAAGAATTTTTCCCATGTTAATTAAATGAGAAACTAAAATAAAAATAGCGACCACTTAGAGTTGAGCTATAGGGCCCATGTTTGGTGAGGATTTTTTTTTGTCAAATAGAGGTGTGTTGGTTCCTACACTTATGTATGGTAGTGAATGTTGGGTTTGGCAGAAAAAGCATAAAAATAGGATTAATGCAGCGGAAATGAGTAGTCTGAGAAGTATAGCCGGAGTGACTCGGTTGGATAAAGTAAAGAATAGTGAGATAAGGGAACGCTGTGGTGTAAAAGAAGATGTGGTATTTTTTTTTTCAGAGGTGAAGAAAATCCTTTATGGAGAGGTTATGAGTCCGAAAGCTCAAGGTCTACTATGAGACTCGACTGACTGTGTCAGGACTACTCACTAAAAACTCCACCATTATTTGGGTCCGTCTGGCTATTGCATCCGGTAACACTTAGGCCTGTTGGCCCATTGCATCTTGCCTATGTGTTTTTGTATCATTGTACAATGGAGACTCGACCAGCAGACCGCCCGGCAAGGACCCGAAAACAGCAAAACACACTGCGCCGCCGCGAGGCACTGGTCCGAAAAAGACAGGCAATTCTCGGGACCTAGAACCACGCTGCACCCAATCCAGTACCCTCGTACCTTGTACAAGTTCTGTACTGGGTGGGAACAATGTAGTCACCCAAGAACCGCACTACCCGCTGGCCAGGCCTCCATTATACAGTCTTAGCTGATTCCTGTTCATCGGTAACAGTTCTGCCTTCTTTTTATGGCACAGTTCTTTTATGTATTATTTCTCGTGTTTTTTTCCTGGTATACTTTTCCAGTAGTTTTGTGTTTTTCCAAACCTCTTCTTGCAAGTTCGTCTACTTCCTCATTACCTTCAACCTCCTGGCGTCCTGGAACCCGTATCAGTTTGACGTTATTACGGTCTAACAGCGTTATCTACTACAGGATTTCGCCCGGCTTCCTGTAGGCTCCGTTAGCGACGGTGCTCATCCACCGCCATGCATCCATCAGCACGGGTATCCCCAGGGGATAAACGATGTGGTTACAAAGATAGATAAACTAATGCTTGGATGGTTTGGACACGTAGAAAGGATGGATGAAGGAAGATTGACGAAACAAATTTATAAGGCGATTGTGAATGACAAGTCGGTAGAGGTCCACCTCGGCGAACATATCTCGATCAGATCATCATTGTTTTGAAGAAAGGCCAGTTCAAGAGCACCAACAACCGACAAGCATGTATGAGAGCACTGATGAAAGTAGAGGAAGCAAAAGATGTGTGTAAGAACCGTAGCAAGTGAAAGGAAGTGGTCTCTGCCTACCACTATGAGAAAAAGGCGTGACTTTATGTATGTATGTAGAAACTTTTGAGAGGGTAAGAGTTGAAAAAATTTTTTTTAAAGCACCCTAGTGTGCTCGATAGAAAAATTCAGCCCGGTAGGCTAGGTAACACCACCCACCTGAAAATAACAAATGTATAATGTATTTCTCAAAAAAATACTATAAAATCGTTTCACTTTTTCATTTTTATTTATTTGGACAGACTTTACTCTGATGTAATTAATTTTTATAATTGTTTCATAGCAACTCCTTGCTTTTCCCGTATTTTTTCTACCACATAATTCCACATAACTTTATTTTTGTCATACTCTTTCTCTTCTTTTATTTCTTGTAATTATTGCTTTGATATTCTCAATACAATTTATAAGATTTAAGAGTACCTATCCAAAACAGGCTTAAAGGTTTCCGTAGAGTGAAAAATTATCAAATAAAACTTTTTTGTACAACACTGAAAATAGTTACCCACCATGCAATTTAAATAATTTATATTTAAATGATATCTAATCATACACTCGAGCAAAAATCCACTAAACCCGTTGAAATTAAATTATAATTCAAAGGTAATAATAGCACGAGTCCTTCAAATTTTATCGATAAATTTTTATTTTTCACTTTTTTATTTTTATTTGGTAAAAGTATAAAAATAAACCTATTGATTAAATCACGAGTCCGTAGGACTCCAAATAGTTTTAGCGAATATTCTTTATAGTCTTCGCCATTAGATAGATTTCTTCATATTCGCTCCCCAGTCTTCAAGAATTTCTGCAATTTCTTGTCGTATGGTTCGTACTCATTTTCAAATAAACTTTTGAATGGGTAAAAATATAATTTAACCTTGTATAAGCCAGTTCAATAGAATCGACGCGGTAAACCTTATTGTTTTGACAGTTAAGGTAAACAATGTTTTATCAAGGACCAGGCAGTTTTATCAACAGTAAAAACACAAGAGCTTTTTTTTTATCGGATAAATTTCTTTTCGTAACGAAATAAATTTGCCAATCAGTAATTTTACGAGAGAAACTGACATGAAAAAATCGCGAGACCGAAGGTCGAATGATTTTGTCAAATGTCAGTTTTTCGAGCAAAATTACTGATGGAAAAATTTTGAGTTAAAAAGAAATTTATCCTAAAAAGAAAAGCTCGATTGTTTTTTGGCAAGATAAATTAACGACCGAATATATAAATGAACAACAACAATAATTATCTTTATTGATACAATTAAATTATTTAAATGAACAGTTATTAAATACAGAATTCTTATAAATTGTTTGATTTGGTGTACTAATTTCAAAATTTTCTTCTCTGGTATTCACACATGTAGAATATTCATTTTGATTTTTCTCACTCGAGGCTCGTAAGGAACTAAGATTTTCGTGATGTTCAGGATCAATTTGGAGATAGGGTTTAATAGAAGATGATGATGAGTGTCCCGTTATCTTTATAAGTTGTTGGTCACTTACTCCTGCTTTGGCTAACTGGGAAACTGTACTAGCACGGTACGAATGATTGGTAATTTTATTATTCGTAATGTCGAGTCCAATTTTAGTTGCAAAATATTTGGTCCAAGTAGAAATCATATTAATACCCAGTGGAACATTTTTGTACCAACCTTTAGAATTTTTTTTCCAAAAGGGATTTGGAGTTAAAAAAAGTCGTTCAGATGTTACGTTTTCATTTCTTTTTTGCAACAGTAATTTTAACAATGCAACGGGACAAATACCTTCATCCATTTCATTATTTGTTATCCATTTGCTGTCTGCCAATTTTTTCGACCCACCCTGTGTCGTCTTTGAAAATATTGTATTCAAATCTTCCTGTTGAAGTTCCATCTTGATTTTTTTCTTCTTTAAAATGGTGAATTTTACAGTTTGCAGCTTCTCCCCCCCTACAAGCTAATTCATAAGAAGCTATATGAAAGAATCTTTTTTGTAATCCCTCTGGGTTGTCTATATTCCACAATTTTGCCATTTTCACTATATCTTTCTTGTTCAATGCTACAGAACTTACTTTTCTTTTCTCTGGAATAATTTGTAATTCTTTCCGTTTACTATTTCTCGCATCACGAGCTTCTTTAAAAGTTATGTCGGCAAAAGGATCAAATTTAATATTGTATTCATTGAAATATTTTTCTTGAATCATCTTCGCAGTTGAATTCCAAATTGATTTAACTGCATATTCTTTATAATCTTCTCCATTCCTTTTTTTCATATTATAGGCCCAATCCTTTAATATATCTGCAACTTCTTGTAACGGAGTTATTTTCGATAGTCCGTAATTTCGTACTTGACAAAACTCCATAAATTGTCTCCATATTGATGCTTTAGTATTTTTTGAGGATTGCGGGATTGCTTTTTCTATATTTTTTGTTATTTGTTAAATCGAAACTTCCCCAAAACGACTCATGTAATAATTCAGTATCAATTACAATTATCAACAATACCTAAATAACTGACAGGGCAGACATTAAAGTAACGTAAGCATACTAGATGTAGACGCTTAAGAGGAACAGGCATTTTTATCGGTGATAAAAAACGATGCACATTTTTTATCGCTGTCAAACTGACAAAACAGTCATCTTTAAATGACACATTTTATACAGGAGTTAATTTATCAGTTTAAAACCGAATGGTTGGCTAGAATAACCCGCTATTATTAGTTGAATTGCCAAAAACGTCACATTTTGACAGGTGAAAAAAATAATCCTATTAAAATATAGTTTAGCGTCATTCATAAAAATTTTAATTTGTAGGGTACAATAAATTTTTATCTTTTGAATATGACGTATAAAGATTAATTATAAAATGATGGGTAAACTACCGTTTAAATAATTGTGGGGAAAGACAAATATATAAAAAGATAAATTAATTACATAATAATACAGCTTACTGTTGCAAAATATGCCCGATTTTATCTACAGTGGTACTTTTTTAAAAGTAAATGTATTTATTGTATAATTTTAAATTGATAATTTTGATAAAAAATTTTTTATCTAAAACTGGATCCGTTTGTAATAAAAAAATAATAATCCCAGATTTCTTGATGAAGCTAGTAGTGGGTCATTTTGCTATAGGTCCTATTTATTCCATTCCAAAAGTATCAAAATTTACAAATATTTCTGTTGGTATTATACACAAAGTGTTAAAATTGCATAAGTTTGATTCATCATCAGCTAAGCGAAGATGACTATGACCGCAGAGTTGAATTTTGTGAAACAATGTCCCAAAAAATAGAAGACGCAAATATAGTTAAAAATATTTGTTTATGTGATGATTTAACGTTTAAATTAAATTGCTTTGTTAACAAACATAATTGTAGGTACTGGTATGATGAAAATTCTCACGTGACTCACTACAGCAGTGGTCGCCAACCTGTCGATCGCGAGCTACCGGTAGCTCGCGGAGGCAATTCTGGTAGCTCTCACAACGATTTTAATTTAAAAAATACAAACTGCAAAAATCAGAGAAGCTTCCGAAAATTCCACAAAAAAATCTAATTGTCATAATATTAAACATAAACAGCGGCAACGTTGCGGTGAGCGATCTGCCGCTGACGCCATCAAGCTAGAATCGGCAGAACCGACCAGCCGGACCAGCGCGTTAGTGTTCGAGAACGATCTGGATTGCTTTGAACGGGATAAATACGCACGGCGCGGTGACATTGCGCTTAGTTTAAAACTGAACGCGCAACCAACGTCCAGCGGTTGGGTCAGTAGAGAACAACAAAAAATAATATTATGGCAAGCAGTTGTAAGAAGGTAAAGATATACCACTTTCATTCGGAATGGGAAGAACAATACTTTTTTACAGAAGTTAAAGATAAAAATGTGTGTTTGTTATGTAATACTTCGGTCTCCGTTACTAAAAAAGGAAATATTGAGAGATATCATAAAACTGTACATTCTAATTTTGAAAAATCATTCCCACTACATTCTGCCGCCAGAAAGGAGAAACTGAAACAGTTAAAAAAGCAGTTAATTGGACAACAATCAATATTTCTAAGAACAGTCGACAAAAATAAGGCTGCAACTGAAGCATCGTACCGTGGGTCCCAGATAATTGCACAAAAAAGAAACCTTATGAAGACGGGGAAATGATAAAACAGGCGTTTTTAAAAGCTGCTGATTCGCTATTTGCCAAATTTAGAAATAAAGACGAGATAGTTTCAGCTATAAAATCTATGCAACTTTCTGCCTTGAAAGTGAAAGCATTATTCAGTTCAACCTATTTGTGTGAATTTTCTTTTTCCAATATGAAGTTTATTAAGAACAAATATCGCAATCGACTTACAAATGAACATTTGGATAATTGTATTCGAATGGCTGTATCAAATTATACTGCAAACATTAAAAAAATTATCGATGAGTCTGAGTGTCAGCCTTCTCATTGAACGTGCTTTTTTATTTTTCAATGTTTATGTTCATGATAGTGCGTTACTTTTTTGTTGTTATTATTAACTATTTTTAAATCTTACGTGACATGCCGTTGTGGCTGGATAAAAGTTTGTGTTTATTTTTCAAACACCTTCGTTTGGTAGGTAGAAATGTAGCTATGAACAAGTACGTACTAGTAATATTAGTTATTTTGTTATTAGTTTATTATTAGTACCTATGTATTATGTATTAGCAGTTAAATAGTAAAATAAATACATATAATGATAAATTAACTGTGGCTTCCGTGTGGGTAGCTCGCTGTTTATTCCAAAATTAACAAAGTAGCTCGACACATTGAAGAGGTTGGCGACCACTGCACTACAGGATAATACTCAGTTTCCAGCGAAGATTAATGTATGGTCTGGTATTCCAGGAAGGAAATAAAATAATTGGACCACTTTTTATTGACCAAAACCTAACGGGACCCACAATTATTAGAAAATAAAATTGATCCACTTATTACTCAGTTACTGGAAAGTTGATGAACAGGGAAATATGGTGCTAGATTAGGGTTGCCATACGTCTCGGTACACCAGGACATGTCCTGGTTTCGAGGTCCGTGTCCCGGTGTCCCGGTCCAAGATTCATTTGTCTCGGTCGATTAAAAATTTATTTTTTTTATTGATTTGTGTACATTAACAATTAGAACAACTTATATACAGTTTACGTCCTATGAGCTAATTTTATGGCTTCTTGTCGGAAAGGGTATCACATCCATTGACGTAATCCTCTTAACTATACCTGCAGAAGATCAATTGGCCATTTCCTTTTGAGTCGCTTTCAAGCCTTTCGAAGTGTTTTTGGGTTCTTTTTTTGCATTCTTCTTCAATAAAGGGTATGACAAGGTTTACGTGCAGTGTGTGGTTAGATACATACCATGGACTGATTGGAAACGTTGAATAATATTTATGTTCGATTTGCTGAAACATCCACATAGTTCTATCCCGTATGTCCTTATTGGTTTGATTATAGCTTTGTACAATAAAATTTTGTTCTCTATGGATAAAGATAACTTTTTGCCAAAAATTTACGAATGAACATATATTTTTTTGTTGAAAAAACTATTGCATATTTAAGTGAAATAGGTATATTATTCACGGACTCAATTTACAAGAAAGTATGAAGTATAAAATATAATATAAAACTGTAGATAATATGCAAATCAATTACCTACTAGCAAATTAATAAATAAATTGAAATGAACAAAAATAAAGAAGATAAGATAACAAAACAAAAGTAAAATACTTGATATCCAGGATAAAAATATTGACTTAAAAGTTATTGATATATAATGCGGTCCAGTATATTTTTAAATATGTTAGTAGAAGAAGCAGACATAATGTCAACGTCGAGATTATTCAGGCGTCAAAAACTATTACTCAGAAAATTTTGTCTTGATCTGGTCACAAGTTATTCTTTTTTAATTCGTGTCCTCTGGGCCGCTTTTCATGGTTTAATGAAAATATCACAGGAAGGTTTCCAAAGTTGAATTTTAATATTTTAAATGTTGTGATAAGATCTCCACGGTGACGTCGCAGTTCAAAAGAAGTTAAGTTGGCCTCAAGTCTATCTTCATAAGAAGGTCTTCTCAGTCCCAAGGGAAGTCGAGTGGCTTTTGTTTAAACATTTTCCAATAAACTTCTATCACGAATCAAGTCAGGATACCAGTAGGTCCATTGTGGCTCACCACTAGAGGTTACAGTTCATCGCAAAATCCAGCCCTTTTCATGAAGTTCATGGTTGTATGGGGTAAAATTTTCTTGAAATTGGTAGGTTCTAAGTTGGTATAATCAAATATGTTGAAGCTTATTCTTCTCAGGCCGGAGCATGAACATAGTATATATTCGGCAGTTTCATCTTCCACGCAGCAAAATCGACAGTCCGTTTGATGATTCCTCCTGAGGTGGTAAAAAATAATTTATCGACCGTCTCTTACGGCGTTTGGAAGATACTGTGAATTATAGGAAAACCGATCGTGTGATCAGTTGGTAGAAAAGAATTTATCGACCGTGTTTAACGGTCTCTTGGGAGATACGTTTGAAAGAGCGGTGAGGGGAGAGGGGTTCTCAGAAGTAAAGAAAAATTAATAAATTGTTAAAAGTGAAATTCCAACAAGCCAGAAAGATGAAATCAAAAAACACGTGGATAAAATGGTCGAGAACAATATTATTGCACCATCAGCATCAGATTACTACAGCCTATTATTCGTGTACCAAAAAAATTAAGTAATGATAAAAACAAATGGAGATTAGTTATTGACTACAGACAACTAAACAAAATATTAGTGGTCTGGGTGTGACCCAAGAGGTCCACAAGACTAACTTCCCAGTGAAAAGAATGAAAAAATACCATATGTTTTGTTGTTTTAATAATATTAATTATTATTATTAAAATAATTATAAAAAACGATTTCAAATTGTTTATAACAAATTATAAGCGGGAGCTACTTTCGATTGTTTATAACAATTGAAATTTTTCTTTTAGTTATTATGATCAATAATCATTTGTAAGTAACAATATTGAATTGTTATAAACAATCAAAAATAGCTCCCGCTTATAAAATGATAAGAAAAAGTTTAAAAGAATACGGTTGACATAAACAGAATGCTTTATTATTACTAACAATAATTTTTCACTGTTATAGCGTCTTCAAGGCTATTCTCTCAATACTGACACAAGTTTAAAATTCTCCAATTCCCATTTTTGTTTTCTAAAACTATCTCTTTTTATGAAATATTGTCATCATATTTTTCATACAAATATTCCTAACATGCAATAATCACATTATTTAAAAGATCTTAAAATTCTGTATTAAAAATAGTATAATTTATAAATTAAAAAATTCAGGTAGTTAACCATTTTTTTAAGTTTTTTAATTCTCCATAAAAGACAGCTCGACCAATTTTGCTGAAAATCTAATCAGTTCTAAGTTGCGTAATTATGCGTCGAATGCAATTGGCCCACGTTGATATCATTTTTTGTTCTCGAGATAATCGAGAAGAAAAATAATTCTGAACGCACATACGAACATGCCCATATACGTACATACACACATACAGACGTCCACTTAAAAACTATTCGACTCTGGGGACCTTGAAATGTGGAGATATGTCAACATTCAGGATTCGCAAAAACGGACCCATTACTATAACTTCCACTGGGAAGTTAAAAAAATAATAATTTAATGGTTTAATAGGTAGTAAATTTTGTAACTTTGTTTTCAGCACCGAGAATGAAGCTTATCATCACTATTTTACAAGACGACTATTTGAGTTAAAGGTAGATTGTAGATTTGTAGATTGTAGGGTGGGTCGTGATGGCCATGCTGCTTCTCAAGCACTTCGACCTATCAGATCTTTTGTGCATAACCCTTAATCTAATCGAGGCCCGTGATTCCGAAACTTTAAGTAAAGTTTATCAGTTTTATAGGGACTAAATTTCTGATATCGAAGGGCTTTAGGAAGGCCCCTTCCAGAAACTTAAGCCTCTTGCAAAAAAGCGCTGGGCATTCGCAAAGCAAATGTTCTGCAGTTTCAGCGAAGTTCTCGCAGTAGCGGCAACTATCACTCTCTGTTTAGCCCATCTTTTTCAGGTGGTACCTTAGAGGGCAGTGTCCAGTGAGGAGTCCCGTCACCAGTTTCAAGTCTTTCTTGTCCAACTCGAGAAGCTGTTTAGCTTTCCTTGGCGAAAGACTTACTAGCCTTTTTGCTCGCCTTTGTCCTGGCACTTTATGCCAGTGAGATTTCATTTCATCTGTTTCCCAACTCCGAACACCTCTTCTTTCAAGTGGGCTTTGGAAAGTCCACAGAAGGGTTCTGGGCCGGAAAATTTTGTATTTGCTCCTTCTTTGGCAAGGCAATCTGCTTTTTCGTTGCCTTTAACTCCCTTGTAACCTGGAACCCACATCAGAGTAACCTGATTGTCTGCTGCCAGTTGTCTCAGGGAGTGTTTACAGTCCCAAGTCAGCTTAGACTGACAAGTGTATGACTTCAGAGCTTTTAGTGCTGCTAGGCTATCTGATAAAATATAGATTTATGCCCTTCGGGTGTTTCTTTCAATGCACTCCTGGGCACATATCTCTATGGCATGTAATTCTGTTTGAAAGATGGTTGTGGTGTTACCAAGGCTCACTTTTATATTTTTTTTCTTCTACCCTCTACGGCTGAGCTCGGGCATAATTTGCAAGTAGAGAGACCGCTGACAGAGTACTCTATAGAGAACGAAAAAAAAACGTGGCAATGTAATTCTGTTTGAAAGATGGTTGGGGTGTTATCAAGGGGTTTTAAGAGCCTAAAATTCATCCCTATAACGCCCACTCCAACCCTTTCATCCATCAGTGTACCACACTAAAGCATCCCTTCCTAGTTGAGGTTCGTTCTCTGTGCAAACTTGGTGGTTGTTTATAACCACTTCAAACTGCATTTCGTAACTGGCATAATATCTGTCGGCTTAAACATGGATTTTAGGAAAATATTTTCCAAAATGTTCAAATGTCCATTTCGATATCTTGCTCTAAGATTTGTTGTCTGGCTCAGTCTAAAGGCACTAATTGCTGCTTCTTTTATTACACATAAGTGCAATGGTGAAAGGTTCAGCATTACCTCTACGGCTGCAGTAGGGCATGTGAATGTTGCCCCTGTGGTTCCCAAACAAGCTAGCCGCTGCACTTTTTGCAGCTTGACTTTTGCCGAAATTTGTTGCATTTTTGGCCCCCACATCAATGAAGCATAGGTGACCATTGGTTTAATGATCGTTTGGTATGACCAGTAGATCATTTTTGGTTTTAGACCCCATGTCTTGTCAAAGACTCTGCGGCATGTCCAGCTTGCCGCTATAGCTCTGGAAAGAATGTTGTTGAGTTGGCTGTTCCATGTCAGTGTTTGGTCGATTATTACACCCAAATATTTAACTTCTTTGGAAAAAGTAAGCTGAGTTCCATTCAGAGTTGGGGCTTTAAGTTCGTACTTTCGCCTCCTGGTGAATGGAACAGCACTGTTTTGCTAGGATTGACGTTAAGTCCTTCCTTTGCGCACCAGCTTCTGAATGTGTTTAGTCGTGTAGCTTAACTATCAGGTTGTCTACAACCAGTGACCACAGCAAAGGGGATAGAACTTTCCCTTCGGGACAACCTTTTTCTGCTGTCATCTTGACTGTCTCTCCCCCAAGAGTCGCCACAATAATTCTGCTTTTCAGCATAGATTGTATCCATCTGAGCAGTGAGGCGTTTATATTTCTTTCCTCGAGTGATCTAGTTATGAAGGCATGCGAGGTGTTGTCAAAAGCACCCTCTATATCGATGAAGGCACAAAGAGCGTATGTCTTTTCAATGCTTTCAACTAGGCACTGTAGAGCATTTATCGTGGATTTACCTGCTTGATAAGCAAACTGTTTTTTGTGGAGCGGTCTCAACTCAAGGATTTTGCTTCTGATGTAACAGTCTATTATTTCTTCTCTCTAAGCTTGCGGTATATAACCGAAGATAAAGCTAGCCTTGAATAACATTTTCAAAGAAGGCTCTAGTATTTCAAGGCCATGTTGCAGTAAGGCGGGAAATATTCTGTCCTTTCCTGGCGACTTAAATGGTTTAAAGTTTTTAATAGCACATTTGATTCTTTGTGTTATGAAGATTTTTCCAGCCAGGCTTTTGCTGGATCTGTTGGGGTTGTAAACAACCCCTTCCAGATGAGCGCATTGCTGTTCGTTCTCCACAACCTGTTCCGACCAGGAAAGTGTATCTGTAGGAGAACACTTAAGCTTTTCTTAGGGTTATCAGTGTATCCCCCGTTCAGCTTTTTAATCAGACCGATGCCGTTGGAGTGTTTTTTTGAGAGTACTTTTTGAAGACGTTGTGCTGGGGCCAGTTTAGTGATCCCCTCGCATATTTGCCTCCATGTTCTTCTTTTAGATTTTCTGAGTTTTTTATTGTACTCAGAAAGAGCTGTTTTGTAGTCTTTCCAGTGTCCCAGACTCTTAGCTCTATTGAAAAGTCTTCTGACTTTTCTTTGGAGTTTTTCTAGTTCCTTATTTCACCAAGGCACATCTCTAGTAGTAGCCTTTTGTTTTTCAGGACAGCTGAGTTCATATGCTTTTATTATAGCATTTTAAAATTGTCTGGAGGCTGTGTCGAGTTCCTCTATTGATTCGATGGGTATGTGCTGGTCCTTCGTCTGCCTACTAAGATGCTCTTTGTAAGCCTCCCAGTTGGTTAACTTTGGTACCCTGTAACCCACGAAATGAGTTTCCGACGTCTTCAAGTCGAACCTTATGTGTTGATGATCTGACATTGAAGAATCATCAGAGACATGCCAGTTATGGATGTGGTTTGTTATAAATGGATCTGCGAGAGTCAAATCAAGAAACTTTTTCCTGATTGCATTTATAAAGGTGGCTTTATTTCCTCTGTTAATAATGTCGATGTTGTTAGCCGACAAATATTTCAGAAAATGCTCACCCCGTACGTTTGTGTCTGTTTTCCATATCAAGTGGTGGGCGTTTGCATCGCAGCACAGAATGAAATGCCTGTTACCTTTTTTGCACCATCTGATGAGGCTTTGAACTTCCTCTGGCGGAGGGTGTATTAGGAAGTCCCCTGGAAAGTAGGCCGAGGCAAAAACCACCTGCCTCTTGCCTACTGCAGTTGGCACTTTCACTATGGTGGTTGCCAAATCACCAGTGATGAACTCTGGAACAGGAAAAAATTTGATATTAGGTGCGAGCAATACAGCTGCTCGTGTTTTTTCGTGAGAAGTACAGTAAAGTAACTTACACGATCTAATGTTGAGTCCTTTTACCCGTCCTCTATTAATCCAGGGCTTTTGGAGTAGCGCTACCTGGATGTTGTCTTCAATAAACTTCCTTCTAAGCACAATCGTGGCTGCTTTTGAGTGTTGGAGGTTTACCTGCAGGCAGTTGAGCTTTTGACTTATTCTGGAGGTTTAGGTGGGGCTTTTTGCTTCCCCTTTTTCGTACCCCCGCCGGATCTATCTAGTTTCCTAGGCATCTTCTTACCTTCGGTCACCTTCTTGTCTGGATTTGCAGTTTTCCCAGATCTTTTGGCAGCCTTTTCGATCTGCTTCTTGGTACTGACCAAACTTTGTTTGGTACCTGATGTACCAGGTTCTAAGGAGTCAAGTGTTGCCGATTTAGGTTTGCCACCCCTTGCCCTGACCAAACTTGTAGTTTATCACAAACCCACTATTTCTTAACTTTTCGGCTGATTGGATATCAACTGAAATTGTAAGAAGTTCTAGAGGGCCTTCGGATGTCTTAGTACCCTCCAGGTTGTTGCTTTGAGGCTTTCGTTCTGAGCCTCTATTAAACCAAGGATTCTTTCCGTGGAATATCCCTGGCTGCCTGGTAGATACGCCACCAAGATTTTATTGTGAGGCATTGCTGCTTCCTCAACGACCCTTAGCATTGCCCCCTTCCAGGGTGTCATATCCCCAATGGTATGTTTTAGCCTGCATGGTGGCGTTATCAGCATACATTAGGGCTAACCAACCAGGTCTATTATGGGAGATATGAAAGTAAGGCTTTATGACGGCCTTTTCTCTCAGCTCGATTATTTTGTCCAGAATTGCCTCTTTTACGGCTTCAATTTGTTTCGTTGTCAAGAGCATCTCCGGATAGTTGGTCGGCAGAATGCTCACTTTTACACCTCTAGTCATTTGACTGAAAGCCAACATTCACTTCCATACATAAGTGTAGGAACCAACACACCTATATGCACAGCCAGACGTGCTTTTTTTGACACTCTCTGGCTGTTCATAAAGCTATGCAGTGCTCCATTCATTTGTTTTCCTGCCAACACCCTTCTCTCAATGTCACTGTCATACTTTTCATCTCTCGTAAACTTTGAACCTAAGTACACAAATTCATTTACTTGTTTCACTCTTTCTCCCTTAATCAAAAATTCGCAGTTTGTCATGCTTTCTTCTCTGTCAAAAACCGTTACTTTCGTTTTGCTTACACTTAATTTTAAACTATTTTTTAACTTTTATTTTCGTATTTTGTAAAAACGCATAAGCCGTAATTTATGTAATAGCTTTAGTTAAAGGTTAGTTATGAAAAATATCCTTTAACAGTGCTTTTTACATACATTAAAGTATCATGTGAAGACATAATTTGCCACTCTTCAGGAGTACGACGTACAAACAAGTATTAAAATATTAAAATACGTCACCAAAAATTATTGTTTCTTTATTTTATCACCAATTAAAATAATCGTGTTGTTTTGAATTTAATTGCAAAAATAATGCATCATATTTTTCTTAAGTACATTTATATTGCGGTCAAAGTTTGATATCATTTTAACAGATAAACTCTTTTGCTATAAATACGAGTAATTTACTAACAGGATCTTAATCATTTAGGTTTTGTTTTACCAAAGATTGAATAAATTATTCTATCTATGATATGGCTATTGAAGTATGTTTTTTTTTTATGAAAATAGTCGCAAAAAGGGTAGACCTATCGTGTGGGCCGCGGACGGCCCGCACTGCGACTATTAGAAGGGAAAGGAATTATGTGATTATAGAAAGGAAATGATTGTGGACACGCTTTTTAAAAAGTTGCAGGTCATAGTTCTCTGGAAACACTGATTTTGGAAGCTTATTCCATTCCGTAGCAGCCCTGTAGAAGGATTCTTGATGAAGATTGGTCCTTGTAGTGTCAAGCTTGAGAGTAAATGTGTGAGACTGATCAGCGTGCCGAGTTCTTCGGCCGAATGTGGCCAATGGTGGTACAAGAGTTTTTATTTCTCTGGAGCATCTGCCATGGAAATATCTGTAGAGCAATGACTGGTCTGCAACTCTTCATCTATGTTCTAGAGGGTGAAAGGTATCTGTGAGATTTGAGCTGTTTATCAAGCGAATAGCTCTTTTCTGAATGGAATCTAGAAGACGAAGAGAATGCCTTGGTGCTGAACCCGTGGTGTAAATAAGTGTAAGTAACCTGTGGTGTAAGTAACAAAAGGAAAGGATGCAAGTTACAGAAAATGTGCGTAGCAGTTTAAAAAGCAGTGTCAAAGAAGAAGAAAGCCTGGTTGGATTGGCTAGCTACAAAAGCCAATCAAAGAACGCAAAAGGCAACGATTGAGGATGTAAACAAGGAAAAGAATAAGTATAGAAGGTTAAAAGAGGTTGTGGCAAGAAAGAAGGAGAGTGATAAAGATGAATTTAATAGAAAGTAATAAGGTATTAAACTCTCAGAAGAAGCATGAAAATAGAATTAATGCTGCGGAGATGAGTAGTCTGAGAAGTATAGCCGGAGTGACTCGGTTGGATAAAGTAAAGAATAGTGAGATAAGGGTACGCTGTGGTGTAAAAGAAGATGTGGTTACAAAGATAGATAAAGGAATGCTTAGATGGTTTGGACACGTAGAAAGGATGGATGAAGGAAGATTGACGAAACAAATTTATATGGCGAGTGTGAATGGACAAGTCGGTAGAGGTAGACCTCGAAGAACATATCTCGATCTCGATCAGTGTACTTGGGTTCAAAGTTTACGAGAGATGGAAAGTATGACAGTGACATTAAGCAAAGGATGTTGGCAGAAAAACAAATAAATGGGGCACTGCATAGCTTTATAAACATCTAGAAAGTGTCAAAAAAGGCACGTCTGGCTGTGCATAGAGGTGTGTTGGTTTCTACACTTATGTATGGTAGTGAACGCTGGGTTTGGCAAAATAAGCATGAAAATAGAATTAATGCTGCGGAGATAAGTAGTCTGAGAAGTATAGCCGGAGTGACTCGGTTGGATAATAGTGAGATATGAGAACACTGTGGTGTGAAATAAGGTGTGCTTACAAACATAGACAAAGGAATTCTTAGATGGTTTGGACACGTAAAAAGGATGGATAAAGAAAGATTGACGAAACAAATTTATATGGCGAGTGTGAATGGACAAGTCGGTAGAGGTAGACCTCGAAGAACATATCTCGATCAGATCAACATTGTTTTGAAGAAAGGCCAAGTCAAGAGTACCAACAACCAACGAGCATGTATGAGAGCACTGATGAAAGTAGAGGAAGCAAAAGATGTGTGTAAGAACCGTAGCGGAAGTGGAAGGAAGTGGTCTCTGCCTACCCCCATGGAAAAAAGGCGTGTATGTACTCTTCTGGAAGTCCATAAGAACAGCCAGAGGTAAAAATACTACCTCGCAACTGGAAAGAATCAGAAACCAAGATGGTAGTATGGTAAAAGGGGAGAAATGCGTATTAAAGAGATGAAAGGAATAATTCGAAAGTTTATTTGAGAGAGAGGATACACAAGTACAGGCCCCATTCGGAGACATGAGTGAAAGTTGCAATGAAAGTGAAATTAGTACGACAGAAATTGTGGAAGCGTTGAACAGTATGAAATTGGGTAAAGCTGCTGGGTACGACAAGATAACATTTGCAATACTGAAGGCTGGACAAAGCGTGGTAACTAGTCTGCTATACCGCATTTTTAACTTTTGTTGGAAAAATGGTAGCGTACTAGACGACTGGTGCAAGGCTGTTATTGTGCTGCAAAGATATTAATTAAAAGAGTAACGAATGAAACTGAGAAGATGATATGGGATGTGCAAGCAGGATTTAGAAGAGGAAGGAGATGTATGGATCAGGTCTTTTCATTACGAGGTATAGTCGAAAAATTCTTGGCTAGAAGTCAGATGGTCTATTGCGCTTTTATAGACTTGGAAAAGGCCTGTGACAGAGTGGTGAGAAGTATATTGTGGTCGACATTGTCTATGTATGGGGTGAGCGAGCACTTAAATCACTTAACGAGGATTCCACTGCTTGTGTTAGAATAAACGAAGCTTGTACGGACTGGTATAACATCGAAAAAAGTGTGGGACAGGGATGTGTAGCTCCGCCATGGCTGTTTAACTTAGACATAGACAATTGTTTAAAAGATTTGAAAGAGAGTGCGTATGAATTGAAAATGAATGATTTAATCGTCGATGCTCGCCGATGATCAAGTCTTATTACCTCATCTGAAGAGGAGTCGCAGGCGATGGTTAATATTATGCATGATGCCCTGAAAATCAAAGGGATAAAGATAAATGTAAACAAAACGAAAGTAATAATTTTAAAAGAAGAGGAAGCATGACAAACTGTGAAGTTTCGATTAAGGGAGAAAGAGTGGAACAAGTAAATGAATTTGTGTACTTGGGTTCAAAGTTTACGAGAGATGGAAAGTATGACAGTGACATTAAGCAAAGGATGTTGGCAGAAAAACAAATAAATGGGGCACTGCATAGCTTTATAAACATCTAGAAAGTGTCAAAAAAGGCACGTCTGGCTGTGCATAGAGGTGTGTTGGTTTCTACACTTATGTATGGTAGTGAACGCTGGGTTTGGCAAAATAAGCATGAAAATAGAATTAATGCTGCGGAGATAAGTAGTCTGAGAAGTATAGCCGGAGTGACTCGGTTGGATAATAGTGAGATATGAGAACACTGTGGTGTGAAATAAGGTGTGCTTACAAACATAGACAAAGGAATTCTTAGATGGTTTGGACACGTAAAAAGGATGGATAAAGAAAGATTGACGAAACAAATTTATATGGCGAGTGTGAATGGACAAGTCGGTAGAGGTAGACCTCGAAGAACATATCTCGATCAGATCAACATTGTTTTGAAGAAAGGCCAAGTCAAGAGTACCAACAACCAACGAGCATGTATGAGAGCACTGATGAAAGTAGAGGAAGCAAAAGATGTGTGTAAGAACCGTAGCGGAAGTGAAAGGAAGTGGTTTCTGCCAACCCTTATGGGAAAAAGTTTAACTATATATATATATATTTATATATATATATATATATATATATATATATATATATATATATATATATATATATATATATGTATGTATGTACGTATGTATCTATGATTTAGCTTCAGTATTTGGATACTCAAATTTTTCCAAGTTTACCATTTTTTTTGATAATGTAAAGAATAAATTAATTTTTTTCACCCCGTTGGTTGTCAAACCAACCGTTATTTTTCCCTCTTACTGCAAAACGGATTCAATCAATCAATCTCGTATACGGCGGCAAATGTACATTCTCTTTCTTAATGATGTGTCAAGAGTCCAACTCTCACATCCGTATAGGAGAACCGAGATGAGCAACTTCATATATAATCTCCCGATTCCAGATCGGTTCTGGAAGCATTAATTAATAATTCAGTCAACAACTTTTCTACTTCCTTACCTATATGTAACATTAAGAAACTCCTCCATACACTCACTATTCGCGGGCAACTTGTTAATTTCATATGGGTCAAAGATCACGCTTGGCAAATAAAAAAGTAGACTATGCAGCTAAAAAAGTCACGACTTTTTTGGAATTAACAAATGATAGATGCAAATTCAACGACATTATCAATTTGGGAAAAAGTAAGATGATAAATAGCTGAAAGATTCGTTGAAAAAAGTTTGTTGAAATATCTATAAACCAGTTTACTAGAATACTTTTAACTTTATCAAAGCAAGTTCCTCACATTAATAACTACAATGTGCCAAGATCATCCTTTATAGCTATTGCTCGACTAAAACTAAACCATCGGAAAATTTCCCTCACATCTTTACAAATTGGGTTTTGTGGAAACAAATATTTGCTCCTGTAACAATACCTCCAATTTTCGCATGCCCCTTATATCAGCAACATCGCGCCAAAATATTTACTTCTTTACTAAGTTTAGCCAATAAAAATGTTTATAGCTGCTTGGTAAATTTCCTTAGAGAAATCAAATTGGATAGATAAACTAACTTACAAAAATATATTTTAATAATTATATATGGCAAATGGATTATCCAATACCAATGTCGATTTTTCTGTTTCATCAAAAGTAAATTAAAATGTGAGGCAACACCTCAAAACCGGTCCATACTTGGTCACTTCGATTGGATAAATTTAATAATTTTTTTTTTTACTTTACAAGCATCTGCATATCACCCAAAATAAGATTATACACGATTATTTATCAGATGTAACTCGAGGCTCGTCGTAGGCATATAGCCAGGAGTGTGGTTGTTTTCTAATGTATAATTGACCCACATATACCTATAGTATAGGTTAACATGCAGCGAAATTAGCTGGTTCTTTAAAAATCAGTTTTATACATTTTTAAATTAAAACGAATTTTGTAAAAAATTAGTAATTTGATACTAAGTCAGTTTGTTTAACATTGATTGTAATATATCAATTTAGGAATTTTTGTAATATTTGCAAAATGGTATATTCAATTGCAGAACAAGTTGAGATTATTTTCATATTTTTTAAAAGCGAGAAGTGCCAAATATCGGAGTAGTCTGTTTTATGTGGTCCACTCCGTATATATTTTCAATTTGTTATCACACAATGTTTTAAGACAATGTTTACAGACAACTACGAGATAATCTTTTGGGTATTTATTTGGATGATATTTATTTAAAAATTAGTATTTATCGTAATGATGTTATTTATTTTTCTGCAATGATTTTTTATTAAAGTTTATTAATAAATTAGTAAAACTAATAAGCAGTGCTCTTATAGTAATAATTAAAAGTAAGTAATTTTTATTAGTCTTAATTTGTAGAAGGTAAGGATTATTTGCTTTTGTTGGTCGTTAATATTTATTATTAAAAAAAATGGATAACTACATACAATATTTTTTGTTAAAAATTTTTTTTATGAAAATTTAAATTTATTTAAATCCAAGTTTTAGCTTCTTTTGTCGTAAAATTATTAACTTTTTTAAACTTTCATTACTATCTTTGTCTAATTTTTTTTTGTTCATAATTATTTACAATTAAAAATAATAAAATTTTTATTTCCAAAGTTACAAAATTACCTACCTATTAAATAATTATTTTTAACTTCCCATTGAAAGTTCTAGTATTTTTCGTCTCGATTATTTTGAGAACAAAAAATTATATCGGCGAGGGACGAATTGCATTCCACGCATAATTACGCAACTTAGAACTGTTAAGATTTTAAGCAAAATCGGTCGAGCTGTTTTTTATGGAGAATAAAAAAACTGAAAAAAATGGTAAACTACCTGCATTTTGCAATTTATAAATTATATTATTTTTAATACAGAATTTTAAGATCTTTTAAATAATATGATTATTGCATGTTAGGAATATTTGTATGAAAAATATGATGACAATATTTCATAAAAAGAGATAGTTTTAGAAAATTGCGCGCCGGCGCCGACGACGAGTAGTAGATGGGCGTGATAAGCTGTAGAATGCTCTGAGGTGTGGGCAGCTTCACCGTCGGAACCTCTGTTGCCTAAACTCACTTGCTTTTCGACGACGTCGTTCACTGCGTAGTTGTTGAATCCTTCGATAACTCAGTAAAGCTGGCTCGATCTGTTTTTTTACTACTATAGGCTGAAGGGTTTACTGCCTTTTATCGCCGTGAATTTTGTTATCACATTAAATGAAACAACACACTTTGTCATTGAGAATATATTGTATAACTTTAATACATGGAGCTTACAGTTTAAAGCCTCCTGTATCTTTAGAATAATTTCACTTGTTGTTAGCTTGAATTTTGATTATATTGATGTGCATTTTACTTCGTGGTGTTTGAAAGCCGTGCTCTTAGCGGCGGGCGTGTGTATTCTTAAACGGTCGGAATGGGAAAGAGACTGAGAGAGGGAAGCCCGGTCAGACGTGGCTTTCTGTTAACCTTTTTTCATCACGTGATCGTATGCGCGCGACGATTTCAGAATGTTCTGGAGGGATAATAATGCACGTGTCTTTTAGATTATTTTCTTGTCGGCGTCAGGGCCGTACTGAATGGTTTTAAAAATCAAGGAATTTCTCAAAGAGGAATTGTACAGTTGGAAGTACTGATTTCCAACAAAAACAAGATTTTGGAGAATTTTAAACTTGTGTCAGTATTGAGAGAATAGCATTGAAGACGCTATAACTTTGAAAAATTATTGTTAGAAATAATCAAGCATTTTATAATAATTAAATAACAAATGATTATTTATCATAATAATTTAATTTTTTTTAATTGTTGTAAACAAATAAAAATAGCTCCCGCTTATGAACTGATAAGAAAAAGTACGGTTAACATAAAAGGAATATTGTTAATGACAATTATAATTTGTTATAAACAATTTGAAATCGTTTTTTATAATTATTTTAATAACAATAATTATAACAACAAAATACCATATATTTTTTCACTCTTTTCACTGGGAAGTTAGTCGTGTAGACCTTTCGGGTCGCACCCAGACCACTGATATTTATTTTTTATTATTAAATTTGCTATTTAGTTTTTTAGGTCAACTATGTCCAAAATAATAAACAAAATTTAAAATTTTTAAATTTAAAAAGAAAATTAACATAATTTTTGTTAATATAATCAAAAGTTGCAGTATATGCGTTAAAATTGTATACATTTTGAAGACGAATTATTCAAAACAAAGCTTCAATTTAACGTTTAAACGATTGTGGAGTGTTTTCCCATGACTCCTCGAAATATTTTTGATTTCTATTTTAACTATCCTCACTTGATGGTAGACTGGTACTTTGCTTTTGCTAAAAAGCCATCAATCGTTTTATACAGTGCGTCCATGAAGTAACGCATAAATGTATTGTATCGATTTTGCGATACGCCACTGGAATGTACGTAAGCAAGCTAGGCGGTATAGTGACGTCACAGCCAATGACAAGGATGTTCCAGTACCTTCCCGACCAATCTGGAATATTCGACAGAACAGTTTGGATACGGCTAGAGATTCTTGTCTTTTCTCGAACAGCGTTATATATAAATTGGCATTCGTTCGTGAGAGTTAGTCAGTTTTCTATGGTTTATGATTGTGTTCGCTAGTTGATATGAATTGTAAAGGTATAAATAAATGTTTAAATAAATTCGAACCCCAAATGTAATTAAAGTAAAAACGTTAGAGTATTATTAGCTAAACAGTAATATGAAAAAATCCAGGAACAGGACGATTTTTTATTTTAATTTAGTATTTTTTTAGAAGAATAATTTATCATACAGGGTAAATAACATTTGAGTGATGACATCAGCTCCAGTTTTTTTAAAAAAAACATTTTTTTTTTCCAATTTGCGGATTTACCTTGCTGAGCTGATTCCAAAAATGTATAACATGTTGATTCAAATTGGTATAGGGTGCACCAAAATGCAAAAGTTTTATCTATCCACTTTCATGAGTAATTCTAGCAGCTCGACAAAACAAAAAACGTTTTATAGTATTTCTTGCTATTTGACGTTAAAAACTGTCATAAATTTCCATGCACAATTCCGTATTGTTATTCTTATTTATCATATCGTATTTAACAAACTGTTTTATTAAAATGTCTTTAACTTAAAGTGACAAAATTAAAATTTTAATGATGATTGATGTTGGTGATAGGTTGTGGACTCAACAAGAGGTGTCCACATTATTTCATGAAATGCACCCAAATCTACGGAAAGCAGAATAAAAAGGAAATGTAGAAAATTTGGGAACGTTAGAGATGTACCGAAGCAAGGTAGACCTGCACTTAATGTTAATGCAAATATTCAACAAGACGTAATTTAAATATTGAAAAGTCTTCAGTACCAAATATTTTTAAAAAGGCAAAATACCATCCTTATAAAGTACGTCTCATCCATAAGTTGGCTGAAGATGAATGTGATCGCAAAACTGAATTCTGCTAGTACATGATAAATCAAAACGATAATAAATTAAGTAATAATTTCATTGATAACATTTTCTTTTTGGATGAGGCAACGTGTTATTTGAACGGGCATGTTAACCGGCAAAACACCCGATATTGGTCTGATGAAAATCCAAATTCGATGCAAGAGCCATACGCAAAGACCACAAAAATTTTACGTAATGAAAATTTAACAAAAGAATTCTATCTGGATGTTCTGCAAAATACATTAATTCCTGATTTGACCCAGCTTTTCCCTGATATCTAAATTGCCAACACTTTTGACCGCAGAATATGGTTTCAACAGGATGGTGTAACGCCACATTTTGCTATAGCTGTGCCGCAGAATATTTTCAGATCGATGGATCGGAGGAAGGGGAACAGTGGAATGGCCCGACAGATTACTCGATCTTACCCATTTAGATTTTTTTAAAGTCTACACTAAAAGACAATATCCGTGACCTAAAAGCCCGAATCAGGCAGGAACACCCGCTATGCCATAAAATTGTACAGTAGTCAATTGAGAACAATCTGAACATTTACTGTATATTTTCCCCAGTTTGTTCTTGTTAAAGTGTACGTTAGTATTCATTAATCAAAAAAACTGCTGCTGACGTCATCACTCAAAGGTCATTCACCCTTGTGGCGGACATTTCGCCCAATTGGAGGTGCAATAAAAACCCTAAAATTTATTTGTGAAGCAGACACACTCGCATTTATGATCGAATCTTTTGCTGATTTATGATAGGGATAAGTAATCCTTCGGTCGATAGGCCCTGTAAAAATATATGTGGAAAAACCTACGTAGCTAAAATAGTTGCAGATCTGGCAGGGTAGCTTAGCTACTAAAAACATCAGTCGATTAACAAACACCATCGGGTGCACACTGTATCCCCTTCGGCCAATTCTTTGTATCATAAATTAAATAATTCAAGTGAAAGTATTTGTTATTAATTTAATTACACCCTTAGGCATCGGCCTATTTACCACAACACTATTTGATTAATTATTATTTTAAAAATGTTAAATTAAAATTAAAAAATGACCTGTTCTTGGATTTCTTTATATTAATGTTTATTTAGACCACTGGATTATACAAACTAACAATATATAGGTTAAATGATTTTGTTTCTTTTTAATGACACCCCGATAGGCTTCCGACTAATCTTAATTGAGAGTAGTTCCAATTTCGGAACAAAAAAAAGTTTTGTACATTACATTACAATCTTGCAGTTGGGCCATTGGTATAGGCACCTATGTCACCTAGATCTTTTGATCCTCTGTGACTACCGCTGTGTATTTAGAGCATCAGAATTCCAGTCCTTTGGTTATGACAAACCGCAGGATTTCTGTTGGCACTGTCTAATTTAGATCAATTGTATCCAATATCATGCGGCCCCAGGTTTAATACCTGTACACCGCTAGCATCGGGCAGCAACACAGAAAATGTATGCTGCTCTCTTCCTCTTCGCCACATAGTCGGCAGTTTTTCTCAGCCGCCAGCTTAAGTTTAAAGAGGTGCGCACTTAGTTCGACGTGGCCAGTGAGCAGGTCAAGCGTGCTGCTTAGCATTGTAGATTGTACATTGTAGGGTGGGTCGTGAAGGCCATGCTGCCTCTCAAGCACTTTGACCTATCAGATCTTTTGTGCATAACCCTTAATCTATTCAAGGCCCGGGATTCCGAGACTTCGAGTAAAGTTTATCAGTTTCCTGGGGGTTAAGTTTCTGATATCGAAGGGCTTTAGAAAGGTCCCTTTCAGAAACTTGAACCTCTTGCAAAAAAGCGCTGGGCATTCGCAAAGCAAATGTTCTACAGTTTCAGCGAAGTTCTCGCAGTAGCGGCAACTATCACTCTCTGTTTTGCCCATCTTTTTCAGGTGGTACCTTAGATGGCAGTGTCCAGTGAGGAGTCCCGTCACCAGTTTCAAGTCTTTCTTGTCCAACTCGAGAAGCTGTTTAGCTTTCCTTGGCGAAAGACTTACTAGCCTTTTCGCTTGCCTTGCATTCCACTGATCGATATGTTCTTGCTCAAGGATTAGTTGCAATTAACTCAGTGAGGGCCTACATGCAGACCCACACCACCGATGTTGTTGTAGTGCAATTCACGAGGGCCCCAATGGCCGCGCGACTGTCAGTGAGAATATCAATCTCACTGTTAGTCATTCTGCTTTCTGTCAGGTGCGTTGCACACCTGAGTATGGCATAGACCTCAGCCTGGAAGACTGAGGCCTATTTCCGCAGGGGTATGCTTTCACAGTTGTTGCAGTATGCTCCAAACACACCTGCCCCGTAGCATCCCTGGTACCCTGATCCGTCAGTGCCCCATCGTCTCACTCCTGGGCTGGTAAATTGTGTTGTTTTCTTTAACCAGTCTTCTCTAGTTGGTATTTAAAAAAAGTTACTGCGCGCCACTATTTAATTCTACCCATTCTTAAAAGCCTTTTACATTTATTCTCTTTACCAAAAAATAATTTAAATAAGAAATGGAGTAAAAGAAACAAAAGAAATCTTTCCTGTGTCACAATTAACTTTTTATTAAGTTGTGTAATTAAAAACAAAAATTGATTGTTATCGAACAATATTTATATATAAATATATATGTACTTATATATATATATATATATATATATATATATATATTTATATATATATATATATATATGTATATATATATATATATATATATATATATATATATGTATATATATATATATATATATATATATATATATATATATATATATATATATATATATATATATATATATTATACCATTCATAAACGGATTATCACAGCAAATACAAGGGCTTTTTAGTAAACACAATATTACCGTATGCCACAAAGCAAATCAAATGCTGTTCAATAATTTTTCAAAATTAAAATCAAAAACGCCGAAAAATAAAAAAAGTAATATTATTTATCAAATTCCATGTAACGACTGCAATGGTGTTTACATTGGACAAACAAGCCAGTTTTTGGAAAATAGGATAAAAGGACGTAAATACGACAAAAAGAATACAACAGCTCTAACTTGCCATAAAAACTTAAAAAAACATACATTTAATTTTGAAAACACAAAATACAAAAAAAAGGGAAAATTTAGAATGGATAGCTATCCAAAAAAACCAGCACGCCATTAACAATAAAAAGAATTTAAACAACCTTAGTAAAATCTATCTATCAGTACTGTAATTGATTTTAAAGTGTTAACGTTTTGTAGATTAGCTGTTGTAAATGTGTATTGTTTGTGACAAATAAAAATGTTTGGATATTTTTAATTATTTTACGTTTAAGGATTAATAGTTATTTTTGTATCTAGTGCGCTAAATGCTACTGTGGTGATCGAGAACTGATTTTTTAGTCGAGATTTGTTTGTGTTTTTGCTTCATAGATTTGTTTAACAGGTCTAATATATATATATATATATTTATATATATATATATATATATATCTAATAATTGGTATTTAAAATGAAACTAATAACGATAATCTGATTTCTGTGAAATGATTTTAAACATATTATTTATCAACTTGAGTTGATAAATATAAAAAAATAAAATGAAATGTACACTGTATTCCTTATACCTCAATTTATCAAGATAACACTCAAGATTACATATATGGAATAGAAAATAACATATTGATTACAAATAAACCATTTGATAAAAAATCACGGGTGTAATTAATATCTACTAAGCTGATTAAAAACCATTAGTGCCTGAGTAACTTTTTTTTAGGAATTATTTAAAATTCTAGAACTTAGTTCGTTTTCACCTTACAAACATGCCTCTATTATTAATTATACAATTTTTTTTAATTTTAGATACTTTTTTTGCGGTATGATATATCATACGTTGGGCAAATACAGTTATATGTGCTTTCATTGTAAAACCAACTAGTCTATATAACTTTTGATTTCACGTAAATGTAAGAAAAATAAAATACACGTCGAATTTTAAAACAACAGGGAAGTTTAAAAATGTTATTATGCTGTTTCCAAGTAGCACCCCTTAAACCCCTTCTTTAAAATGTCAAACAACAACCCCTACCTTCTGATACATCAAATAAAAACCCAAGAAAAATGCAAAACAGCCATATAAACAACAACTTATTCTATCGATTAATTTTTCAGATAACATTAAACATAGTGAAACTACAGCAGAAATCTAAAATAAAGTTAATTACAAACAGCTCCTTAAATGTACTAACAGTAACTGTTAAAAGTGTGCTCTGTTATTTTGTAGCCAATATTATAACCTATTTTTAAATTCTACTCGAACTCTTTGCAAAGTTTCGCTAGTAATTCGTCTACGTTCTTCAGTTATTCTAAGCTTTAGTTCTTCAACGTCTTCGGGAGAAGTTTTGTAAACTAATGTTTTAAAATGGCCCCACAAAAAAAATTCAAGTGGTGTAAAATCTGGAGATCTTGCCGGTCATTCTATAAAACTCCTTCTGATAATCCAAAGTCTTGGAAATCGTTCGCCTAGCCATTGTCATACAGCTAGTGCGTAATGTGTTGTAACTCCGTAACCCTTTACGTCGATGTTTTTGTTATGTACATATATTGCTACACCCATGTTGCCTTTTAATATCCACTCTGTATTCATCACTTCTTAATACTAGCTCGTTCGGAAGAAGAACTTACCGAATTCATGAGAGAGTCGGACAGGATCAGCAGAGAACATGGTCTTACGTTGAACAAAAAGAAGACGACAATTATGATAATAGACCGCAATCCTGCCAATGTTACACAGATCGATGATTTTAAAGTGATTGAGAAATTTAACTATTTAGTATCACTTATCACAAACAAAGGCGGCTGTGATGGAGAAATTAAACGCAGACTGGCCATAGCACGTAACTCAACAATAAAACTAACTCGAATATGGAAAGACTCTGCAATATCTCAACGCAACAAACTGAAATTATTAAACTCCTTGATCTTTTCTATGGCCACATATGCCTCTGAGACCTGGGCTTTAAAAATGGCCAATCAAAGAATAATATATGCTTTTGAAATGTGGGCCTACAGAAGAATGCTGCGAATATCATACAGCGAACACCGTAATAACGTATCAATTCTTAAAAAACTAAAAATCACCACAAGGCTATTAACCAGGATAAACCAATCATACCTACAGAATTTTGGACACATTTCAAGAAGAACGAATGGGCTGGAAAAACTTATTGTAGAGGGAAAAATAAAAGGTAAATGACCAAGAGGAAGGTCTCCGACGCGCTGGGTGGACAAGACCAAAGAAATCATCGGTCACGGTCTGCAAGAAGTTTCTCTTGCAGCTCAAGACAGAGAAGGATGGAGAACTACGATTTGAACAATTGAGACATGATGTCACCATACTCTCTCGAGAGTAAAAGGACAAGAGAGAGATTTATCACTTTCTGTTTGTTAGGTTCCGCCATGCTCAGTACATCCGCGCCTGTGTTCTCCTCAAATTTGTACATCAGGTCTATAGCCTCACTGCCCCTGTCTACATTTTCCTGTAGGACTGTGAGGGTTCCCAAATTATGAATTTATTTCCCTTCCCCTTTTCTTCTTTTTCACACCTCTTGCTACTTTCTATTCTCTGTACATTTTATTGATTCCGCTCTATGTCCATCTACTTTGCATAAGTAGCATCTTTGCACTTCTTGGCATTCCTTTTTTATATGACCGAGCTCACCACACACACCTTGCTTCTCCTTCTTTTTCACCACAGTCTCTTGATACATGCCCAATTTTATGTCACTTATAACATCTCTTGACGTCTTCTACTTTATTAATTTGCCATCTATATTGCCATTCCCTATCCTGTTCTTGTTTTCTCGAGCAGTTTGGCCAACTCTTCTATAGTCGTAATGAAGGTGTATTTAAGCCTTCTGTCATTGATTTATTCCAACATTTTGATATGTAGGCCTTCTATATTTTTCATATTCATTTCCAGACTATTGACTTCTCTAACATCTTATTCCACCACCGTTTCGTCTATATACAAGATCATAATCAGGCGATTTTAATAGTTGGGTAGAAGTGAAGCGTGATAGATATGACATTGTTCTGAAAATGTACGGTGATGACGGAGAGAATAAAAACGGAAAAATTCTGCTTACAGTATGTTTGGAGTGGAATCTTGTAGTAAAAAACGTTGGCTGTGCAGAAAGGAGTGTTGATTTCTAGACTTACGTCTGGTAGTGAATTTTGGGTTTGGCAGAAGAAGCATGAAAATAAGATTAATGTCACGAAGATAAGTAAAGCCTGAATCTAATGGATAAAGTAAGGAACAAGGGAACAAGGGAACAAGGGAACGATGTGGTGTGAGAGATGTGGTAACAAAGATAGATAAAGAAATGCATAGATGGTTTGGAAACGTAGAGAGGATGGATAAAAGAAGATTGTCGAAACAGATTTATAAAAAGAGTGAGAATGGATAAGTCTGTAGAGGTCGACATAGGCAAACGGGTCTCGTTCAGATCGAAATTGTTTTAAAAAAAGGCTAGGTCAAGAACGCCAGCAACCGACGAGCAAGTATTTATTTATTTAGCTTATGACATGACACAAAAAAAATATGAAAAATGTTACACTAAATCAGATTATCACCTAGGTATACAATACTTAAACACATATCATAAACAATTATTGTAAATCAGAACATTGACACAGCTCATACCACAAATATATATACAGATTGCACATGGAAAACAGAAGTGTTTACAAATATAAAGCATGTAAAAGAAAGCCTATCTAGGACATAATTTGCTGCTCCGTCACAGTTCCACGTTAAAATTCCGCAGCCATTCTACAGCTCGTGGGGTCGCCATCAGGAAGTCATCCTCAGTGCTGAGGGGACATTCATAGACAATGGTTTGTTCTTTAGCATCGCAGTCGCACCCAGGGTCCGGTCTCATGTCCCATCTATACAGCGAAGCTGCACAGTGTTCATGGCCTGTCTGTATTATGTTTAATGCTACCCAGGTTTTCCTTGGAAGGTGAAAGCCCTCCGGGTGGTTGAGGGTTTTAAGCAGAGTGCGCCATCTGGGATTGACCTGATTTCGCCAGTCCGTTTGCCAGGTTTCAGCGCCTTTGTAGTTTAGGCTCAGAAGTTGCTGCGCAGACTTCACAAGGGGATTTCTGGATTCAAGCCTCTTAAATTCAATCAGGTCCTGATGGATAGAAGGAGCTAGATTGTTGGATATCTTTTTAAACTCTCTTATAAGTATATTGCATCTACGTTTTGGGCGGTTCGATGTTGCTGAGTACTGGTAGCCAGTAGAGTGGGGTGGTTTTAATAGCACCAGAAATAATTCGCATCGTCTGGGTCAGAACTATGTCTACTTTTTCCACGTGGGAGTTGTTTAACCAGACAGTATTCAGCTGTTGAGTAGACCAAGTTTAGTGCGGTGGTGCGGGGTGTCTCCACGTAAGCCCCCCAGGTTGTTCCCGCTAGTTTGTAAATAAATGTTGTTTCAGGATTTCAGTTTTGCGGCCAAGTTTGACAGATGTTTTTTGTAAAAGAGGTTGCGATCCAGTGTTACGCCCAGATATTTTGGGTGGAAGTTGTGTGGGAGCATAGCACCTTTCAAGGGTACCTGTGAGGGGGTTCCAGCGAGCCTATTATTCAAATGAAAGCATATGGTTTCCGTTTTAAGTAAGCTTGGGGTAAGTCGTCATTTCTCAAAATATTCAGCCAGCAGTTCTAGATCTTGGGAAAGAGTTTGTTCAAGGGTAGTCATGCTGGTGTGCTGGCTTGCGAGGGCGATGTCATCTGCATACATAAATTTTCTAGATGTAGTAGCGACATAGAGGTTAAACAGTAGGGGCGCAAGAACCGACCCCTGGGGGAGACCGTTACTCAGGAGTTTTGATTTACTGAGAGAGCCGCACATTGAGACTTGCAAGACCCTATTTGACAGCATTTTATCCAAAAGGGATGTCATCGTTTTACACCCAGTAGCTTTCAGGAATTTATGTATTAAGCCCTCTCTCCAGACAGTATCGTACGCGGCTGTCAGATCGACAAAAACCGCACCGGTTGTAAGGCGTTGTGACGAGCAAGTATGAAAGCGGTGATAAAATTTAAAAAAAATGTGTGTAACAACCGTAGCAAGTAAAGAGAAGTGGTTTTTGCCAACCCCTACGTGAAAAAGGTGTGACTATAAATATGTATTTTTAAAATACTTTTAAAGACGGGTGTAAACTATCTTTTCATTACTATTTTATTTTGTGATTAATACCTTTTTCTATTCCAGATGTTGCTGACTTCATCTTTGGCTCTGGATTCCCTGATACTATTGGTGATTTTATTTTTTTTACTTTATAAGTATTATACACGCACTTTTGATTACTGGAAAAAAAGAGGAGTTTACAATCCAAAGCCACTTCCATTTTTTGGCAACTTTTTACAGGTATTTTTGTGTAGGACGACAATTCAAGAACACCTAAAGAAATTCTATGACCAAACCGATGACCCTTATTTCGGTATTTTTATCGTCGATGAGCCTGTACTGGTACTTAAGTCTCCTAAATTAGTTAAGGAAGTACTGATTAAAAACTTTGATGTTTTCTGCGATAGAAGAGTTGCAACACCAAAACATCCTAAAATGGCTAACTGTCTTTTCTTCTTAAAATTTGTTCCGTGGAAGAAGATGAGGACGAAGCTTTCTTCCCTTTTTACAGCTTCAATGCTTAGAATTATGCACACTCAGTTGGAAAAAATAAACCAAATTGTAATAGATTATTTAAATAAAAATGCCGGTGTTATTGATACCAGATTTATAAGCGGACATTATTCTTCAGAAATGATTGTAAGGTGTTTTTATGCAGCTGATCCACATTGTTTTGAAGAAAAACCTTCTCTATTTAGAAAGTACATCTTTAACATTTTCGATTATAACTTTAGAAATGCTATTATTCAAAATTTGTTCTTTATCAGACCTTCGTTAACTAATTTCTTGAAATTAGATTTTATAGACGATGATTGTATTCAATTTTTTGAACGAGCTTTCAAGCACTCGATGAGTGTTAGAGAAAACTACGATGGAAAACCTCAAAACTTCGTAGATATGACAAACAAGGATATAAAGCAGGGAGCCACCGACGGAATAGGTAAGCATTTTTTAAATTATTTTTTTGTTTTAAAATTCGATATTAATAAAAATATGTAGTCAAGTTTATATTGGTATATTACTCGTAAAAGGGTTAATGGGTCCATGAGGGTTAAAAGCATTAAAGCTAATTGGTGTCGCAACCCTTTGCTTTGAGAATAATGTGTGGTAAACAATTGATACTGTTACAATATTTACTCATGGTGTTCGATGATTTTAAACACTCAGTACAACAACTAAACAATTTTATTCTAATATTTCTACACGATGAATTTTACTTGACAAATCACTTAGATATTTACAACTGTATACATTTTTTTTATAACATTTTATAATTACTTTAAAACTTAAAACTTCCCATTCAATCGGCGACACCCCTTTTATATAAATCCAACAATATTTCTGGTAATTCCTAGATAAAACTGTTTTTCTCTCGAAATTTATCGATCTTTCTAGAGGCCATCAATCACGCCGCGGCCAGATAGGACAGATACATAACTTAAATCTACGATTTAAAGGTTTATTACATTCATACATACATAGTCACGCCTTTTTCCCGTAGGGGTAGGCAAAGACCACTTGCTACGGTTCTTACACACATCTTTTGCTTGTTCTTCTTTCATTAATGTTTTTATACATGTTCGTCGGTCGTTGGTACTCTTGACCTGGCCTTTCTACAAAACAATGTTGATCTGATCGAGATATGTTCGAAGAGGTCGACCTCTACCGACTTGTCCATTTACACTCGCATTATAAATTTGTTTCGTCAATCTTCCTCCATCCATCCTTTTTACGTGTCCAAACCATCTAAACATTCCTTTATCTATTTTTGTAACCACATCTTCTTTAACACTACAGCGTTCTCTTATCTCACTATTGTGTATCCAACCGAGTCACTCCGGCTATACTTCTCAAACTACTCATCTCCGCAGCATTAATCCTATTTTCATGCTTCTTCTGACAAACCCAACATTCACTACCATACATAAGTGTAGTAACCAACACACCTCTATGCACAGCCAGACGTGCCTTTTTTTAACACTTTTAATCTGTTCATAAAGTTATGCAGTGCTTCATTCATTTGTTTTTCTGCCAACACACTTCGCTCAATGTCACACTTTCCATCTCTTGTAAACTTTGAACCCAAGTACACAAATTCATTTACTTGTTCCACTCTTTTTTCCTTAATCAAAACTTCACAGTTTGTCTTGCTTTCTTCTCTTTTAAAAACCATTACTTTCGTTTTGCTTACATCTATAGTCATCTCTATGATTTTCAGAGCATCATGCATAACATTAATCATCGCCTGCAACTTTTCTTCAGATGACGCTAATATGACTTGATCATCGGCGTAAAAAAGGCATTTGACGGTCAAATCATTTATTTTCAATCCATTCTTTCAATCCACTCTCCTTTAAATTTTATAAACAATCGTCTATCTTAAGTTAAACAGCCATGGCGAAGCCACACATCCCTGATTAACTTATGCATAGACGATTGTTTAAAAGATGGATCGAAAATGAATGATTTGATCGTCAAATGCCTTCTTTATTTATTATCCACACCTAAATTCAAAACTGATATATTCAGGCGATCATTTACTTACCAAATTTATCAGTTGTATAACTCCGTTCCTGAAAGTATAAAGAACCTCAGTACTACTGGCTTCAGGTCTGAATATAAAAATGAACTATTCAAAACACAAGTCTAGATACCTATTCCTCTACCTCGATGCGAGAAAAAATAATACTAAGTATAAAGATAATTATCCCTTTTCTCTTTTCCCTTATCTTTATCTATTGTCAATCAAAAGGCTAAACACTGCGATGTTCTCTTTGGCACACTGTATCAGGGTTAAGTGAAAGAACATTTTCGTAGTGAAGCTACTGTTTCTCTAGAGAAAATGAACTTCGTTCTTTATTTTCAGAAATCTTTTTTTATATGTAAATACTTCTATGTATATTACTTAAAAACAATAAAGACCTTTAATATTATTAATAAATCATTTGCTAAATGGGGTCGTTTTTGATGCCGCCAAAGAAATAGCTCAGCGCCTTGTGTGGACGATACCGGCTCGGCCAGAACAGGGACGTATTATTGTAACAATACATTATTGTTTTGGTCTTAAAAGTACATTTTCCTATCGACTGAGTAACGTAATGGAATGACGTTTTGGTCTTCTTATTAAACCTAAAAAATCAAAGTTTAATTTGCGTAATAAATGCAAACCTATGACCTAAAAACACCGCCATGATAAATACACATTAAAATTTTGCAACGTTATGTTTTACTTTAAAAATCTCAAAAAATAATGACTTTATAGTTACGAACGTAAAATATGTTTTTTACAAATAAAGTATTGGAGAATGGAAAAATTGTGCTAAAATGACAATTCCGCTAGTGGCGTAGAAATAAGAAAGGGTCAAGCTCTGACTTGCCCCTCGAACGCCTCTGGTAGTAGCCAGAAACGTTTATTTAACATAATTTAGTAAGGTCTGCAGTGTCAACACTTCCTGCCAAATATGATAAAGATTAGTATCTACGTCATTATAAATATGCAGTCTCATATTCGCCCAAAAATTCTTAATAATTGGAAAAGGTCATAAAATTTTAAAATATGAAAGTTCCCTTAAATTTTGACGTCTATTGGTCATTGAATCATATTTCAATTTTAGAGATTAAATTTTGACGTCTATTTTTCATTTAATCATATGGTAGTATTAGGGATGCTATATGGAAAAATCAGCTATTCCCTTAAACATAAGGAAATTGCGCTGGCAGCTTTTCTAGATATACCACAGTTACACTATACATCAATTAGGGATAGAGGAATCGACAGTCAAATCTGTAACTGGATCAAAAGCATGATTGAAAACCGATATGTAATATCATCACTTTCCTAAAGAATCGGTTAGGTTCAAGGCAGCAAAGGGGTGTATACAAGATGGGGTACTTTTCCCCCTATGTGGTCACTCCTAGTCGACTCTCTGCTGAGCGAACTTTCCATGCAGGGAATATATTTTCAATGCTATGCGGATGATCTTGTCACAATAGTTGGAGGAAAATTTGAAGTGACGATCTTAAACGTCCTCCAGAAAGCCCTCAACACGGTATACAGATGGTGCGAGAGGGAACCGATGTCTGTCAACGCCCGGAAAACTTTTCCTTTTGCAAAAAGGAAAAAGCTAGATAAGCATTGGCATACATACATACATACATAAAGTCACGCCTTTTTCCCATAGGGGTAGGCAGAGACCACTTCCTTCCACTTGCTACGGTTCGTACACACATCTTTTGCTTCCTCTACTTTCATCAGTGCTCTCATACATGCTCTTCGGTTGTTGGTACTCTTGACCTGGCCTTTCTTCAAAACAATGTTGATCTGATCGAGATATGTTCTCTGAGGTCGACCTCTACCGATTTGCCCATTCACACTCGCCTTATAAATTTGTTTCGTCAATCTTCCTTCATCCATCCTTTCTACGTGTCCAAACCATCTAAGCCATCCTTTATCTATCTTTGTGACCACATCTTCTCTTACATCTTACATCTTCTCTTTTCTTATCTCACTATTCTTAACTTTATCCAACCGAGTCACTCCGGCTATACTTCTCAGACTACTCATCGCCGCAGCATTAATCCTATTTTCATGCTTCTTCTGCCAAACCCAACATTCACTACCATACATAAGTGTAGGAACCAACACACCTCTATGCACCGCCAGACGTGTCTTTTTTGACACTTATATTTATAAACTGTGCAGTGCCACATTCATTTGTTTTCCTGCCAACACCCTTCGCTCAATGTCACTGTCATACTTTCCATCTCTAGTAAATTTTGAACCCAAGTACACAAATTCATTAACTTGTTCCACTCTTTCTCCCTCAATCGAAACCCCACAGTTTGTCATGCTTTCTTCTCTTTCAAAAACCATTACTTTCGTTTTGCTCACATTTATTTTCATCCCTTTGATTTTCAGGGAATCATGCATAACATTAACCATCGCCTGCAACTCCTCTTCAGATAACGCTAATATGACTTGATCATCGGCGTAAAGAAGGCATTTGACGATCAAATCATTCATTTTTAATCCATACACACTCTTTTAGATCTGTTAAACAATTGTCTATGTATAAGTTAAACAGCCATGGCGAAGCCACACATCCCTGTCTCACACCTTTTTCGATGTTAAACCAGTCCGTGCAAGCTCCGTTTATCCTGACACAAGCAGTGGAATCCTTGTAAAGTCATTTCAGTGCTCGTATTAAACTACCACTCACCCCATACATAGACAATGTAGACCACAATTCACTCCTCACCACTCTGTCATAGGCCTTTTCCAAGTCTATAAAAGCGCAATAGACCTTCTGACTTCTAGCCAAGAATTTTTCGACTATACCTCGTAAGGAAAAGACCTGATCATACATCTCCTTCCTCTTCTTAATCCTGCTTGCACATCCCATATAATCTTCTCAGTTTCATTCGTTACTCTTTTGATCAATATCCTTGCATACAGTTTGCCGACTATGCTGAGTAAACTAATACCTCGGTAGTTCTTACAGTCCTGCTGCGAACCTTTTCCCTTGTAAAGCGGCACGATAACGGCCTTGCACCAGTCGTCTGGTACACTACCACTTCTCCAACAAAGGTTAAAAAGGTGATCCAGTACACAAGCTACCACGTTTTGTCCAGCCCTCAGCATTTCAACTGTTCATCCCATATCATCTTCTCAGTTTCATTCGTTACTCTTTTAATTAATATCTTTGCAGCACAATAACAGCCTTGCACCAGTCGTCTAGTACGCTACCATTTTTCCAACAAAAGTTAAAAATGCGGTATAGCAGACTAGTTACCACGCTTTGTCCAGCCTTCAGTATTGCAAATGTTATCTTGTCGTACCCAGCAGCTTTACCCAATTTCATACTGTTCAACGCTTTCACAATTTCTGTCGTAGTAATTTCACTTTCATTGCAACTTTCACTCATGTCTTCGAATTGGGCCTGTACTTGTGTATCCTCTTTCTCAAATAAACTTTCGAAGTATTCCTTCCATCTCTTTAATACGCATTCCTCTCCTTTTACCATATTACCATCTTGGTTTCCGATTCTTTCCAATTGCGAGGTAGTTTTTTTTACCTCTGGCTGTTCTTATGGACTTCCAGAAGCATTGGCAGCCTGTCCTATACGGAGAGAGCATTCCATTTGTAGCGGAAGTGAAATACCTGGGTGTAGTTCTGGATAAAAGACTCACCTGGAACGCCCACTTGGAAAAAACAATGAACAAAGCCAGGTTTTCTTTTTGGAATCTCAGAAGAGTATGCGGCAAATCTTGGGGAATGAACCCCAACTAGATTTACTTGATTTATCAAACAATGATAATATCTATGGTCACGTATGGTTTAGTAGTCTGGTGGACCAAAGGGTTACAACAGATAGCTAGAGCAAAGCTTGCTGGCCTTCAGCGGCTGGCATGCCTAGCCATAACTGGAGCTATGTCCAGCATACCAACGGCAGCGATGGAACACCTTCTAAATCTTCCTCTCCTAGATATTATCTTAGAGAGGGAGGCCAGGAAAGTCTCCTACAGATTCCTGTCTTTGGAAAGGCAAATTAATGGAGAGCAACTCGGGGACCACTCCGGGATACTGAGTGAAACAAAAAACCACCAAATTCTCGGGATGGTTCCTGACATGATAGCCACAAAAATACACGTAGAAAAGTCGTTAAAAGTCCTTTTTCCGAAGAGAAATCCTCTTTCCAGAAACTGAATATACACAGATGGTTTAAAAACCCCAGATGGAGTTCGGGCTGGTGTTTTCAGCAGGAAACCAAAGATTGAAAAATCTACCAGTCTTGGCAGGTATGCTAAATTTTTTCAGGCTGAAGTCTTCGCTATCGAATTGTGTGCAAGAGAGCTGACCAACAGACCTCTAGCAAACAAAAACATAAGTATAATATCATACAGCCAGGCTGCTTTAAAAGCACTGAACTCCAACAAGATAAACTCTTAACTTGTATGGAATTGCATGGAATCCCTAGAGTACTTTGGTGCGAACAACAGGGGGTGGAAGGATACGAAAAAGCCGACACCCTTGCAAAACAGGGTGTGAGCCACAATAGACCTACTAAAGGTCGCAGAGGAGGGGCGATCACGATACCTAACCTAAACTAGGGATGCTCAATTGATCTTTGAACTGACCAGCCGTATTTACTTTTTTTATTATAAATAGTATTTTATGTCTTTTACTATACTTTTGAAAATATGTGTACAAAAATTTGATGATAATCAGTTGAGTAGTTTACTCGTAAAAGCGTAACAAACAAACAAATAAACAAACTCACATTTGTATTTATAATATTAGTCAGGATTTAAAATCTAAAAGAGTTATAGTGTGTATTAACAAAAAGCTCTTAATCTTGATATTATTTGCATATGCAACTATTTTGCTTTAAAATATTTTTCTAATTTCTTTTTTTATTTGGTATCGGTACCTACGTAATCTTTATACAAATTACCCAATAGATAAAACATTTTTTTCGTTTTGGCACAAACTTTAAAGAAAGCTGGGAAGAATTTAATTTTTTTTTATTTTAGATATCAACAAGGCAGTAGCAAACGCCATTCTATTTCTAATAGCCGGACAGGAGACACCAAGTATTGTGCTATCTTATAGTTTGTATGAATTGGCCATGAATCAGGAAGTTCAAAACAAATTGAGAAGTCACATTCAAGCAAATATTAAAGAACATGGCGGATTAACCTATGATGGTATTAAAGAAAATAAATATCTGGAACGATGTTTATTAGGTAATTATTCTATGAGATCAGTAATAAATTATGTATGTATGGCTTAACACGGGCAACCCAAGTAGGGTTGCACCGCTTCATAAAAGCTTTCTAGATCATATTTTCAGGGCTGATCAGATCCTGTATTGCAATATCCTATTTTTTTGCAAATTTTTTTTCACAGTTCCCGTTGTTCCTCTGCCTTTTCTTTAGCATTCACTATGCCTATTCTCCTTAGATCCTCTTTAGCGTCTTGCAACCATGCTGATCTCGGTCTGCCACGTTTTCTCTTTAGTGCTGGGACCCAGTTCATAATAATCTTCTTTAATCTAGGCGGATCGCCTGTTTCTTTTCATCGTCCCTCTGCCTATTACACTGCTAAGTTGTCGCTCCATCGTTTTCGGGCGTCCTAAACTCCTGCGACCTATTGGTGATTTGTCACGTGCTGTTCTGACTATTCTTTCGTTGTCTATTCTACTGATGTGCTCATTCCACTACCTCTTTCTGCCGAGAACCCACTCATTGACCTTTTCTACCTTGCATGTCCTTCTTATATTATCGCTCTTTCTCTGTCCAAGATCGGCTTTCCAGTTATTCTACGAAGTACTCTCATTCCGGTTGTCTCTAGAAGTTGTTTAGTTCTCGCTGTGTCTGGTCGAGTGTATGTCATAGTTCTCTACTTTGGTCTTGTCTCTAATGACTTCGTTTCTTGTATGATCCTTAAGACTTATTTTCAAAATTTTTCTCTCTATGGCTCTCTGTGTTCTTCTTCATCTATTTGCCAAGTTTATCGTCATTGGTATCGTTTCCATACCATAGGTCATGAATGGCAGGATGCACGTATTAAATACTGTCCTTATGAGATTGATTGGTATATCGTTGTTACTTATTGTGGTATTTAGTTTTCCCACTGCTGCTGCCTAATATATACCTTTATTTGTTTTGTTTCTAAATTGGCCATCTTCCATTTTTACAGGTTCTAGTGTTGTTCTTATGATTTTATAGATATTGGTTATTAGGTATTATATGGAGTCTCATTGGATGGGTTTGCTTTAGTAATTAAAACTATAAAAAATAAAGTGAAACCGATATGTTTTAGTAGCGTGAGAAAGTTCATTCTAGTTCCTCAGAGCCATAAATTCATTAAGTCCTAGTACATTAATGAAATTTAAAAAGTACCAATTTTTTTCATTTGCGAAAATATTCTCAATTTTGAGCAAGAATAATAAAATTGGGTACCTACATTGGAAAATAGAGTGTAAAATTAAACTATTTTCGTAAAATATACGTTATGATTCCTATTTCTAATAATCATAATTGTTTTTAAAAAAAGTCTTTTTATCTCTTTTAAACTAACAATTATTTTTTCTTCTAATATATTTATTTACACAAATAAAATCTGCTTAACATACAATAGTTCTCCAGATTACTAAAACCTGTACAAAGTTCATAATTTTACCTATCATTGGGATTTGGTAATACAATCTCTAGTCTTTTCAGTTGTTGGAGTGAATTTAACAATTATGATACACGTTCCGCATAAAAAATTAAATATGCTATACATTTAATTTACTTTGATTTAATATTTTGTTATTACTTACATCTTTATAATTCATTAAAACCGTCATTAAATAAATTGTTTTTTTCTAATGATAAAAACTCTATTCAGGCATAGATATTTTTTAAACAGCCATTTATTTCCACGTAAAAAATTTACAATAGAAATTTAAAAAAAACCAAGTATACAATTTAGCTCAATAATTCATAAAAATTTCGTACAGACGTGCTTTTTTTATACTTTCTGGCTGTTCATAAAGCTATGCATTTATCTGTTTTCCTGCCAACACCCTTCGCTCAATGTCACTGTTATACTTTCCATCTCTCGTAAACTTTGAACCCAAGTACACAAATTCATTTACTTGTTCCACTCTTTCTCCCTTAATCGAAACCATTACTTTCGTTTTGCTTACGTTTATTTTTATCCCTTTGATTTTCAGGGCATCATGCATATCATTAACCATCGCCTGTAACTCCTCTTCAGATGACGCTAATATGACTTGATCATCGGCGTAAAAAAGGCATTTGACAATCAAAACATTCATTTTCCATCCATACGCACTCTCTTTCAAATCTTTTAAACAATAGTTTATGTGTAAGTTAAACAGCCATGGCGAAGCCACTCATCCCTGTCTCACAACTTTTTCGATGTTAAACCAGTCCGTGCAAGCTCTGCTTATCCTGACACAAGCAGTAATGAAAAGACTTGATCCATACATCTTCTTCCTCTTTTAAATCCTGCTTGCACATCCCATATCATTTTCCCGATTTCATTTGTTACTCTTTTAATCAATACCTTTGCATACAGTTTGCCGACTATGTTGAGTAAACTAATACCTTGGTAGTTCTTACAGTCCTGCTTCGAAAAAAAAGCATCCTTTTCTGTAATATAAAGGATATGCTGTCGTATTGTTTTTTCTTCATACTTATCGGCCTCTCAGCGTATTATATTGTTGGTATTTACAAAATGTAAAATCAAATTTAAAATATGTAAGCATGCTTAAAAAAAACTTAAATATGTTGTAGAATCAATGAGGAAATATCCAGCCCTACCATTTTTGGACAGAATGCCAATAGCTGATTATCGCTTTCAAGACACCAATTTAGTTGTCGAAAAGGGCACATCTGTGTTTATTCCATTTTTCTCAATACACAGAGATGCAAAACATTTTCCCAATCCCGAGAAGTACGATCCTGATAGACATTTAAATACTGAGTATAATGTAGATGGTTTAAACTTTATTCCATTTGGAGAAGGACCCAGAAGATGTTTAGGTAAATATTAAGACTATATTTTTACAAGAGTAATTCCAAATAGAACTTTATTTGTTATTGTGTACAACCAACTTTCTACACTTTATTATTGTTTAATAACGCTCAAAAATTTTCAAAGCAAAAAATATTTATTACACATTTTGTAATTGCTGATTTCGAAATTATAATTATTTTATCAGATTATGAAAGGTTTGTTGTTCAAGTTTAATAAGATTAAAACGCAAAATAAATGGGAATTATTTGGTAAGAAAATCTAAAATAGCAGAATAAGCAATTACAAATTTATCTCCGTGAAATTAATAATTACATTTTCTATCACAGTATCCTTTAAGGCTCTTGCCTGTCATTCGATATATTTTTTAAAGCTGACCAAAATAATTGATTATCGTCAGTCCCTTTTTTTCCAGTCTTTTTCTTTTAAAACAAAGTGCAAATTTTTTGCATCCATTACAATTTTTAGTCTACTAGCAGAAGCCGGTGTACGTTGCTACACCCCATTATTTTATTTTATTTTTTCTGGGATGCCCAATCCATATTAAAATTTTATTTATTTAAAAATGTTTTAATTTAATGCCAGCTGATAAACAATATTTACAATTTTTTCGGTAGGTGTAAACACGTAAAGATTGATTGGTGTTCCAACTATGGAGCAGGCAAAATATAATTGACCGTGCGAAAAACAGGAACTTTGTAAGATCAAACCAGTAACACTTCGAGATTGGCATTGAGCCTTGTTGATGGTTATAGCGAAAGCCAGACGCACTGGAAACTGTTATCGCTTGAAATTAAATGGCAAATCTATTGAAATCATTGGAATTCGTGTTATCAGCACATCTTTTTCTTCTTCATTCTTGATTTAAGGCGAGTCGTCTGTTCAATTATCGTCCACTTGCGTAAGGCTGTCGCTCCATCGTTTCCTGGGGCGCCCAACGTCTCTTCGTTCTAATGGGGACTTGTCGCGAGCAATTCTCACAAGTCTGTGGTTGTCCATTCTACCTATGTGTTCGTTCCATTCCTTCTTCCTGTTTGCTACCCAGTCATTGATGTTCTTGACCTTGCAGGCTGTTCTGATATTCTCGCTTCTCTCTCTATCCAGCAGTTTCTTACCAGTGATTCTACGGAGTATCTTTATCTCAGCTGTCTCTAGAAGTCTTTTGGTTTTCGCTGTTTCTGGCCTGGTTTCTGCGGTATGTCATCATCGGTTTTGTAGATCTTTTATTTAGTGTCTGCTCCCATACTCTTATTGCACCGTCAAGCTCAAGTTTGCATCTTAGAGAAATTTTTGATGTTGCTAAGCACTTTGTTTTGGTCGGTGATATTTCCAAGTTTAGAGACTTGGCTGTTAGGTTGAGTAAGTGTAATAACCTTTGTAAGTCATCTTCATTTTCTGCAATGAGAGCGGCATCGTCATCATAACACACTATTTTCATTTCTGCATCCCCCATTTTGTATCCCTTTAGTCTTCGAACACTTCGGATAATTTCTTCCATTATTAAATTAAAACGGTAGGATTTAGTGAGTCTCCCTGGTGAATACCGCTATCCGCTGGTATTGGTTCTGTGAGGTCTCCTTCTATTTGTGCTCGTATTTTATTGTTTGTGTATATGTTATCTATGGTTTTGGTGAGATTGTATGGGATTTGCCTATTATAAAGGAGATGCTGGACACGGTCAAATGCTCTAGTCAGATCGACAAAACATACAAACGCTGGCTTGTTGTATTCAATCGATTTCTCCATTATTTGTCTTATTGCGAACACGGCGTCTGTGCAAGATCTTCCCGACCTGAATTCCTGTTGTTCGTCCGCCAACGATGTAAGATTGTTGATTTTGTTCGTAATTAGTTTAGTTGTTAGTTTTAGAGCAGTGCTTAGAAGGTTTATTCCTTTATAATTTGATGGTATTTTTCTGTCCCCTTTTTTGAACATTAGGATAGTGGTGCTGGTTCGCCATTCATCTAGGATTTTGTGTTGGTATATAATTTTCTGTATTAAAGTTGTTAATTCTTCTGTTAGTCTTTGCCCACCGTATTTGAGCGATTCGTTTTGTATACCGGTTTGCCCAGCGCTTTTACTGTTTCTTGGTTTTTGTAGTGCATTTTCTACGTCGGATGTATTGATCGTAGCATCTGCGATAATAGCTGGTGTGGTAGGCTCGTCTGCTGTGTTTGTCGTTTTATACAGATCGGTTAAATATTTAATCCACTTTTCTATGTGGGTTGGATCTAGCAGTTCATTGACCTCCCTTCTCTGCAATCTTATGAATCGCCATATTTGCTTTTGAAGCCAGTAGAAATAATATTTCAGGCGTTTGGAGAACATTTCCCAGTGTTCGTTTTTGGTTTTTCTTACTAGTTTGTTAGTTTTGTTTCTAACTTGCTTATACTGCCATAAATTGGTTTAATGTTTTTTCAAAAATTCTCTGTTGTTCTTTATCAAACCCCCAAACTAACCAAAACGTGAAAGATATATTATTATTATTAGTACGGAGCCTTTGCGAAGCAGGACAACGAACAAATCATCCAAGGAATGGAAAGGCTCAACATAGATATACTAACCAGATAAAGAGTACCAACGACCAACGAGCATGAATGAGAGCGCTGATAAAAGTAAAAGAAGCAAAAGATGTGTGTAAGAACCGTAGCTAGTGAAAGGAAGTGGATTATGCCTACTCTTACGGGAAAAAGGTGTGTCTGTATGTATTTGTATGTAGGAGTAGCAGAACCATGGTGGCCCGACGCGGAAAAATTTGTTACCTAAAATGGAGTCTTCTACTACTCCTGCAACCAGAACAAAAACCACAGTAAGGGATTCAAAATTGCTTTTGTCAAATATCAAAGTATGTTACTCATTTCATTACCCACTCTAATAAAGTATACGCCCTGACAGCAGTTTTGAAAGAAGCAGAAATAGAAAGATTCTATTCAGATGTACAAGAGCTATTGCAATACTTATATTTAAAAAAAAAGTAAACATTATCATAGACGAATTCACTTCAAAGTTGGGAAAGAAAAGATTTGAAGACCAAGTGGGCCTTTTTGGTCTTGAAGAATGAAATGAAAGAGGAGAATGCCTGTAACAATTCTGCCAAGAATAAGACATGAAAGTTTGCAATACACTAAAACTTCTGTTAACGTCACCCTTACACATCGAAAACCTCTTCTAAACGAACAATTTTCAGGATACTGACCATTTCATATGTGTATAAATGGGTCAAGGCACCCCTGAACAACGAATCCTCCTCACAACGATTTCGGATAAAATGAACCTACATTTTTTTATGTAATTTTTATAAATTTTACCTTGCTGCCGACAACGGACAATAAAGGCGATTATAAATGAGGCTCGGGAAACCCAAAAAACTTATTGCAGTTATAAAACGAATTTTATAGTAAAGGTACATGCAGCCATAAAACTTGGTAAGTAGGTACTTCGAGTTTGATTTGAAGAAACCCATTTTAGAATTAATTCATCCCTTGCACATTTCTAAATTAGTTGCGACAATCTGATCACAGTGTAACAATGTCTTCGGCTAAAAGAAAGTAAATAATGTCCAAAACAAAAAAAAAACCAACATTGATGATTTTTTTTAACAAGTAATACAACTTACCTTTTTTACATAAGTATTTTATTTCTGTATATTTGTATTTGATTTGTGTATATGCATGGAGATTGTACCTAGCAGCAGACGTATCATTGGCGACATTTATTAATATTAAGCTATCAATGCCAAAAAGCTCACACTCAGATGAACAATGGATTTAGAGAAACTAAAACATGAAAACATCAAAGAAGCAGTAGCGGAAGACAACAAAAAAATAATTTCATACATACCTATAGTAACTTCTTAACCTACCAACTAACCTTAAGGAAGAAGATATAACGCATTTATAGGATCAAATAAAATACATAATGGTTACTACCACACAAAATAAGATTGGAAATAAGATACCAAACAAAAAACAAACTTGGATGAGAGAGAAATTTCGTGACCTAATGAAATATTGTAAAAAACACAAAAACCACGGACAAAAGCAAGTATGGAAAGATTAATAAAGAGATAAAAAGTTAAATCAAGGAGATACTGACGACGGTTTCAATCTACATAAAAAATTGAAACAAACGTTGAGCTAATTACTCAATGCTAACTAATAGAGACAATAAGCTTATTCTAGACGTTTAACAGACTTATGAGTCATACGTTAAAATTATCCATCAAAATATTACATCATAGGTTAAACATTAAGGTCATATTAATCAAGACGAAGTTTGGGTTTAGGCAGGGATTAGAAACAAGAGAAGCAATGGTCTTAACTCACATGCTAGTATAAAACTATTGGAGTCAAAGGTAAACTTTATGCCTTGCTTTATCGATTATTAGAAAGCTTTCGATAAAGTAAAAAAAAAAACCTATGCTTGTCGAAATACTTAAAAAATTAGACATCGATCAAAAGGAACATCGATGCATAGAAAGTTTGTATTAAAACCAAACGGCTCAACTAGGAATCAAAAACTATGTAACTAACGCAATACCAATATTTAAAGGAGTAAAGAAAGGGTGTATCTTATCACCACTTCTATTTTTTAATCTATATTCCGAGCATATATTTAAAAAAAAACTAGCTGATAGAGTACTAAACGTAAAGGCAAATGAAGTCTGGATAAACAACATCAGTTATGCAGACGACACAATCCCTATTGCAGTAAGAAGACCTACAAAAAGGTAGGGAAACACAGTAGGATTATGGGACCAAATTTTAATATCAAAAAAACAAAGTATACGTATCTTGGCAAGACAAGATGATAGCCTACGGTTGATAACCTACCCATTAAAAGAGTTAACAAGTTTAATTATCTTGGTACATGGCTCTGGACATCGGACAAAAAAATCAAATGCCGGATTTAACCTGCACGTAGCGCTTTTATAAAGTTTAAAAAAATATTTTCCGATCAAAACCAAAAAATTCTAATCAAATTTTATGACATATTGTCAGTACTCCTCTATGGGATGGAGGGATAAACGTTGAAAGCAGCAGCAATAAACAATGAACAAAATAGAAGCATTTGAAATGTGGCTGGACCTCAGATTACTAAAGATACTGTGGATAAACGAAGAGATTTTACGATAAACAAATAAAGAACAGGAACTACTAAACATATTAAAAATAAGGAATACAGCATACTTAGGACACAATCAAAAGTACCAACTACTACAACTAATGATAAAAGGAAAAATTGATAGAAAAAGGGGAACAGTGAAAGGAAAATATTTTGGTTGTGGAATGTTAGAGAATGAACCGGGATACAAAGTATAGTAAAATTGATCAACACAGCAAAGAACCAAGTAGAGATAGGACATGTAATCACAAACATCCATTAATAGATATAGAAACTAAAACAAGAAGAAAGGATACTATAAATTAAAAGAAAGCCAAATTTGATGCTTGTCTCAGCAGACATAAAAAAAGTTTTTTTATAAAATATTGAACGATTTAAACCCCCAAATATACATTGTGGCCTATTTAAAAGTGTCCACCTCAGATATTTTTCGTGAAAAACTTTTTGTTCCGGAAAACCCGAGACAGGTCAATTTTGTTTTCAATTTTTGGATAAAGGGTCACTGTTTAAGAGGAGTGGCAACTCTTTCGGTTTTGAATAGCACGGGGGGTCAAGTGAGGTATCGTTTTAAATGTACTTCAATTCCCTTGACAAACATTTTCCGTTCTGATTAAAAATTCATGTGATTAAGTTATTCATTGTTTTGATTTTAGGTAAACGATTGGGTTATCTCGGTGTATCTATGGCTATTTCGAATATTATTCTTAGATTTAAACTCGAGAAATGTGAAGAAACACCAGAAAAAATTGAATTTTCACCAAACAATTTTGCTTTGGTATCGAAAAAAGGACTTGGGGTAAAATTTACACCGCTTGATTAAGAAACTTCTTTAAAATATAAACATTTGTTTTATATTCATTCGTAGGTTATATATTTTATTTTAGTATATGTTTTAATAAATATTAAATTAACCATTTATTGTTTTAATTGAACATGTTTATATTTTAGTAAGGTAGGTACTGGTTAAAATAGAAATAGTAAATGTGTTTGTATATTTGGGTTTAATGAATGGGGCACTGCATAGCTGTAAGAACAGCCACAACGTAGCACGTCTAGCTGTGCATAGAGGAGTGTTGGTTCCTACACTTATGTATGGTAGTGAATGTTAGATTTGGCAGAAGAAGCATGAAAATAGGATTAATGCTGCGGAGATGAGTAGTCTGAGAAGTATAGCTGGAGTGACTCGGTTGGATAAAGTGAAGAATAGTGAGATAAGGGTACGCCAAGGTGTAAAAAATGTGGTTACAAAGATGGATAAAGAAATGCTTAAATGGTTTGGACACGTACAAAAATGGATAAGGAGAGATTGACGAAACAAATTTATAAGGCGAGTGTAAATGGACAAGTCGGTAGAGGTCGACCTCGGCGAACATATCTCGATCAGATCAACATTGTTTTGAAAAAAGGCCAGGTCAAGAGTACCAACAACCGACGAGCATGTATAAGAGCACTGATGAAAGTAAATGAAGCAAAAGATGTGTGTAAGAACCGTAGCAAGTAAAAAGAAGTAGTCTCTGCCCATACCTACGGAAAAAAGGCGTGACTTAAAAATTTAATAGTAAAAACAATTAATATTCATTGTAAACTATTAATTATTCTGATAAAGAGTTAATTATTGCAGGTATTCAAGCATTTTGAGATTGCTTTTTATACTTAAAGGAATATAGATTTACCTTAACATTTAAAAGGGAATCTACATTCTAACAAAAATTAATTATTAGAAATGCACTAGCTAAACATTAATAAAAGTGGGTGCAAAAAAATATGAGTACTGACCAAACGTGCGTAATAAAAGTATAAAGTATAAAATCCATCCTAACCTAACTTAATTTTAGTTTTTGCCATTTGTCTAGTGTTTACGTATTTGATACAGAAACCTAATCTAACCTCATTCTCCAGCCTTTTGCGTCCGTTGTCGGACGCAAATTTTATTTTATTTTTAATTCGTGTCCCAGATAGGTATACTTTTCGACATATTCTACTTGCGCTCTTTATATTACCTGTTGGTACTAGGTTTGTCATTGCCTTAGTTTTGGCATAGTTTATGTTCAGACCAACCGCTTTCATTTCGTTTTGGAGTTGCTGCAGCAACTTGGATGTACCTGTGATCTATCCTGCATTCTTTGAGAGCCTGGAGGATAGCATATATTTCCACTGTGTTAAACGCCTTTTAAAAGTCTACAAAAACTAGAACTAATGGTCTATTATATTCTATTGTCTTCTCTATTAACGTTTTCAGGCTTTGAAGGTGGTCATTCGTCCCAAATCCTGTCCCAAACCCTGCCTGCTCTCTTGGCTGGTATAGGTCAAATTTTGATTCCAGTCTAGTTGTTATTATGCGGGTATATATTTTGTAAATATGGTTCAGTAGGCTTATGGGTCTATAGTTGTCTACTATCTCCTTTTTTGTGTAGTAGGATGGTAGTGGCTTTGTTCCACTTTAGGGGTATCTCTTGATTTTGTAGGCATAAATTAAATTAAATTAATTTAATCTAACCTAACCCCACTTAACTTTTTTTGGTGGGTGGTTGTAATTTATTAAGGATACCTTTTTATAAAAGGTACCTTAAAAATAATTGTAATAATTTAGAGACCGATGCTAGATTGTAGGGGGGGTCGTAAAGGCTATGCTGCCTCTCAGGCACTTCGACCTATCAGATCTTTTGTGCATAACCCTAAATCTATTCGAGGCCCGGGATTCCGAGACTTCGTACAAAGTTTATCAGTTTTCCGGGGGCTAAATTCCTGACATCGAAGGGCTTTAGGAAGCGCTGGTCATTCGCAAAGCAAATGTTTTGCAGTTTCAGCGAAGTTCTCGCAGTAGCGGCAACTATGACTCTCTGTTGTGCCCATCTTTTTTAGGTGATACCTCAGAAGAGACCGATGGTGATTTTAATATTACCGTAGAGTTATTAAGATTTATTACTGTCTTAATGACTATGTCCCCAAAACTGTAAACACAGTAAATTTTATCCGCCCTGGTTTTCCTCTTAAATTATAAAAGCATAATTACACGATGTCTACTTCTCCATTCTCATAAAACATTTTTTTTTTATCAGATTAAAGGTAATTACTTCAATAGCCATTTTTTTAGAATTCCATCTTTAAAAATTGTTTTCAATGGCTTTAAATGAGGTAGCATGATTTTAGTCTGATCTAATTGTCCTTTATGTTGTAATGAACATTTTCACGGCTGTTGTTGTACAAATATCATAATTATTTTGTGTCTTAATTGTTTAGGCATTTTATTGTTTATTATAAATTATTCGTAAAATATAAAACGCGAAGTTAACAATACATAAACTAGGATAATATAAATAAATCATAACGCATTCAGAGCAACGTTGTCAGATCATCGAAAATGAATATATTTGATAGTACATTGTTACGATATTTACTCTTTGGGTTCGATGATTCTAAATACTTACAATTACAATCTTGCGATTGGGTTAGGCACCTATGTCACCTAGATTTTTTGATCCTCTGTGACTACCGCTCTGTCTTAAGGGCATCCGAATTCCAGACCGTTGGTTTTGGCGAACCGCAGGATTTCTGTTCGCCCTATCTTATTTATATCGCTTGGATCCATTATCATGCGGTCTCAGGTTTAATACCTGTATACCGCTAGCATCGGACAGTGACACAGAATGTGTATGCTGCTCTCTTCCTCTTCTCCGCATAGTCGACAGTTTTTCTCAGCTGCCAGCCTAAGTTTGAACAGGTGCGCCCTTAGTGCGATGTGTCCTGTGAGCAGGCCAAGCGTGCTGCTTAGCCCACTCCGGTCCATCGTCCAGAGTGCGTCAGCCGTCTTCTGGAGAGGTTTTTTCATCATTGATGTTTTGCAGCCAGTATTTGCATTCCACTGAGCAATAGGTTCTTGTTCAAGGATTAGTTTCAATTCATGTTTCGCTTCGGCAATTGAGAATCTGACCAACTGGCTTCTTGGTTCCACCAGTGTTCTATTTCTTGCCAGTTCGTCGACTACCTCGTTGCCATTTATCCTTGTGTGCCCAGGAATCCATGTAAGAGTGACCTTGTTTACTGTCGCTTGCAGTCTCACACCACCGATGATGTTGTGGTGTAACTCACGAGGTCCCCGATGGCCGCGCGACTGTCAGTGAGAATATTAATCTCACTGTTGGTCACTCTGTTTTCTGTCAGGTGCGTAGCGCACCTGAGTATGGCATATACCTCAGCCAGTATTCAATTGGACTGGCAAAAATTTATATTTTATCAAAGGCAACAACGAGAGTACAAGCATCGGTGCCGGTGATGGCAAGTTTGGACTTTGGTTAGATGGTGACCTTTACATCGCCTTGCATACTCTGTATGCAAGGCGAGCTTTTTGGGCACACGAACACATCTGGAGAGCAGGTATCTAAAGAAAAGGACGGGATACGGGGGCTGGCGGCAGTCTTCATGAAGGGACGACAATAAGTAGACGCATTTTTGTTAGCGAGAGATAGTTTGAATACGCTTTACGATAAATATAGTTTTGAGTAGAATGCGTTTTTATTATTTCTTACAAGCAGCGGTGGGATTGGGAACATCTTATTATATTTTTTTTATTTTATTATTTTGAAAAAAAAAGTATTGATAAAAATGGGAAAACGAAAAAGTCGTGAGGAAAAGACGTGAGGAAAAACGTCGCCGCCGACAAAGAAGTAGTAGTTTTAGTTCAAGTACTACCTCAAGTTCTTCGAGTTCGGACAGTAGTGGATCATCGTCGATAAACTTAAAACGATAGGTGAAACGATTAAAAAAAAGAACCAAGTGACATTAAAAACAGAACTGTTTGTGAAGTGCGCGTTGGTGATGAGAGTTTGGTGCCAATAGTGGACAGCTACAAGGTATTTAGAATCATACCCAAATCGAAAACAACCCAATCACAAACTGTTCAGACGTATTTATACCCACCTAGGCGAAACAGGTTGTTTTCGTCCTAAAAGCTTAAATGGTGCTCCAAAAAATATCAACGTCGATGATGAAGAGTTCGTTTAGTTCGTATTTCGAAAAATCCAGATCTCAGTACTCGTCGGTTAAGTGCGCCAACAGGAATAAGCTAATCGTCTATCTGGAGAATTTAAAAAAAAATAGAATCTCCAGTCCAAAATTTGCTACCTCAAGATTTACCAGTTCGCCTACAGTTTGCTCAATTTATGCTAGATAAACAAAACGAAAACCAGGATTTTCTTAATTACCTTCTTTTCACCGATGAGGCGATTTACTAGACGAGGTTTTTTTAATTGGAAAAACAATCATTTTTGGGACTCCAAAAATCTATATGCTCTAAAAGAACGACATTTTCAGCATGAATTCAAGGTAAATATTTGGTGTGGTGTGATATCTGTTTTTTTATTGGTTCTTCCAAACTTTCTCCTCTATTTAAACTTCCTTGAACAACAGTTAAACACACTACTAGAAGATGTACCACGAGCCATAAGGCGGAACATGTGGTTTATGCAAAACGGGGCGCCGCCACATTTTTCTCTGCCAGTACGGCAATACCTGAATGAACATTTTCCTCAGCGGTGGATTGGGCGTGGAAGTGAATTTAATTGGCCACCAGGAAGTCCAGATTTAAACCCTTTAGAATTCTCAATATAGTCACAAATGAAGGACATGGTTTACAAAGATACAATTAATTTCATCGAAGAATTACGACAGAAATTTCAAGAAGCTGCTAATATTATTAAAAATAATCGACAAATGTTATTTAATATTCAAAGATCTTAAAGGAGATGCCTTACAAAGTGTATTAAAGTGGAAGGCAGGCATTTTTAGCATTTACTTTGAATTTTTTTTTATTACTGGTAATGATTGTTATTTGTTGTCTTTACTGTTGCTACACCGCTAAAGTGCTAAATTCAGCATAAAATTCGTAATTTTCATGCCAAAAAACGTAAAGTTGCCAATTTTGAAGACGATGCTGCTTAAAATCACAAAATGATTAAGAAATTTCAAATTAAAATTCCAACTTTAAATACCCTGTATCTCCTAAACCTGTAACATTTGTATAAGACTTGTTAAGATCAATCGCCATATTTTGGTGTGTAGTATCTCCAGTTCAGAGATTGCCCATTCTTAATGAATCACCCTGTATTGACTAATTAAGATGGTTCACAACATTTATTCAAAATGCTAGTATTTTCTTTATTAGAAAGTTAACTGCTTTATTTAAATTTTTTCTCAAAAATACCGTTTTAAATATATAAAAAGATAAAAAAGACTATAATATCGACATCAAGTTATTTTTGATTGTTAACAGATTTTATTGAATGTGGTTGACCATCTTAAAAAATCGTTTAATACGAAATTGAGGAGAAATGTCGTCGATGAACGTTAGTTTGAATGTACGTTCATTAGTAAGCGATCGTAAGTGATCTATAATAAACTCTCTTACACAGCAGGTACACTGCATTTAAACCTTGTATTGCCGAGGTGTTTGGGTACTAAAAAATTTCAAAATGTTGAGTTTAAAAATATTTAGACAAAACTATTATCAAGAATTACTTAAAAATCTTCTGAAATAAAATAACTTTTTTTTTCTTTTATCATTTCGTCATGTTTTCCCGACAACTTTCGTCGGTTATTCTATGATGCTAATTAGTTATTAATATTATTAATGTTACTATTTTATTGAGTCCGTCTCTGTCAACAATGCCGACGGCGCTGACCGAATCTAGGGTGAATATTTCATGAGCATATAAGACAATGGATAATTCGAGAAATTACTGGACCCTTCTCGTGGTTGTTCGTAGAGGTATAAAAAAAGACAGCGGCCGCGACATTATTAGTTTTTAAAAAGTGTTTATGATTTAAGAAATGTAAATAGTTATAAAAATTTGTTAAAGTTGTATATCTAAGTGATTTATAAAAGTAGAATTTATTATATTGGAATAAACATTGTTCTGTTACTGTATCGAGAGTTTTAATCGCCGAACCCACGGAAGAACTAAAAATTCGTATCATTAATTTTGTGTTTTTATTTATTTTAGTATTAAAATACAATAACTTTTGTAACAGTCAATAGAAAGTACAATATTTAAATCATTACAAAATACAAATACAAAATATCAAATCGATTATAGTTATTTTTGTATCTAGTGCGCGAAATGCTACTTTGGTGATCGAGAACTGATTTTTTTATCGAGGCGCAGCCGAGTTAAAAAAAATAGTCGGGATCACCAAAGTATTTCGCGCATGAGATGCAAACAAAATTTTTTCTACAAACGTCAAAAATATTGTTCTAAAATAAGTAAAATGCTTAGCTTAATATGAAAAATAGTATTGAGCTGGCTTAAACTGTTTTTCTAAATCAAGTAATTACTGTAACTATGGAAATAAAATGGCATTTGTTGACAATTATTTCAAAGTGACAGTTCTTGATAAATATTTTGGAGTGACTTTATTCGCGTCAATTTCGTGCGTGATATTTATAACTGTAAAATAATGGAAATTTTGAGCGACGATGAAGTAAGCAGTACCCCATCTAACTTGACAGATGCGGCCAATTCAGTAATTTCAAATATTTTACCGGAGAAATCGAGGCGCCAGTATGAAAATGCATATCAGCAATTTAAAGAGTGGAGTGAAGCAAATAAAGCCAGAAAAATATCCGAAAATGTGCTGTTGGCATATTTTTCAGGGAAGTCTAAGAAGCTGAAGTCTTCCACGTTATGGGCTATATATTCTATGTTGAAAGCAACACTCAATGTTAAAGAAAACGTGGATTTTAAGAAATTTACCAAGTTGGTTCCATATTTGAAAAAATTGCCAGTTGGAAACCATCCTAAGAAATCTAAGGTATTGACTAGAGAGGAAGTTGAACAATTCATAAGAGAGGCAGATGATAAAACCTATTTGTTGGTTAAGGTAGATTTTTGATGATTGTTTTATGTGTTTTTTAAATTACTGATTTCCTTTCAGGTTGTTTTAATACTGGGTATTTCGGGTGCTTGCCGACGTGAGGAACTCACTAAAATGATGTTCGATGACATAGAAGATAAAAATTTCATTTTGATTGTTAAAGTACCCGGTACAAAAACGAATATACAACAAATTTTTACAGTTTCAAATTTAGATTATACTGACATTTACCGAAAATATGCGGCTCTTCGTCCAAGTTATGCTACCAGTCGCCGATTGTTTTTGAAGTATCAAAATAAGAGATGTTTTAACCAAGTTGTTGGAATAAATAGTATTGGAAAGATGCCTAGCTTAATAGCAAAACACCTAAAATTACCAAATCCTGATGCCTTCACGGGCCATTGTTTTCGGAGAACATCAGCCACACTCCTTGCTAATACGGGGGCCGATATATGTGTTAGATAGGATACGTGAAAGATTCTATCAATAATAAAATTCAAATATCAAATAAAATTTTAGACTGTGAAATTTCAGGATCAAGTGCTGTCACCTTTACGGCAGTTGCTTGCAAATCAAAAATGGATAGTCTTCCAACTCCCAAAACTACGATATCATGAGCTGAATCTGAGTTATCTGGTTTAGGAATAAATATTGGTTCGTGCACTAGCTGCACCATTAATGTTAACATTGTAAATAATAAACAAAATTAGGTGGTGTTAAATTTTCTCACAATTTAAAAGCCTTAATTATTGTTATACATTAATAAATAAATGATTTCTTGGATTTTTGCTTGATTGAGGAACATAAAGGTTAAAATATAAAAATCCCATACAGTTTACATGCAGTGTGCGAAGTAAGTATTTCGCACACTACTTCGCGCACGGTGTCATGGTAACGAAGGAAAATGAAAAAAAGGGTAACTTCGCATATTGTTGTCAATGCGCGAACCTTGTCATTCTTTGACGTTTGTAGAAAAAAATATTTTGTTTCTAAATTTATTACTATGACAAGTCGTCAATCTTTCGGATGCGATGCCTTTATCGGTGTCCTTAATTTTGACTTTTTTACCAAACTCTGGCAACGCCGCAGAGGATTTTAAAGTGTATATTTAATCTTTCTTATCTTTGGAAATATTGTTTTGCACTGATAAATGTTCGAAGACTGTTTAGCTCTTACTTTTACTTTTTTTATCACTAATGCTTAAGTTTTCTTTTAAATTTTTTCTTAGGCAGTACACTCCCCTTACTTTACACATAATTACTACTATTTTGTAAGGTCTCTATTTTTCGGGATTTCTGCAGACGGGAATTAGTTTACCTTTAAGCACATTTACGGCAGTAATGCCAGCAATACGTCCTTAAATAATCTACATTGAATTTTGAATCACCCGTATATTAAAAAAATATACCTATACATGTATATTACATAACCTTAATTAGATAATGAAATAGCAACTAGTAACTAAAATAATGATGTGCGGTTTAAAATGTAAGTATCAGAATTTTTTGTGTTCAATATTAATTATGTGCTTATATTTAACTTTGTTATTTATATTATACAATTGTTAAAAAAAAATTTACATGCTTAAATAAAATTGGGTAGACAAAGCGAAAAAAATTAGTGAGTATGATTAAAAATATCAATGGTATCATTAAATGCTTTTAAAAATACAGTAATTTATTAATTATTATTGACGTATTATAGAGGTGGGGTGAAAATAATAGGTATATAATTGAAACTGCGTTTAAATTTATTTTATCTTGGCTAATATAATTGTAGCGAAAAAAAAATCATTCAACATTCTTAAGGTCTTATAAATAACAAGCTATATTAACATCTATAAAGTGCAATAAAAACTTAACGTAAGTATACTAAACTATTTGCATTTTTCTTGTGTTTTAATTTGATGTATCACAAGGTAGTAGTGATTGCTTTTGACATTTTAAAGAAGGGGTGGGGGATGTCAAAGAGGTGCCACTGGAAAACAGCAGAATAACATTTTTCCCTTTTTTTAAAATTCGACGTGTTTTTGTTTTTCTTACATTAACGCAAAATCAAAAGTTATTTTTTTTTATATAAATAGTCGCAAAAAGAGTAGACCTAGCTCTGCGACTATTAGAAGAGGGAAGAAAGAAGATGAATCGCACCTTTCTTGGATGTGTAACCTTTTTCATTTCGTTTCAGAAATGTAATTAGTTTTAAATATTTCAAAATGTCAACATTATTATAGGATTGTAACACACTTTTAATCATTGAATAATTCGACCACACTGTTGATGGCTTTTGTTGTGCCAGTTCCGAAAAATTAGTCAATAACACTTTCTTCGAGTAAAAACTCTTTGTCTTTTTCATCTTTCATTTCATAAATCTTGAATAAGCGGTTTAATAAATTTTTCGTGATTCAGCTGGCAATAATTTTTGTGACGTCACTTTCGCTGCTTCTTCTAACTTCGGTAAAGTCAGGGAAAAGAAAACTCAAAATCAGACATTTTTTAGCTTTATATTATTCAAAATAACTACTAAACCACCAAAAAGTTCGCAATTTTTAAAACAAATCAAAACCCCCAACGATACCTAGAATAAACTCATCAATACCTGAGGTCGCTATCCGTCATCGCACTATTAGGAAAATCTTACAGAATCATGACTCTGATAGGGCAGTAGGACCAGATGGAATTCCAATAATTGTCCTGAAGACCTATGCTCAAGAGCTAACCCCAGTTCTCTGTAGACTCTTCAAGCTATCATACAGCAATGGAGTATTTCCGTCCATGTGGAAAAACGCTCCGGAAATACCCTTGAATCGAGTTCCTTCATCTTGATTTTGGGAGTCACGGTGTCTAATAATATGTCTTGGCATGACCATGTTGCTAACATCGCAAAGTCAGCAAGCCAGAGGCTAGGTTTTTACTCCTGATCAACGTTTGACGACGTACAAGGCTCAAATCTGACCTCTACTGAAGTATTGCTCGCACATTTGGGGTTCAGTACCAAGGCATTCTCTTCGTCTTTTAGATTCCATTCAGAAATGGGCCATTCGGTTGATAAACAGCTCAACTCTTATAGATACCGTCCGCAGCCCACACGATAGGTCTCCCTTTTTGCGACTATTTTCAGTAAAAAAAATATATTGACAGATTTGATTACTTTAAAAGGTTTCCTTGGAAACGCAGGTCTAATTGTCTCTCTAAGTACAACAGCCTACCAATTTAAAACTTCAAATTTTACTTCGATAATTTTCTGACTTCCATATATTGTAATACTTTTTTAATATTAAATCGTCGTTTTTCCCGTCACAGAAAAAAATAGTGCATTATACAGCGGTAGTAAGCACTGAAATCACTTTACGAGGATTCCACTGCTTGTGTCAGGAAAAACCGAGCTTACACGGACTGGTTTAACATCGAAAAAGGTGTGAGACAGGGGTGTGTGGCTTCGACATGGCTGTTTAACTTATACATAGACGATTGTTTAAAAGATTTGAAAAAAAGTGCGTATAGATTGAAAATAAATGATTTGATCGTCAAATGCCTTCTTTACGTCGATGATCAAGTTATATTAGCGTCATCTGAAGAGGAGTTGCAGGCGATGGTTAATGTTATACATAATGCCCTGAAAATCAAAGGGATGAAAATAAATATAAGCAAAACGAAAGTAATGATTTTTAAAAGAAAAGAAAGTATGACAAACTGTTCTGATTAAGGAAGGAAGAATGGAACAAGTAAATGAGTTTGTACACTTGGGTTCAAAGTTTAAGAGAGATGAAAAGTATGACAGTCACTTTAAGCGAAGGGTGTTGGCAGAAAAACAAATGATAAGGCACTGCATAGCTTTATGGACATCCATAAAGTGTCAAAAAAGGCACAGCTGGATGTGCCTAGAGGAGTGTTGGTTCCTACACTTATGTATGGTAGTGAATGTTGGGTTTGGCAGAAAATGGGATTAATACTGCGAAGATGAGTAGTCTGAGGAGTATAGTCGGAGTGACTCGGTTGGATAAAGTGAAGAATAGTGAGATAAGGAAACCTTGTGGTGTAAAAAAAGATGTGGTTACAAAGATAGAAAAAGGAATGCTTGATGGTTTGGACACGTAGAAAGGATACATGAAGAAATATTGACGACACAGATTTATAAGGCGAGTGTGAATGGGCGGAAGTCGGTAGAGGTTGACGTCGGCGAACATAATATTTCGATCAGATCAATATTGTTTTGAAGAAAGGCCAGGTGAAAAGTACCAACAACCGACGAGCATGTAAGAGAGCACTGATAAAAGTAGAGGAAGCAAAATATGTGTGTAATAACCGTAGCAAGTGGAAGGAAGTGGTTTCTGCGTGACTATATGTATGTATGTATACACGGGAAAATATTAGATTTTAGCTCTCGGTTTTTTGTTTCCCGACGCGAAGCGGGCTAAAATCTAATACTTTTTTTCTTGTAAAATAAATAACTATTTTCGTCATTAGAGGAAAAAATAATCTTCAAAATGGCGTATCAAACATTAATTATAATACGGTATTAATGGAGATATTTTATATAGACAAAAAAAACATCTTTGAGAAATAATATAATGTAGAAATATTTAAAAAATAAAAAAAAATTTTATCTGATTTTTTTAATACATTATTATAATTGACGATTTAAAAAAAATCTCCAAGTAGTTAGTTGATGTTTTATCTTATTTTGTTTACGCTATAATTTAATCAATGATCTTGAAAAAATCTTAAAGTGTTTAGCTTTTTTATAATAACGATAAAAATTTATTTATTTAATGTAAAACATGGTTTACTGCAAATAATTATTAACAAAAAAAGTCGGTTACGGTATCGAATAGCGGGTACCTAAGTTTATTTTTGAAATTAAATAATATAAAAATTTTAAAAAATTAACTAAAATAACTGTCCATTTCCAACGAATATAAAAGCTTAAAAAATTGAAATCTTCTTCTTCTTCCTTCTTTAATGTAAGCAATTTGCTTGTTTTTCTTCGTATCCTCTGCAGTCCAATTGTTAGAAAGGTTGTCGCTCCATCTCTTGCTGGGTATTCCAACGTTTCGGCGCCCTAAGGGCGACTTGTCTCTAGTTATTTTGACCATTCCGTCGTCATTCATCCGGTCTATGTGTTCGTTCCACTTTTTCTTTCTTCCCAGTATCCATTCATTTACATTGTCTATTTTACATGTTCTTCTAATGTCCTCGCTTCTCTCCCTGTCAAAAAGTGTTTTTCCAGCGATCCTACGCACTATTTTCATTTCGGTGGTTTCTAATATTCTCTTTGTGTTCGATGTATCTGGTCTAGTTTCCGCTGTGTATGTTAATATAGGTCGGATGACCGCCTTGTAGATTCGAGATTTGGTCACGATATATTTGTTTCGGAGGATTGTATTGTTCAGGTAAGCTGAAGTTCGTGCTGCTTTTGCCGCTTGGTTTCTTACCTCCGCCTCGATGTCACCGTTTCCTGATATTTCTATGCCTAGGTATTCAAATTTCATCTCCTGTTGTATAATTTTATCATCCACAACCAGTTTGCATCTGATAGGTGTTTTTGAAGTGGTCATGCATTTCGTCTTTGCAGCAGATATCTTCATTTTTAGACTTTTTGCCGTTGTGCTGAATTTGAATAGTAATCTTTGTGGGTTATCTTCGTTTTCTGCCATCAGGATGCCATCATCGGCATAGCATAGGATTTTGACTTTTTTGTTTTCAATTTTATACCCTTTCAGGTTACGAGTGCTTTTATTATTTCGTCCATAACGATGTTGAACAATAGGGGGCTAAGGGAATCTCCTTGTCGAATACCACTATTTACAGGAATTTCTTCGGTAGTTGTGCCATTAATTTTGGCTTGCATTTTGTTTCTCTGGTAAATATTTTCGATGGTTTTTATGATGTATGGTATTTGCCTGTTGTATAGAAGGTGTACCACGTCCTCCAGTTATATTCGGTCAAACGCCTTTTTCAGGTCTAAAAAACAAATGAAGGCTGGTTTGTTATGCTCGATGGATTTTTCAGTTATTTGTCGCAGGACATATATCGCATCTGTACAAGATCTTCCTGATCTGAATCCTTGTTGTTTATCGCCCAATGTGGTAAGATCTTTTATTGTATTTGTTATAATCTTTGTTACTAGTTTTTAGGTTGTATTTAGAAGGTTTATGCCTCGATAGTTTGCGGGTATCTTTTTGTCTCCTTTTTTAAACAGTAAGATTGCGGTACTTAGGCGCCATTCGTCCGGAATTTTTTGATGTAAAAGGATTTTGCGAATTATGGCTGTTAGCTGCTGTTTCAGGCTTCTCCCGCTGTATTTAAGAAGTTCATTTGGAATACCGTCTGGGCCTGGACTTTTCCTGTTCTTAATTTTTTATTAATGCCGTTTCTATATCCTTTTTTTCTATTTTAGTTACTTCGTTAGTTGCGATTTCTGGGGTGTCCGGTATACTTTCCGTATCTTCTTTTTTATATAGTTCTTTAAGATACTGGACTTTCGTTATGTGGTTTGTGCTAATAAATTCACTTGCTTCTTTTCTCTGGCGTCTGATGAATGTCCACATCTGTTTTTGAAGGCCATAAAAGCCATTTTCCATTTTTCTCGAGAAGGATTTCCAATACCGTTTTTTTATATGCCTTACTAAATTAAAATCCTTTGTTAATTTTCAAATTACGATTTGGATGCATTTAACCTGATGTTTATTTCATTTATAATTTTTACTTCTGTAAGTCTTTGTTAGTTGTATCGTACGTTTGGGGTTACTTACAATTAGTTGATAAACCTACTTGTTTCATTAAAAATTTGCCCATAGTTGGTAAAAGGCGTAGTGTAAATTTTTGGTAAAATTTATATCAAGTATTTTTAAAACCTTAATTACTATCAAAGCCAAACTGTTAAATACACCTCGAAGAATGCCCAATTAAATGAAAAAAAATTTACATCAAATTTAAAGAAAAGTTTGTATGTTTTTGTTGATAGAATATTTGAAAAATATTTAATTTTTCAATCACTGTCTCAATATTCAGGGTAGTAAACATAAATCCACTTTTTGCCCACTTAAAGCGTCATTACAAAAATAAATTGGCAAATATTTTAGGTACCTCTCAATACTTACATTCTACATTTCGTTACTTGTATTGTAATCCTTTTCAAAACGCTTTTATCAGCTTTACTAGTATGTATGTATGTACGGTGACATATATTCAGAAGTATGTTAATTTTATTGATCCCTAATTAGACATCTACCTATCCAACAGTGGCGTGGGTCATTTCTGTTTGGGTCTCATGTTATTTCACAAAATTTGTTGTTATCCGCAAAATAAATCGATAAATCAAATTGTTCTTTATATGGCTAATTACGGGCATTTAGAGGTTGGAGTAGAAGTTGCTATTTAACATTTTAATGAAGGAGTGGGGGATGTTAAGGGGTGCCACTTGGAAACAGCAAAATAACATTTTTAAACCTCCCCGTTGATTTAAAATTCGACGTGTTTTTTGTGTTTCTTTTATCTCTCTCTTGTCCTTTTACTCTCGAGAGAGTATGGTAACAACATGTCTTAATTGTTTGGATCGTAGTTCTCCATCCTTCTCTGTCTTGAGCTGCAAGATAAGCTTTTTGAAGATCGTGACCAATGATTTCTTTGGTTTGGTCCACCCAGCGCGTCGGAGACCTTCCTCTGGTCGTTTACCAATGATTTTTCCCTCTACAATAAGTTTTTCCAGCCCATTAGTTCTTCTTTAAATGTGTCCAAAATACCGTAGGTACGATTGGTTTATCCTGGTTGATAGCCTTGTTTGTGGTGATTTTTAGTTTCTTAAGAATTGACACGTTAGTACGGTGTTCTGTGTAGGATATTCGCAGCATTCTTCAAGAGGTCTACTTTTCAAAAGCATCTATTATTCTTTGCTTGGCCATTCTTAAAGTCTAGGTCTCAGAGGCATATGTGGCAATAGAAAAGATCAAGGAGTGTTTCTTACATTTACGCAAAATCAAAAGTTATTGGGACTAGCTGGTTTTGAAATGAAAGCTCTGTATGTACAGTAGAAAGAATTTACCTTTACCTACAAACCTCGCGAAATGAATCAATAAGTCAAAAATAGCTACTGTTACTTTATCGTGTGCCTAAATATTTCCACTGTTTGTTTATATTGTCAGTATTTTTTTACGTTATAAATAACTAAATATTGCTGTTGGTTGAAGTCAATTTAAATGATTTCATATTACTGTTTTAAAATAGTCGAAAATTTAGATAAGATTTCTATAATATTCACTAATAATTATTTTGTCTGCTACTAATACACAAAAATCTATTCTGTAACCATTAACGAAAGTAGAAATTTCTATGAATCTTTCAGTCGAATAAATTTATTTAAATTTAAAATAGCACATAATTTAGGGCTAACAAAAACAATTGGCTAGCATAATAAAAAATATCAAATCATTGGTAATAAAGGTATTTAATGTACACTATGCATACATTTATTATCATTCCGAAATTTACAATACAATATAGATTAAGTATTTTAGAAATCATCGTCAGACTCTAAAAAGTGTTTACATTCTTGTATCCTTCTTACTTCTTGGTTGTTAACGTAATTCTTACTTTAGTTGACTTTATAAATCTACCATAAATAATCTTCCCGTTTCACAAAGTTAAGCCACCGTCTAAAAAGTAAGGTCACATTAAAAATATTTATTAAATGCAAAACAGGCAATTTTGTACTCACCGTAAATTCAAAATATCAAATTAGAGGTTTAAAAAAAAACAGATTTTATAGAATTTATCTGAATGCAAATGATAAAACGCTTTGAACAAAACTCGATGCATCAAAATAATGACAGTTGTAATAAGAGATCAAAATAAATTCTTATAAATACAAACGATAAATCGTTTGGCGCTATCTCTTTTCAATATTTAGAGGTCATAACTAGAGATACAAAATAACGTATGTCATTGCTTAAAAGTCAAGTGTACATATTGTATCCTGTGTTTCTACTGTCAGTAGAAAAGGATGAGGTATATAAAGTTTGTGTTTATACTTTATACGAACTCAGTTGGACAACGCAAAAATCGGGGTACGGTCAATAATGCCACGTCGAGCATTAAGTTAAACTGAACCGTTTGTAATTGATTAGTTCCGGTATTGTCCACATGGACTGTCGGAGAACCTTTTGTGATTCAATGCATCTTATTGAATAGTACTTAACCCTAATTGGCCAAATTTTATCGGCAGTTTTCTCACCGCAAAAGTCGATGCCGGCAAAAAACAAATCAGTGTTTACACAACAATTTACCAGTGCCGTATTATTATAAATACATATTTTTCCGTTTTATACATACCTTTTATCTTGTTTTCTGTTTTATTGGAGTATCTGTTATATAGTTAGTAACATAGAAATACCTTTTAAAAACTACACAAACACAAAATTGTGGGTACTAGTGAAACAACAAAATGTTAAGAAAGAATACGTCATAGACAAACTTTTTTAATCTTGCTGTCATACAGTATTGCGTTTGCCTCCATATTATTGTGTATTCAACCCTATTGAGCTGATCTGGGCTGCTTTAAAAAACAAATTACGAAAGTGTAATCAAGCTCCTCAATTAAGCGTTTTCTTCTAACAAATATAAGAAAAGTAATTGATGAACTCGCCGAAACTGACTTATGGACAAATTGTGTTAACCCGTCAAAGAAAAAGAAAAACAATATTGTGTTTTGCCACAAATCGAACCGATAGTGATAAATATCCAAGATGTATAATAGTGTTTCGTTTAGGGTGGACGTAGGTCAAAACAATACTTAAAGTTTTTGAAAAATTTTTAAAATGAGTTTAAAAATACATGCCAATCTACGAACCCAATTAAATAAGTTTTGAATTTAAATAGGTATTTTTCAAAACCCCTTATATTCATAAAAATACATTTCAAAATATATAAGTACTTTATTGAGAACATTGTAAACCCAATAATTATTTAATGCAGTAAAACTACTATTAAAATATCTGTTGTGACGCCTATGCAACAACAAAGTTCGGCAAGCCTCCGGATGAAATATTGTTTTTATACTTGTCCAACTGACTTAATAAGAACTATACTACTGTTCATTGTTAGTGACGTCATGGTAAAGGACAAGATAGGTTGTATGTCTGTAACAAAATCTTAACTTGATTTTTACCTACTTTAAACGGTCAGTTTAATTCAAAATGTTGCACACTTGTCAAGGACCAATTTAATAATTTTGTCCCATTTGATGGAATGGATCAACTGAAAGTAACTGTGGGTGTCCAGAAATAAGAAAACTAACTTGAGGAACAGTTTGACAAGTATCTAATTTATATTGACAACAACATAACTACATAACAACATAACAACATCAATATAATATAAATATATATGCAGGGTGTTCTTCATTCTAATACCCCCACTAGAACATCATCACGTTGTTGAAATAACAAACCCATGTTTTTTGAACAGAACATATGTTTGTTAGAACTCAATGGTTTGGTCAAAACATCCGCCACCATATCTTCAGTGCCCATGAATTTGACCACAATATCATTGGTGGATATTTTTTCTCTGATATAATGATGTCGCACATCTATGTGCTTCGTCCTACCATGATGTCCTGTCGATTGTGCTAAGTTAGCAGCACTTTGGTTGTCACAGAATATGACAGTGATGGTTTCATTTTCATTCGACCAGAATTCTTGCATGAATTTTCGTAACCACATAGCTTCCTGGGTTGCAGTAGAAAGTGACATGTACTCCGCCTCTGTTGATGAGAGAGCAATTGTTTGTTGCCTCTTGGATGACCATGAAATTGCACCCCCTTGCATGATAAGAACATAGCCAGAAGATGAATGTCTTTCGTCGTTATCACTGGCCCAATCAGCGTCACAAAAACCTATTATTTGATGAGAAGGTACTTTTTGCATATACTCTGCATCTTCGTCATCTTGTGGACACATTGCCTTCGTCAATTTTTGGTTGAGATCCATCGGTGTACTGATAGGTTTACAATCAGCCATACCATATTTGATCAGTAGCTCATTGATGTGCTTCTTCTGACTCAGAAAAATTTGACCTGTAGTACGATTCCTTGATATTTCCAAACCAACACAACTATTTGTTTCTCCCAAATCTTTCATTTTGAAGTTTTTATATAACTCATTTTTCAAATAGTTCTTCATCTCCCCATTGTTTGAAAATATGAGCTAGATTGTTGGTTTGGAGTCCCATTTCCTTCGTTTTTGCTTCGGAACATGCACCATTGCTTTGCATCCAAATATTCGGAGATGACTCAAATCCGGAGTATCGTTGGTCCACAATTCTTCTGGTGTTTTCTCTGATATGCCTTTGGTGGGTGAACGATTTTTTAAATAAACAGCAGTTGAAACAGCTTCGGCCCATAACTCCTTATCTACTCCAGCATACTGAATCAAAGATCTAGCTTTCTCGACGATAGTTCTGTTGGTGCGTTCAGCCAAACAATTTTATTCTGGAGTATAGGGAGTTGTGGTCTGATGTTGAATCCCGGATTTTCGCAAAAATGATTTAAACTCTTGATTACAGTATTCTGAACCATTATCAGTGCGTAAAATTTTGATTCTCATACCTTTTTGATTTTCAACCATTGTTTTGAAATCATCAAAACATGTCTTCACTTCACTTTTACATTTCAGAAAATATATGAATGTTTTCCGAGAAAAATCGTCTATCAAAGTAAAGAAATATCGTGCTCCTCCAAGTGAAGCTACTTCCATCGGGCCAGACAGATCACTATGAATAATCTCGAGTAAATTTTCAGCTCTCTTGCCAACATGGTTGAACGGCAATCTGCATTGTTTACCTTTCAGACAAGCTTCACATGTTTCTATCTGTCGTTCTTCAAAGTTGATACCTGATGCCAATCCATTTTTCAATTTTTTCAGATCGGAAAAATTGATATGAGCAAGCCTACGATGCCACAATAGTGCGTCTAAATTATGAGAAATCATGAAGTTATAATTTTCTTGTGGAGAAATATTCAACTTGTACATGTTTTCCACCAAATTTGCATTGGCTACTACATCATTCCGATTATTGAAAATTTGGCAAAGATCTTCAGAAAATTCAATTCTATATCCATTTTTGATGATACAACTAACAGATAATAAATTAGTCGTTATTCCAGGAACCAGCAGAACATTTTTAATTTGGATAATTTCAACAGATCCATTTAAAATTATTTTCAACTTGATTGTTCCCATAGCAGTTACTTGGAGCTTCGAATTGTTAGCTACAACTATTTCTTTCACTTCAGAAGATACCTTGTTTTCAAGCCAATCATCACGCATTGTCATGTGCATAGACGCGCCTGAATCGATATACCAGTTCATTATATCGATTTTTCCAGTAGAAAATGCCGCTGATAAACCCTGTGACTTGGTAACGTTCGATTTTTGAGTTTTTTTACTTTGCTTCACGTTTTTGTTGCATTCTTGTGCCTTGTGACCGTATTGATTACATTGAAAACAGCGTGGTCCTTTTTTGTGTAAAACCTTCTTATTTTTAGCCTGAGTAAGAAAAGCAGAATCATTATTCGAATGTTTCACGTCTTGAAGCAGCTTTGTCTTGATAGAATCCCCTGTGATCTTCACACCAAAGCTTTCAATGCCCATGATCATGGGTTTGTATTCTTCAGGCAAACCCGCTAACAAAAGACTACCAATCCACTCATCACTGACTATAAAACCAACACCTGATAGTTTGTGAGCGGTTATAATGATTGTATTCACGTATTCCTCCACTGAGTTGCAATTTTCGAGACGTGTGGTTATCAATGTTCTGAGGAGACCAACCCTCCTAGTCAAACCAGAATCTTCGAAAACTTCTCTCAACTTGTTCCATACCTCCTTAGCTGTCTTTGCGCTTTGGAGGTGTATGTAATTGATCGGATCGATGAGTAGAATAATCTTAGACTTAGCTTTTGTGATTTTCTTCTCATCTACTTCAATACCAGTTACACAATCCCAGAGCTCTTCATGTTCTAAATATGTTTGAACAGCAAATTGCCATGTATTATAGTTTTCGCGACCCTTGAGCTTTTCTATCGACAGCGAACTCTCCAATCCACTTGATGAAGTCATTTGTAGAAAAAAACTTTTTTTTGAAAATTACCTTCAGACTGACTTGACAACTTGTCAAAAAATATTTGGAACTTTTTATGAAATGCTTATTTCACCTACAGTCAGAAAACTTTTATAATCTTATTGTTCAGCACGTTCTGGGCCCATAACCTGATGGAATGGATCAACTGAAAGTAACTGTGGGTGTCCAGAAATAAGAAAACTAACTTGAGGAACAGTTTGACAAGTATCTAATTTATATTGACAACAACATAACTACATAACAACATAACAACATCAATATAATATAAATATATGTGCAGGGTGTTCTTCATTCTAATACCATTGTCCATACATACATATAGTCAAGCCTTTTTTTCGTAGGTGACCTGGTCTTTCTTCAAAACAATGTTACTGTCATACTTTCCGTCTCTTATGCCGCTAAATAATATTCAAATATAAATAATAATATCCACCCCCACCATGTGGCCTCGGGCGTTTTTGTATGATTGTGGAAATTAAAAATTGTAGTTTTTAAATTCATTTCGTTTAAACTGTATTCTAAATTTTTTTAGATGCTTCTTACGTCATCTTGGACTCTGGATTTTCTGATAGTTTGTACAACTTTCTTATTTTTAATTTATAAATACTTTACAAGGAATTTTAACTACTGGAAAAAAAAAGGAATAATCCATCCAAAACCGATTCCATTATTCGGAAACCTCTACGAAACATTTACATTCAAAAAAACAGTTCATGAAATAGTTAAAACATATTGGGACAAAGTTGATGCTCCATATTTTGGATTTTTTATTTTTGATGAGCCGGTTCTGGTGCTAAAATCTCCAAAATTAATAAAAGATGTGTTGATAAAAAACTTCACCGTTTTTCGCGACCGAAGAGTGGCTACGCCAGATCACATTACTATGGCTCACTCCGTTTTCTTTCTAAAATACGATCATTGGAAGAAGATTCGAATAAAACTAACTCCCCTTTTTACATCTGCAATGCTCAAAAATATGTACACACATTTGAAAGATATAAATGAAAATGTAAGTAATTATTTAACTGACCATATCGGTGTTCTTGATGTCAGATATATTGGGGGTAGTTTTTCAACAGAAATGATCGCAAGATGTTTTTATGGAATTAACCCACACTGTTTCGATCAAGATGTATCTGTCTTTAGAAAATATACACATAAAATGTCCGATTTCAATGTCAGAAACGGCATTATTCAAAATTTGTTTTTTCTCAAACCCTCATTGGTTAACATGTTGAAATTAGACTTTGTGGAAAGAGAAGCGTTGAATTATTTTAAAGAAACTTTGACCGATTCCCTTACAAAAAAAGCCGACTATAATGGAAAACCTCAAAATTTTATTGATTTAACCAATAAAGCCATTAAGGAGCAAAATAACAATGGTTCATCAGGTAATAATTTTTAATGTATGCTTTTATGTTGTACATTTTAATTAATTAATATTTGTACTGGATATATATGGATTTTAACAAACTTAGTATCAATCAAAAAAGGAATTTAATGCCCAATAAAATATTATCTATATCATCGCACATACATACATAAAGTCACGCCTTTTTCCCGTAGGGGTAGACAGAGACCACTTCCTTCCACTTGCTACGGTTCTTACACAGATCTTTTGCTTCCTCCACTTTCATCAGGGCTCTCATACATGCTCATCGATTGTTGGTATTCTTGACCTGGCCTTTCTTCAAAACAATGTTGATCTGATCAAGATATGTTCGCCGAGGTCGACCTCTACCGACTTCTCCATTCACACTCGCCTTATAAATTTGTTTCGTCAATCTTCCTTCATCCATCCTTTCTACGTGTCCAAACCCCCTAAGCATTCCTTTATCTATCTTTGTAACCACATCTTCTTTTACACCACAGCGTTCTCTAATCTTACTATTTTTTACTTTATCCAACTGAGTCACTCCGGCTATACTTCTCAAACTACTCATCTCCGTAGCATTAATCCTATTTTCATGCTTCTTCTTCCAAACTTAACATTCACTACCACATATAAGTGTAGGAACCAACACACCTCTATGCACAGCCAGACGTGCTTTTTTGACACTTTCTGGTTGTTCGATCTCTCGCAAACTTTGAACCCAAGTACACAAATTCATTTACTTGTTCCACTCTTTTTCCCTCAATTGAAACTTCACAGTTTGTCATGCTTTCTTCTCTTTCAAAAACCATTATTTTTGTTTTGCTTACATTTATTTTCATCCCTTCAATTTTTAGAGCATCATGCATATCATTAACCATCGCCTGCAACTCCTCTTCAGATGACGCTAATATAACTTGATCATCGACGTTAAGAAGGCATTTGACGATCAAATCATTCATTTTCAATCTATTCGCACTTTCTTTCAAATCTTTTAAACAATGATCTATGTATAAGTTAAACAGCCATGGCAATGCCACACATCCCTGTCTTACACCTTTTTCGATGTTAAACCAGTTCGTGCAAGCTCCGTTTATCCTGACAAAAACAGTGGAATCCTCACAAAGTGATTTTAGTGCTTGTATTAAACTACCGCTCACCCCATACATAGACAATGTCGACCACAATTCACTTTTTACCACTTTGTCATAGGCTTTTTCCAAGTCTATAAAAGCGCAATAGACCTTCTGACTTCTAGCCAAGAATTTTTCAACTATACCTCGTAATGCAAAGACCTTATCCCTACATCTCCTTCCTCTTCTAAATCCTGCTTGCACATCCCATATCATCTTCTCAGTTTCATTCGTTACTCTTTTAATCAATATCTTTGCATACACTTTGCCGACTATGCTGAGTAATAATAACGTTAACTCAAATAATAATTAAATAGTGAATAAAATTTCTCAAAATAAAACGGCATCAAAAGCTGTCATTATGGATTTTGACAACATTTGTATCATTGTACACTGGAGACCCGACCCGCAGACCGCCCGGCAAGGACCCGGAAACAGCAAATCACATACTTCGTCGCTGCGAGGCAACGGACCGAAAAAGACAGGCAATCCCCGGGACCTAGAACCACGCTGCACCCAATCCAGTACCTTCGTACCTTGTACAGGTTTATACAAGTTCTGTACTGGGTGGAAACAATGTAGCCGCCTAAGAACCGCCCTCCTCCCCAGCGCCTCGCTGCAGTACAGCACGCGCTCCACCGCCCCCGGATCCCTGCCGCACAACCCGCAGGCCAGGCCTCCATTATACAGTCGCTTAGTGATTCTTAGCTGATTTCTGTTCATCGGTAACAGTTCTTCTGTTCTTTTATTGCACGGTCCTTTAATGTATTATTTCCCATGTTTGTTTCCTGGTATGCTTTTCCAGTAGTTTTTGTTTTTTTTGAACCTTTTCTTGCAAGTTCGTCTACTTTCTCATTACCTTCTTCCTGGCTTCCTGGAACCCGTATCAGTTTGACGTAATTATGGTCTACTAGCGTTCTTAGCTTTTCTTTGCAGTCAACGAGTATTGGGAAAGGGGTGGACCGGCCCTGAGGTGCCTCTTGCACAGGACTAAGGCTGACTACTACAGGATTTCGCCCAGTTTCCTGTAGGCTCCGTTAGCTACGGCGCTCCAACACCACCATGCATCCATCAGCACGGGTCGCATAACACTTTGGTTTAGGAGTCTTTTAGTCGCATTTTACTACAGATAGACCATACCTGGGATCTATTATTTTTTTCCCGTATCCCCTGGGAAAAATAAAATAGAACGCCTACTACATTATATAAAATTTTAAAGTTACTTAAAACTCCATCCACTAGTATATTAATTTTTTCTCGTATCTTCGCCTAGAAAATAGATATTGAGATGCGGATTTTATCATTGTTTTTTAAATTTTATGCTCTTTTAAATAAATGATTAAAAAAATATAGCATCGCATTTGAAGATTCCCAAAAAAAAGTTAAAAACAAAACAATTGTTCAATCAACGCCACCTAGCGATCATTTAAACCACCGGAATAAAACAATTATGTAATATTTTATTAGGCATTGAATTGCTTTTTAAATGATCTAAGTTTGTTAAAATTTATAAGGCGGAACAAAAGTTATAACTGTTTTATTAAGTCAGCTTTCCCACTCACCCCTACCAAGTATATTACAATATAGAGAAAAAAGCACTAAAGCAAACTTACGTAAAATAATTTGAAGATTACGAATATCTAAATTTTGTGGTACTATTACTATGTTCTTATTATAAAAAAATGTTTTTTTGTTATTTTTGTAAACTATACCCTCTAGCGGTGGAGTAGGATAGTTGAAAATAATTTCCAGTTATTTCCCGTATGTAAATTTGTGATATAAAATGTTTTCCCCAAGTTATACGATAAATAGTTTTTGAGATACAGCGGGTTAATTTTTTTAATGAGACTTCTGGTACATATGACCTATTTTGCCGGAATGGGCCACAGAAAACAGTCCACCCCGATATTTAGCAGTATTCATAAAATGCTGAAATACGTCGTTTTTGTTCCAAGGAGACGACATTTTTTCGATACAGATATTTGTCATTTGTCAACTTCCTTCCTTCACTTCACAACTCCTTAATTTAAAATAGGAAATATATGTACCATGTGTGGCACATCAATAGAAACCCATTTAGATGAAGTATTTAGGCATATTGTAAATGTAAATATCAAAATAAAATCAAGGATGATCCTATGCCTAAATACTCATCTAAATGCCTTTTTAATAATGTGTAAAAGTGGAAGGAAACATATGACATATGACAGATATCTGTATTGTAATCACATTACCATAATCGCCTTCGATGATTCATTTCTCTTTCTTAGTCTTCTTCATTATTATGTTTCCTAATTAAAGTCTTACATAATAGCTTGATTTAAAAATGACAAAGTCTCTTCCCGATATTGTTTAATATTGCCTCGAAAGCTATAAGAGTGACGGAATGGACCACGGAGGTCTTTGGTATTAATGGCCCAAGGGTTCTCCTGGCTTTCTCCGACGACATTGACGTGTTTGGAAACACCGTAATTATGATAAAGAAGTTATTTACTAAAGTTAAAAGACAAGCGGAAGTAATGGGTCTTAAAATTAACGAGGACAAAACAAAATACATGTATGTTGGTAAAAGAACCAGAAGAGAAGGGACAGGGCAAAACGTTACAACGGGAGAGTACAATTTCGAGAGGGTAACAAGTTTTAAGTACCCAGGGGCCATAATCAACGAGGAAACAGTATATCCGAAGTCAAAATAAAAATCCAATGCAGCTGTAGATGCATGCACTTACCTACTTACTTACCCCGTATCGCTACAGCCCCTGATGGGCTTTGGCTGACGCGACGACTTACCTCCATTTAACTCGATCGGTCATAAGCTCCGTGCCATTTCCGACGCCCAATTTTTTCAAATCCGTAGCAATGTTGTCTCTCCATCTCAATATGGGTCTTCCATGTGGCCTTTTCCCCTATGGGGATTTCTGCCATACCATTCGTATTAGCCCATCTTCGGGTTGCCTACGTACGTGTCCTGCCCATCCAAGATGTTGAGCCTTTATTAAGTTACACAGATCTGGTTCGTCGTATAGCTCTCTCAATTCTGCATCCTTTGTCGGGCCGTATATTTTTCTCAGTATTCGTCTTTCGAATCTTCGTACCGATAGCGTCCACGATTCGCAGCCGTACATAACGATAGGTCTGATGACAGTTTTGTATATTTTGATTTTGGATCTTCCAGTAACTTCTTTGGATCCAACTTAAGGGCATAAAAGCAGTTGTTTGCGGTTTTTAGTCGGTACTGTATTTCCTCGCTGATGTCATTGTCGACTGTCGAACCCAGGTACTTGAACTGCGTGACATTTTCAAAGTTGTACTCATTCATTGTTACATTTTGTCCCAATCTGCCTCTGCCTGTCTTTGGTCTTGATCCTTAGACCCATTTTAGATGCCTCTTATTCCAGTTTAACAAAAATTTCTTTACTATTTATCACGCTTGTTTTCACCACGTCAATATCGTCCGCATAAGCAAGTATTAGTTGTCAACCATTCTCCGGGGCAATATTAAAAAGAGTGGGAGACAGCGAGTCACCCTGTTTCAGTCCCGTACTTACCCTGAATACGTCCGACATATCGCTCCCAACTTTTACTTTGCATCTGGATCTTTCTACACAAACTCTGATTAGTCTTATAATTTTATGAGGTATCCCAAATTCTGCCATTGTCTCCCAGATCTTAACTCTTCACACCATCATAGGCCTGTTGAAAATCTATAAACAGATGCATGTACGCTAGGGTGGGTCAAAAAAATCGATTATTTTTTTTTTACAAGTGACACGGAAAAATGGGTTGCTAGACACCTTAAAAAAATTCTCACTAAGCATGAGCTCTTAATTTTAATAGGAAGATCCTCCGCATCGCAGTTTTGTATTTTTTTCTCAGTCCAATAGAAAAAAATTCATACCTCATCATTTATCGATTAAACAGAAAAATGTTCCGAGAGAATTTTTTAGGAAATTTAATGCTCTACAAAAAAGTTATCTTATATTTTTTCCGTAAACCTCACCACTTGAAAGATATTAAGGATTTAATTTTAATTATTTTAGGACAAATTTCATTTTTGTTTATGAATTTTATAACTCAACAATAAATGACTTACAAAATGCGTAATACAAATTTTTGTTGGAAATTAACTGCTCTATAAAAATGGTTTCCTATGTTTTGGCGATTAAATTAACCGTTCAAAAGATATTCATCATCAAACTTTCATGTGTACGGATTTTAAAAGTTTTTGATGAGATATTCGAAAAATTTCAATTTAATTTATAAATTTCATATGAATTTCATTTCTTGTCATTAATATAAGTATTATTTGAGTTTTATTTTCAAAATTATCAAAATTTTTCTTCAATTATTCTAAACATTTTATTTTTAATCATTAGAAATCACGATCCTTGGGAAAATTTCTCCTCTAGAAAATTTTTGTTTTGTATTTTATTTCATCTGTTTGAATTGTGAACTAGCGCCACCTACTTTTTCCTTTATCGTTATTATGTCGTTGGTTTGTATACATTTATTTCTGCTTCATTTTTAGTGTTTCCAAAATTTATGATCTCGTATATGTGATCGAACGATTAATTATTTACAAATATTGCGGTTACTACGTGAATTAACTTTATATTTATCGAAAATATGGGTAAGGAAATTCATTTGATCGGAAAACCTTGCAAAAATTTGTATTGCAAAAATATAAGATAACTTTTTTGTAGAGCATTAAATTTCCTAAAAAATTCTTTCGGAACATTTTTCTGTTTAATCGATAAATGATGAGGTATGAATTTTTTTCTATTGGACTGAGAAAAAAATACAAAACTGCGATGCGGAGGATCTTCCTATTAAAATTAAGAGCTCATGCTTGGTGAGAATTTTTTTAATGTGTCTAGCAACCCATTTTTCCGTGTCACTTGTAAAAAAAAATTAATCGATTTTTTTGACCCACCCTAATGTACGCTGTAAAAGAAGTTATTACTAGCAAAAATCCATCCAAAAGATCAAAAATTAAAGAATATAAAACAGTCATATGACCAGTGGTAATGTACGGAAGTGAGACACTTACCAAGGGAAACGAGCGCAAGCTGAAGTGTTTTAAACGAAAAGTTCTGCGCAAGATCTTTGGACTATGCGAAGTCCCAAGAACAAAACAGTTTTGTCCAAGAACAGACAACGAACTGATTGAGCTCTATGAGTAACCAGACATTATCAAAGTAATTAAGGCCGGACGGTTAGGATGGGCTAGATATGTACACCGACAACCAGGCTCTCGAGTGATCAAAAGTGTCTTGAACAGAAATCAGAACGGCGAAGATCTCTGGGAAGACCGCGTATGAGATGGAGGGACAACATCGTTTCAGATCTGAGAGCGATGGGAATGGAATACGATCCGGTACTAATGCAAGATAGAGAAGGGTGGAGAATGATCGTGCAGTCAGCCAAGTCCCACCAAGGGTTGCAGAGCTGCATAGAAGAAGAAGAAAGTTTATATTTAATTCATATACAAAATATGTAGTTGCTCCATGATTTGTGCCAAACTCTGTTATAGCCCGTGATCTTTAAGTAAAATCGGTCAAAGCGGAAATAAAAAAACTTATCCACAAGCGGATGACAAGGTTCTTGTTGCCGACTCCCTGGAAGGACTGCAGGAACTGGTAAGCCACGTGACGGCAGCAAGCTCAGAGGCTGGACTTAGCCTGAACGTGAAAAAGACAAAGTGGCTAGCAGTTAGCAAATAAAAAACGTGGACGGACACCTGGCAATTACCGGTCAACGAATTGAGCGAGTAGAAACTTTTAAATATCTTGGGTGTCAACTAAATGAGAAGTGGGATGGCATGCAGGAGATTCGTGCCAGAATAGAACAAGCTCATGCTTTGTTCCTGAGGATGCGTAAGATACTTTGCAGTAGAAGTTTAAGCTTGCCTCTGCGTGTCCGAATGCTTCGCTGTTACGTGTTCAGCATACTGTTTTATGGAATGAAAGCTTGGACTTTGACATATGCGATGTGCAAAAAATTGGAGGCCTTTGAAATGTGGACGTACAGAAGGCTATTAAGAATCTCCTGGGTAGAAAGAGTGCGTAACACCGAGGTATTTCAACGCCTCGACAAGCAGCTGGAAGTTCTATTTACACTAAATAAGCGCAAACTGGAGTATTTTGGTCACATCTTAGGGAATGACAAGTATCGACTTTTAAAGCTTATTATAGAAGGGAAGATCAAAGGACGAAGAGGCCCGGGTAGAAGAAAGATATTCTGGCTAAAAAACTTAAGACAATGGTATGGAGTGAGCACTACCACATTGTTCCGCCGAGCTGTAGACAAGGTTCAGATAGCGCTGATGATTGCCAACGTCCGAGGAGGACAGGGCACCTAAGGAAGAATCCACAAGCTATAAAAATAGATTAAGATATCATCCAAATAGACTGACATCTAACTTCATGGTACAACCATCAGCCCAGCGTAGACTTAGACGTTATGATCCATACGACCAAATTAATAGGTTTTAACGAGTGTTAGTGTTTTCCCAAAAGACAAAACAAATTAATCTAGTTATTTATTATAGCTGTAAGAGATAGTAATCACTGGATTCCTGTCGAGCATGTTGTTAACTGTATTGTATTATCACACAATTTGCTTATTATAATTATTATTATCGATTGCAAATAAATAGGGAAATTAAAATATATATATATATATATATATATATATATATATATATATATATATATATATATATATATATATACAAAATATTAAGCAATAATTATAAAATTTAAAAAAAAGCATTGTTAGGATTATGTACATTCTAGTTAATGATCGAAATTAACTGTAGTGCATTACAGTAAACCATTTTTTTTATTTTACAACAGTTTTAATATTACAATAAACTTTAATTGATTTTTGTGGTTGTAATTTTAGAGTACGACATAGCTGTCTCAAATGCTATATTCTTGCTTATAGCTGGCCAAGAAACTACCACCACTATAATTTCATTTACTTTATACGAATTAGCAATGAACCAAACAATACAAGACAGACTAAGACAGGAAATTAAAGCTAATGTAGAAAAATATGGAGGATTAACTTATGATGGTATTTCAGAAAATAAATATTTGAAAATGTGTCTTAATGGTAAGGTATATCTATTAAACTATACAGAGTGATTTGTAACTATTGGGATATAGAATAATGACGGGTGATTTGCATCAAAATATGACTATGGTACCAAATATACATTAATAAAATATTGCTGTGGAAAAAGATACATATTACGTAAAAATGCGTCATATTTTCTAATCAAAATCACCAAAAAGTTTCCTCAAAAAAGTTACCAGTCGATTTCATCATCAGAAATCATTCACAAGGCGCCCTCTACAACATGTTAAATAATACATAAAGTAATATTCCTTGTCATAAGTTTTGACTCTCTTTTAATTTAAATAACAATTGTAAAATTTACTGTGAAATGAAAAAAATAAAAGCAAAATTTCACGGTAACACTAGATAGAGAGGAGAACTTTTAGGTACCTATAAAGAGAGGTGTGAGACAGGGTTGTATTTTGTCTCCTATACTTTTTAACCTCTACACGGAGAATATATTTAAAGGGGGAACACAATCTGGTAAAGGAATAAAAATTGGAGGCAAAACCATTAGTAACATTCGATACGCAGATGATACCGTGCTCATAGCTGAATCATTAAAAGAAGTACAATGTAGTTAGATAAGATAAACAAAGAAAGTAATAAATGGGGACTGAAAATCAATGTCAAAAAAACTAAATTTATGGTTGTTAGCAAAATGAATGTCGGCCCGGAAAAAATAACACTTGATGGCGAGAATATAGAAAGAGTTCAGCACTTGGAAGCTGGATCAATCAAACGATGGATCCAGACGAAGACATTAAGGCTAAAATAGAAATAGCTAGGAAAGCATTTCTGAAACTCAAGCCGCTACTCTGTGCCAAACAACTTAACATTCATCTGCGGGAAAGGTTTACCAAGTGGCTATGTATGGTCTATTCTGTTGTACTCTAGCGAAACATGGACGCTTCACCAAAAAATTATTGACCGCATCAGTGCATTCAAAATGTGGTTGTACAGAAATATGCTCAAAATTCCGTGGACAAGCCGAACTACCAACGAGAATGTACTTATTAGAATAGGGCACGATAGAGAGCTCTTAACTACCATCAAGCGCCGCAAACTGATGCGTGGACCACGATATAGTCTGCTTCGGCATATTCTGAATGGCAAGATCAAGGGAAAAAAATAGATAAGCCGCAAAAAGCGATCCTGCATTCGAAATCTCCGACGCAGCTCAAGATAAAGATAGGTACAAAGAAGTAGCCAATAGGGGAGTCGTCAACGCTTGAGAAAGCAAGACACTGTAAGAAGAAAAAGATCTTTTTCCATAGCAATATTTTATTTAGGTATATTTGGTCCTATCGTCTTATTTTTGGTCCAAATCACCCGCAATTAGCCTATGGAAACGCTGATAAAAGTAGAAGTAAAAGACGTGTGTTAGAACCGTAGCAAGTGAAAAGAAGTGGTCTTTGCGTACCCCCACAGGAAAATAATTTCGTTATTTTTAAGGCAGTACTTTTATTTTATAATTATTATTGTAAATGCAATATAAAGTAAATTTGTAGTTTATATTATAGAATGAATCACCACAATAATTTTTAGAATCAATGAGAAAGTATCCAGCTTTATTATTTTTGGATAGAATGCCTATTACTGACTATCGTTTCGAAGATACAGATTTGGTAATTGAAAAAGGAACATCAGTCCTTATTCCTTTTTATTCTTTGCAAAGAGACGAAATGTATTTTCCCAACTCTGAAAAATACGATCCTGACAGATTTTTAGATGATAATGTAAATTCGGACGGTTTAAATTTTATTCCATTTGGCGAAGGACCAAGAGGGTGTATAGGTAAGAAAAATAAAAACTGTGTTCCAGTTTATAATATTTAAAAAAATACGTAAGCACAAGTTATAAATTATTAATTATTTAAGTAGGGGGATTCCGGAAAAGTATAACTGCCTTCCGCTAAAATGCTCGTAAATCTTTCTACACTTACAAATCGGTATTTTCTATAAATTGTGTCGTAAGATTTTTTTTCTTTTTACTGTAAATAGTTGCAAAAAGGGTAGACCTATCGTGTGGACCGCGGACGGCCCGCACTGTGACTATTAGAAGGGGGAGGGATTATAAAAAGGAAATGATTGTGGACCCGCTTTTTGAAAAGTTGCAGGTCACAGTTCTCTGGAAAAACTGATTTTGGAAGCTTGTTCCATTCTGTAGTAGCCCTGTAAAAGAAGGATTCTTGATGGAGATTGGTCCTTGTAGTGTCAATCTTGAGAGTAAATTGTTAAGACTGATCAGCGTGCCGAGTTCTTCGGCCGAATGTGGCCAGTGGTGGTATAAGAGTTTTTATTTCTCTGGAGCATCTGGCATGAAAATATCTGTAGAGTAATGTCTGGTCTGCAACTCTTCTTCTATGTTCTAGTGGGTAAAGGGTATCTGTGTGAGTTGAGCTGTTTATCAACCGAATGGCCCTTTTCTGAATGGAATCTAAAAGACGAAAAGAATGCCTTGGTGCTGAACCCCAAATGTGCAAGCAATACTCCAGTAGAGGTCGGATTTAAACCTTGTACGTCGTCAACAGTTGGTCATATCAAGACATATTATTAGACACCGTGACTCCCAAAATCGAGATGACGGGACTTGATTCAAGGGTTTTTCCGGACATTGTGATGAAATGATTTGAGAAATACACTTTCTTGGAAAACGTGGCGCTTTTTATTTTCTGTGCGTTGGACTGAACAAGATTGTTGGTTCCCCACTCGACGATTGCTTTAAGATCTCTATTAATGGAATCAACCTGTTCCTGCCTGAGTCTATTTGTATCATTCAACGAAAGTCAGACAAGTCTGCGAAACTGTAAATGGGGTTCGTAGTGATTTTCAAAAGGTCGTTGATATGTAAAAGAAATAGGGTGGGGGACAGGATGAAAGCCTGGGGGACCCGGGCATTGGTTTTTAACGCATCAGAAGAAATACCGTCAACTGTCACATGTAAGGAGCGATCTTGCATGAAGCTCATGAGTCATTGGCGCAGTTTGGTTGGGAGACCGTAGGCAGATAATTTGCTTAACAATGCCTGGTGCCAAACGCGGTCAAAGGCTATGGATAAATTCAAGGCTATTGCACGGGATTCACCAAACTTCTTAATAGTGTTTGTCCAGTGCTAAGTGACATAAGCTAGCAAATCTCCAGTAGACCGAAGTTGTCGAAATCCATATTGTCTGTCATGAATTATCTCAAATTTCTCCAGATATTTGATGAGTTCTATGTTAATCTCTTTTTCCATAACTTTGGATATGACTGAGAGCAATGCAATAATGCGATAATTCGCAAGAATAATCTTCTTTCCTTTTTTCGGAATGGGTTGGACTTTGGAGTTTTTTCACAGGGACGAAAATACTCCTTTGCTGTATGATAGCTTGAAGAGTCTACAGAGAACTGGGGTGAGCTCTGGAGCACAGGTCTTAAGGACAATTGTCGGAATTCCATCTGGTCCTACTGCCTACTGTATTATTTAGCTTTATTTTCTCTTAGTTAAGTTTGATACATCATTAATAGTTTATGAGTAATTAACGATTTCTACCAAAGCGACATTTGGCTAATATCTCTCGGCTGGGTGAGAGACTTAAACCCCAAGTAAAGAGCCTTCACCCGGGTTTAAAAAAAGGCAAAATTATCATTACAAATTATAATTCTATATAAAAATTTAATCATAAAAATACAAAGTATTACGTAGTAAATGAGAACACGAGAAAGGTACTTTGAATATCTTTGAGATATATAAGTGAGGAATTAATTATTCATGGCTGAGTTATGTTAAGCCTTGAGAGATAAATAAATGGGGTGGTAAAGTCAACAACGTTACTTCATTTAATTTCTCTTATTTGACTTCAATATTGACGAGTTTAAATACTTTACAAAATGCTTTATGAATTTCACAAAACTCTTGGTTGTCATCCATCCACTCGGATAGAAGTCACCTTGCGAGCCTGGTGGTCCACCAGCTACAAAGGATTCGTTGTATTTAACCCTAGTGAAAATGAAAAATAGTGGAATAACATTTCCCAGAGCGTTCAAGGCGAAGCAAACGGTCACAAGACTGCCACGTTCAGCTAAAGTAACTTTTCCTACTTGACGCACATGCTTGCTCGCTATTACTTTGGGACACTCTTATACTCTTGGTATAAGCTTTAAATTGGTATTTTTCTCCTAGTTCTTTAGGGTTTTCGAAGAAATCAGTAACGTTTTTTTTATTTAAATTGCTTGATCTGGATAAACTGGTTGCTTTTGGGGTTCTCAAACTTTGTTTAGGGTGTCTTGTCATAAATCCTCTGAACCAATCTTTTGGAAGTCCAAGAATTTGGAACATTTTTGGAATTAATTGCCAGCTTCATAGCCGCCTGCCCGGTTAAGCCATAATTCATTTCTAGTTTTTAGTTGTTTCTTTTTTTATATTTGAAGGGAATTTTGGATGATTATCTAAAAAAAAATAAAAAATATTATTGTGGAAAAAACGACGGGAGAGATTACCCTGGGTAAAGTCCCCTCTCGACGCCAGGGTAATGTTTTCCACCCCATGCCAAGCTGTCCGTTATTAAATTTTTATAAAAAACTATGACACGTAAGTAAAAGCTGTCTGCCGTAAATATTACTAGGGTAATTACACTAACGATGTATATAAATGAAATGCTGGAATCTACTTACAGTAAGCAACAAAAGCTAAATACCAAAAATTAAAAAAATTTACTCATCGGGTACGAAAATGTGTTGTCACTTCTTACTCCTAAACCAAACTAAGAAGTGTGGCAACGTCGCAATATTTAGTTCCACAATGATTCCTTGAGCAAATTATATGATGATTAAAATTATATATGTTAAACGTCAAGCAAACTCAATAATTTATAGTTGACATTTTCATTTAAGCAGACATTGAAGAAAGCTTTAAAAAAGTTGAAAAACAATAAATCTCCGGGTAAAGACATGATAACCGCCGAACTCTTGAAACATGCCGGAAACACAGTAACATCGCAACTACACGAACTCATAATATTTATCTGGAAAAACGAGAAGATCCTAGAAGACTGAAAAGAAAGCATAAATCCCATACACAAAAAAAGGAGACAGAATGGTACGCAAAAATTATAGAGGAATATCGCTTATAAACGTAGCATACAAAGTGCTATCAAATATAATCCTGTCGAGAATTACCCCAAACACAGAGAAAATAATAGGAGTTTATCAGTGCGGCTTTTGGACAAACCGATCAACAAACAATCAACTGTTCACAATTAGACAGCTACTAAAAAAAAGCTGGGAATTTAATAGGCAGCTACACCAATTGTTTATAGATTTTCAACAGGCCTATGATAGTGTAAAAAGAGTTAAGATCTGGGAGACAATGGCAGAATTAGGGATACCTCATAAAATTATAAGACTAACCAGAGTTTGTGTAGAAGGATCCAGATGCAGAGTAAAAGTTGAAAGCGATATGTCGGACGTATTCAGGGTAAGTACGGGACTGAAACAGGGTGACTAGCTGTCTCATAGTCTTTTTAATATTGCCCTGGAGAAGGTGGTAAGGGACTCCAAACTAGAAATAAAGCTCTTCCAAACGAATGGTTCACAACTAATACTTGCTTATGCGGACGATATTGACGTGGTGACAACTAGCGTAGTAAATAGTAAAGACGCGTTTGTTAAACTGGGATACGAGGCATCTAAAATGGGTCTAAGGATCAAGACCAAAAACAGGCAGAGGGAGATTGGGACAAAATGTAACAATGAATGTGTACAACTTTGAAAATGTCACGCACTTCATATACCTGGGTTCGATCATTACAGCCAACAATGACATCAGCGAGGAAACAAAGTACCGACTAAAAACCGCAAACAACAAAGGGTCCACAGATGCAACAGCATAGAAATAAAACAAATGCAGAACAGATTTAGCTATATGTGTAACTTAATAAAGGCTCAACGGCTTAGATGGACACGTACGTAGGCAACCCGAAGATAGGCTAATACGAATGGTATGGCAGAAAACTCCAAAGGGGAAAAGACCACTTGGAAGACCCAGATTGAGATAGCGAGACAACATTGCTGCGGATTTGAGAAAATTGGGCGTCGAAAATGGCACGGAGCTTATGACCGATCGAGTTAAATGGAGGCAAGTTGTCGCGTCAGCCAAAGCCTATCAAGGGCTGTAGCGGTACGGAGTAAGTAAGTAAGTAAGACATTGAAAAATTATTTTAGTCGGTTTAGTTTTGAATAAACACGAAGGAAAAAATTCAATTAATTAACCTAACCTAACCATGTGCCGAAAATCTTTATAAAACGATTATTTCTGTCAGTGTTGCATTAAGAAATCACTAATAAGAACAAATACTGAACTGTTTTAGTTGAAAATGACTAAAGATATCATAGAGTTTTTTTAAACATGCAATATTTATCAATTAAAGCAAAACTCAATTTGTAGAAGGCAAATAATATCCAAAGATGTACTCGAGTTACCCAAAGCAGATCGATGGATGGAGCATGGCAATTAAGAATGAATTTTGAACTAGACAACTTGATAAAGAGCGCAGACATTGTAAAATTCATTAAAATCATAATCATTCATTAAAAACACCAAGAAAAATCCTTGAGAGGAAACCAGTGGATAGAAGAAGCAGAGAAAGACCAAAGAAAAGATGGATAAATGAAGTAGAGTGCGAAAACAATGACGATTAAGGGCTGGAAGAATTTGAGTAGAAACAGGACCGAATGGAAGAAAATTACTGATAGACGAAAACCCACAATGGGCTATCTACTTCTTCTTTATGTGCCCTGTCCTCCTCGGACGTTGGCAATCATCAGCGCTATCTGAACCTTGTCTACAGCTCGGCGGAACAATGTGGTAGTGCTCACTCCATACCATTGTCTTAAGTTTTTTAGCCAGGATATCTTTCTTCTACCCCGGCCTCTTCGTCCTTCGATCTTCCCTTCTATAATAAGCTTTAAAAGTCGATACTTGTCATTTCTTAAGATGTGACCAAAATACTCCAGTTTGCGCTTTTTTAGTGTAAACAGAACTTCCAGCTGCTTGTCGAGGCGTTGAAGTACCTCGTTGTTATGCACTCTTTCTACCCAGGAAATTTTTAGTAGCCTTCTGTACGTCCACATTTCAAAGGCCTACAAATTTTGCACATCGCATCTGTCAAAATCCAAGCTTCCATTCCATAAAACAGTATGCTGAACACGTAATAGCGAAGCATTCGGACGCGCAGAGGCAAGCTTAAATTTCTGCTGCAAAGTACCTTACCCATCTTCAGGAACGAAGCACGAGCTTGTTCTATTCTGGCACGAATCTCTTGCATGCCGTCCCACTTCTCATTTAGTTGACACTCAAGATATTTAAAAGTTTCTACTCGCTCAATTCGTTAACCGTTAATTACCTGGTGTCCGTACACGTTGTTTGATTTGCTAACTGCTAGCCACTTTATCTTTCTCACGTTCAGGCTAAGTCCGGCCTCTGAGCTTGTAGCCGTCACGCGGCTTACCAGTTCCTGCTGTCCTTCCAGGAAGTCGGCAACAAGAACCGTGTCATCCGCATACCTCAGATTGTTGATATTAATTCCATTGACAGATATCCCCTCATCACATTCATCCGACGTTTCTTGAAATATCCTGTCGGAATACAAATTGAATAACAGGGGTGATAAAATGCATCCTTGACGAACGCCTCTCAGGATTTTGATCTCGTCGGACGCGGTGTTATCGATTCTTATGTGAGCACTTTGGTTCCAGTAAAGGTTGGCTATTATTCTAAAGTCTCGTTGTTCCAGTCCTATTTCTCTAAGAATGTTGATCAGTTTTTCGTGCTTAACTTTATCAAAGGTTTTTTCATCATCGATGAAACATGTGTAAACGGCACCTTTGGATAAGAACCTATATGTTAAATAGTGTCTTTCTTGTTCCAAAGGCATTGCGAAAACCAAACTGAGGGTCCCCCATCATTGTCTCACACTTCGCATATATTCTTTTGTGTATTATTTTTAAGAATTGTTTAAGCACATGGCTCATCAGGCTAATAAGACGATAATCGCCGCAGTTCTTGGCTTTCGCGTTTTTGGGAAGCGGAACAAGTGAGCTATAACGTCGTTAAATGAATGAATGAATATATGAAGTCAACACTTTTATAAATAATAATTAAGTCTCTCCAGTACAAAAATGTTTAGAAGCATAATTCAATCTTCAATTCCAACCATTACTAGAGTAACTGAAGTAATCTTGACAACTGGTATTTGTATATACAATGCTTTCATTTTAAAACTAGCAAGTTTTGCGTAAATGTAAGAAGAACAAAAAACATCGAATTTAAAATCAAGAGGAAGGTTTAAAAAATGTATTCTGCTGTTTCCAAGTGGCACCACTTGTGATACATCAAATGAAAACCCAAGAAAAATGCAAATCAGCCATATAAATTATTTTTATTTCTATCGGTTGGATTTGCTGATAACAACAAATTATGTGAAATAACATGAGACTATAACAAAAACAACCTACGCCACTGTTGGATAGGTAGATGTCTAACTAGTGATCAACTTACTTACTTCTGAATACATGTCACCTTTTTGACATTTTCTGTCATTTTGTTTCTTTGGTTCAATAATATTAATAGTATATTTAGGTTAGTAGACTGTCTTGGGCAGTCTTGTAATAAGGATGGATGAAAGCAGAACACCAAGTAAAATCCTTAAGTGGAAACCAATGGATAGAAGAAACAAAGGAAGACCGAGAAAAAGATGGATCAATGAAGTAAAGTGCGACCTAAAAACAATGAAAATTAAGGGCTGGAAGAATTTGAGTAGAAACAGGACCGAATGGAAGAATATTACTGAAAGACGAAAACCGACAGTAGGCTATAACGTCGTGCAATAAATGAGTTAGTTATTTGTAATAGAAATAATATTTATTTACGGTCATTACAACAGCTCAAATCTTTTAATAAAAGGCATCCTGATAGAAATATAAGCCACCAGACCATCATAGAGTTAGTTTGTAGAAACTGGATCCGTTTGTAAATAAAGAAATAATAATACCAGACTTCTCGACAACGCTGCACAAATTAAAGTACTGGGTCATTTTGCTATAGATCCTACCTTTTTTATTCCAAAAGTATTAAAGCTTACAAATATCTTGGTTTCATTAACAAAGTGTTAAAATTACATAAGTGTTTTTCTTTTAAAATACAAATTCATCATCAGCTTAGTGAAGATGACTATGACCACAGAATTAAATTTTGTGATTCAATGTCCAAAAAATATACAAGACGCAAATCTTTAGATCTTTAGATCTAACACCACTTGCATTTTTGCTGTGGGGCTATTTAAAAACATTAGTTTATAAAACTCCTCCCAAAGACATTAAAGAACCAAAAGAACAAAAACCAAAAGAATTTAAAAATAGGTTATATTATTGCCTACAAAATAACGGAGCCACCTTAAAACAGTTACTGTAAATATATTTAAGGAGCTGTTTGTAATTGACTTTATTTTAGTTTCTGTTGTAATTTTGCTATGTTTAATGTCTGCAAAATAAATCGATACAATAAATTGTTGTTTATTTGACTAATTTATATTTTTCCTGGGTTTTCATTTAATGTATCACAAGGTAAGAGTTGCTTGATAACATTTCAAATAAGGGGTGGAGAATGTTAAAGGGGTGCCACTTGGAAACAGCAAAATAACATTTTTAAACCTTCCCCTTGATTTAAAATTCGATGTGTTTTTTGTTTCCCTTACATTTACGCAAAATCAAAAGTAATTTGGACTGGCTGGTTTTAAAATATGCCTAAAACAAACAGCTAAGATTGTATAATTTATACTAATGTTTCATTAACAGAATTAAAAAAATAGTCATTAACCTTTAATGGTACAATGCGGCTAATAATATGATTAAAAAAATAAAGCAAATGTGTCGGCTTATTTCAATCAGGCATTAAGAATTTTATCATCAAATAAAACCATTAATTAAATGAAATGAAAAAAATGTATAACGCATAATGTTTTTAGGAAAGCGATTGGGTACTTTGGCGTTAGAAATGGCCGTGGCTAATGTTATTTTAAAATTTAAACTGGAAAAATGTGACAAAACTCCAGAAAAAATTGAGTTTGACCCGAAAAGTTTCGCATTGTTATCAAAAGTTGGACTTCCCCTAAAAATAGCACCAGTTTAGAAACAGGATTATTTGTGTGTATATGTAGGTATACAAAGTAATTATATAACATTGTATAACATTTTAATAATCACGTTGGATAAACTAAAGAATAGTGAGATAATAAAACGCTGCGGTATAAAAGATGTGGTTACAAAAATAGATGGAAGAATGCTTAGATGGTTTGGACACGTAAAAAGGATGGATGAAGGAAGATTGACGAAACAAATTTATAAGGCGAGTGTGAATGGAGAAGTCGGTAAAGGTCGACCTCGGCGAACATATCTTGATCAGATCAACATGGTTTGAAGAAAGGCCAGGTCAAGAATTCCAACAATTGACGAGCATGTATGAGAGCCCTGATGAAAGTAGAGGAAGCAAAAGATCTGTGTAAGAACCGTAGCGGAAGTGGAACGAAGTGGTCTCTGCCTACCCCTACGGGAAAAAGGCGTGACTATATGTATATTAGGCAATAAAAATAAAATCTGTCAGTTAATTTTTTATGCAAATAGGTTGTTTTTAAAGTTTTATACCCGAAAGTTGTTATTGTAACGTTAATGGTAAACAATCAAAAATCTCAATTTGTTAAATTGTCTTTCAACATTTATAACAAAGCAATAAACAGTAAGTAGTTACAACTTGTCTATGTCAAAATAACAAAATTTCACAAAACAATTTTTTTATAATTGTATTTTTCTTTTATGTTTGCAGATTAAAATGGCAATACAAAATACACACAACAAATCGCTATCTAGTTTTTTTTGCTGTAACAAGAAATACTTAAAACTTTTAAGAACATATTAATAAAGATCTTACAAAATATAAACGTTGTTTTATATTATCCCTTCGGTACCCGCACCTGATCTGAAAGATCATCTTATTACAAGGGGAGCCGGCCCCCCTTCCCCCCTTTTAACTATCGATTTTTATGTAATCATAGACAACAATCTTAATCAAATTTAACGATTGTTGTCAATGATTAAATAATAAATAAAATAAAAATGTGTTACTATTTTGAACCGGCCGTTAAATCAACTTGGGAGAGTTCATTCGACTCGGTTGGTCATACTGCGTCGAATGACACTAGTGTCACCATTGCAAGTAGTGTCATGAGAAAGAGACGACTCTAAAAATTGAAAAATTTAAAAGTGTTGTATCTTTTGAAAGGGCCGTTTCCTCAACCTGCGAGTGGTGTCAATCGACTCGGTTGGTCATGCTGCATCAAATAACACCATCGTACAAACTGCGCCCCGTTTTGGACGAAGAAAATGTTTCTCTAAAAATTGTAAAGTTGACTTAGCTTTTCAAGCCGCATCGACTAACATTGGTCTTTTTTTTTTTGGTGAGTCCCATAAAGTGAATTTCAGCCAAGAAAACGTTGATGAAGCTCACTATCTAGGACGCAGATTGTTTTTAGAAAAATCGTATTTTTACCTTGTGAAGAAACATTTACGTATACGTGTTAAAAATGTTAATGTGCCAAGATAAATTTGAGACAGAATTAAAGAATTACCACAAATTTTGAAAAAGTCGAATTGACTGCCGACAGGCACAATAAGCGAAGCAGCTGTGAAGACTTACAAGATATTCTTGTATGAAATGTAGAAAATTCTTATGCCTGGAACACTCAATCATGGTGTGCAATAATAATTGCTCCGAATCATTTAAAAAATTGTGCGGTCGGGGGACCCCCCGTAAGGAACGAAGTTCATTACGTTTTTTCTTTAACTCCGAATGTAATTCGAAATAAAATCTGTATATTTCAATTTTTATTTTATATTATTTTTTCAAGGCAAATAATCTAAAAGAACGAATATATCATATATCATATTGCAATTTGTCGGAGTGATTTCGTAAAATGTAACAGGAAGTCGCGGAAGCACGCGCGCACGCATGAGCGCGCGGTGGTAGAGTTGGACGTCAGATGACCGTCGACCAATTTTCCGAGTGTTCGGTACTATCAACCATCAGTTGTGCACTTAAGTTACAGTGTTGTGTATAAAGGTTGTTGTTATATGCGTAAACTATATAAATAAATATTTACCGTTGATAATAAGTCTCAATAAAGTGCAGCTCATTGATAAAAAATTTAAGTAGGTAATAATACTTAATTATTCAAATAAAATATTTCAGAATTTAACTTTTATAATATTGAGGTTGATTTCTGTCACTCCTAGTGTCAACTAAATAAAATACAATTTTCATTAAAAAGAATTATTGTTTGTTAAAAAATATCATTTCAAATAATACCTGACCCATTTTTTTCGGAATATAATTTTAAAATTGCTTATTACTAAGGTGAGATGTCAAATGTTATCCATCGTATGTGACTACTGTAAGGCTCGCTCGTTTTATTTTGATACTGCCGGAATTGTTGTTGGCGTTGAGCATTGGTTTTCGGTATTTTATTTGCACTCTGACGTTTGCGCTTTCCATACTCTTTTGGACTCTGAACACATGATTTCACTATTGTCTTCCTATAATTTAAATAGTAAAATAAATAGTAAACACTCAAATCACATGTACAATAAACGGATGTTAACAGTAAATACTTGTATCAAGTTATACAATTTTATCAACTTACTTTTCTAAATCTGTATTACACACATTCGCTGCAGTTTCCATTTTTCAAAACGAATTTACAATAATAAAACAATATTCACGTATGATCTAACACAATAAATTATAGTTTAAAAAAACTAAAAAACACGCTTTTAGAGTCAATAAAACTAAAAAGTAAAAAATAATTTTTAACATGGGAATAAAATTGTTGACGAGAAAATTAATATCACTGCTCTAAAAGCTTTTATTACGAAACGCAGATTTAGTTAAAAAAAAAATGTCATACAAAGCAGAGACATTGATTGACATTAAGTTTTTTTTTTTTAAAGTGACATTAACTTTCTTGTCAGTTATTTTATTCCTATGTTACGAATTATTTTTTACTTTTTAGTTTGATTAACTCTAAAAGCGTCTTTTTTTAAACTAAAATTTATTTTTCGCTTTTAGTTCGATTTGTTTTACTCACAAAAAAAATTATGTATTAAATGATAAAAGCACAAAAAGAATGCATCGGCCGGGAATCGAATCCGGGCCGCTCAGGTGGCAGGCAAGCATTCTACCACTGAACCACCGATACATTTCGTTTCGTGACGATTCCTACTAAATCGCACTACCCGTAATTCGCGTTAAGAAACTTCGTTCAAATAATATGTATTTTGCATTTTCATTTAAATATAAAAAAAAATCATTTTTATTTTTAAATGTAATACAATCTGAGAGAAACAGTGCGGGTAACCGTGTTTCAAAAAAAGGTGCGGGTACTTAAGGGTTAAATGGTGTAAAAGCTGCTTTGTCAGATGGACACATAAGTATGCATATTATGGTTTAACGTCACCTACTCATTTAAATTAAATATACAATTTTTTTTAATAGAGTCAATAGTGCGTAATACTTTTTTCTACAACCCTTTCTAAAAAGACGTTATTTTGTAATAGAATTCCTTCAGCGAAAACGTGATTTCCGTCTCAAGTGAGAGAAATTCTCTCTACTCGTAGGGACGAAAGTTAAATTTAATATTTTCAATCATTTCTCGCCCTCGTATATAATATTTTGACGACTTTAAATTATTAATAAACAAAGACAGGAATCATTTCTATAATAAAAATGCATTTTGTTTACTTATAGTTCCGTGCGGGGATGTCCTTAACCCCAACACGGCGCGTCCCAATGGCTGATAGGGAACCTCCTGGCTTACAGGAAAGGTGTCTAATATTAAAGAATAAACACCCGCGGATCAACTAAGGACATGATATAGGGCAGCGGCTATATCATTACTACCTTTGAGTACACAGGAGTTCACTTCCTTGTATTCAAACTAGACAGGTGCGGTTGGTTTGTTATAAGCCAGCCAAGCTTACCGCGATCATCAGGCTTTGCTCAAGGTGTCATGCGACCCGTGCCAAGGGGCGTACTATATGTATGATATCTGTGCCTGCCCCAAACAGATATCGCAAACGGAGCCTCTGGGATACCAGGCAACCTCCCGGTAGTACTTTTGCCTTGCTACGGTAATGCAGAGCTCTGCCGTAGTCGACCATTTTTTCTCTAGCTACTCGTGGGAACTATATGAGTAACAAAAAATATAAAAACATTAAAACCATCTGCGACGAAGGCAATCTTCTCGCAGACGAACAAATGCAAATGGAGGTGTCTACTACAGACCCTCCTAGCAACCAAATCTCGCAGGAAGCTGAGAGGGTACTTTTAAAATCCCCCACTCCCGAGAAAACGGACCTGACAACAGGGGGCGAGGCTAAGCAAACGGCCAGCATAAACCTGGACAAGAAGGTCAAACTTGCCGGCGCGACGAGAAAACGTCTTAGCCGATTGATCAAGAGCGGGGTACCTTACAAAACCGCCTTAGATCAAATACTAAAAGAACGGGATGAGAAAAGGAGCGGGGATCAATCCCCCCCTGCTTTCACCAGCAAGCGAATACGCTCGGATGGTAGCACTCCAGAAGCGGCGGTGAAAAAGCCACGCACTATGGAGGACTCAAACAAGCAAAAACGCTCCTTTGCAACTGTAGCTCAGGGCATCAAGGTGGGCATAATCCACCCAGAACACCCAAATGCTCAGCTGTCAAACGAACAGCTACGGCTGCTACAGCGATCCATTATGGACACTGTAGACAAACTACCGGACGATGGTCCACAAGTGCGATTCCAGAGCTGCATCATTCGACCTGGAATCCTCCTTCTGTCCTGTACGGACGCTGAGACGGTCAAGTGGATGGAGGAAGTGATATGCTACCTTCAACCCTGGGAAAACGCCCAGCTGAAATTAGTTCAGAAGGAAGACATACCGAAACCCCACATCTGTGTGGCTTTCATCCCAGACGATGAGGGACTACCCAGACTGACGGGAGAACAGGTAACCAACCGTCTGCGGAAGATGAACCGTACCCTGCATACCCAGGAGTGGACCATTCTACACAGGGAAAACGCAGGACCTGGTCAAATGTGGACGTTCTCAATGGATGAGGTATCCATTAAAGATTTGGAGCGGCTAAATTTCCGCCCATATTTTGGCTTTGGACAGGTGCAATTCCGGTCCAAGGAAGCCAAGAAAGATCCATAATCGGTGGAAATTCCAAAGTCTTCGGAGGTAACCGTTAGAACCAAAGAGGGAGGTAAATCTACCTCGGCGGCGACAGCGGGACTGAAGAGGCCGGCCAAAACCAGCAAAAAAGCCGGAAAAGGGAAAAAACCCCTTCATGGTAAAGCGCCGACAAAACGACCTACACCAGGAAACAATACGGGGAAGGAAAGTAAACCTCCCCACTCTACCTTTAAGTAGAAATGGCTAACCACATCCAATTTCTCCAGGCGAACATCCAACATGCTAGAGCGGCTTCATATGTCCTCAGCAGGAGGTTCGCCAAGGAGCAACTCGATGTGGCACTAATCCAGGAACCCTGGACTTCCAATACAGGCAGAATAAGCGGCCTAGGAAACTGCTCCGGTAAGTTAATAGCGTGTACTCTAGGTGGTAAGCCAAGAGCATGCATACTTATCAGGAAAAACATAAACTATTTTATGTTAACAGAGTTTTGCACCCCTGATGTGGTTGCAGCACAGCTTTCGATCTCAGGAGGAGACAGTAGTGTAGATGTAGTCGTCTGCTCTGCTTACTTCCCTGGAGACCGAAAAGAACACCCTCCTCCAGCAGCAGTGCGAGATCTAGTCGCCTTCTGCAAGAGGAACAACAGGCAACTGATCATTGGATGCGACGCAAATTCCCACCATTTGAATTGGGGCAGCAGCGACATCAATGAAAGAGGTGAGTACTTATATAATTATATAATAGGGGAAGGGCTAGCAGTCAAAAACGTAGGCTCGGAACCAACCTTCGTGAACAGAATTCGCGGAGAAGTTCTAGACATAACTATTAGTACACAGTTTATGAGTACCAAAATAGTTAACTGGCAGGTATTTACCGAGACCTCATGCTCAGATCATAGACACATACGTTTTGACGTGAGAATAGGACAACGTCCCATAGTGCAATTTCGAGATCCAAAATGCACAGATTGGAAAGGGTATTGTGAATCCCTCCAACAGCACCTAGGTAACGGTAATAGCACTATACATAATAGAGCATAAATAGAAGCGGCGAATGAGCATATCACATCCGCCCTTCTAACGGCCTATGAGGAAAACTGCCCATTAAAGGAAAAGAGGGACCATAGAGGTACACCATGGTGGAGCAGAAGCTTAGACAAGCAAAGAAAAGAAGTTCGACGTCTCTTCAATCGAGCTAAAGAAACAGGTTGCTGGGAAATCTATCGTACAGCTCTAACGACTTATAACAAAGAAATAAGGAAAGCCAAAAGAGAATCCTGGAGGAGGTTCTGTCAGAGTATATCAGATCTACCTGCCAGCACAAGAATCCACAAGGCTCTCGCCAGAGATCCGACGCAAGAGATTGGATCGATAAAACGACCAGATGGCTCTTTTACGGACTCTGGTAGGCAAACGTTAGAGACTCTCTTGCAGACCCACTTTCCCGGCAGTCTGCTTCTGAGGGACCAGGAGCAAATTCCACTCTCAATGGGATCGACATCACGACCCAAAAGGGAGGACTGGAGAAAGGTTTCAAAAGTGGTCACCCCAACATCTGTACAATGGGCGGTGAATTATTTCTCCCCATTCAAGTCTTCAGGGGAGGATGGTGTTTTCCCTGCCCTCATTCAGAAGGGCAGCGAAATTTTACTACCTCTTTTGGTTAAACTATTCAGAGCGAGTTTGGCGTGGAGTTATATTCCGCTGGGCTGGTCAACAGCGAGAGTTGTATACATACGTAAAACGGGTACGGTGAATCATTCCCTACCCAAATCCTTCCGGCCGATCAGCCTTACCTCATTCTTAATGAAAACTCTGGAAAGAATTATTGATAGACATATTAGAGAGGGGAATCTTAGGGAACATCCCTTAAACCCCCACCAATATGCCTACCAAACAGGCAAATCTACGGATTTAGCTCTAAACAATCTAGTAGGAAAGATCGGCCATTCCCTTAAACATAAGGAAATTGCGCTGGCAGCTTTTCTAGATATAGAAGGAGCGTTTAATAACGCCTTACCACAGTCACTCTATACATCAATTAGGGGTAGAGGGATAGACGGTAAAATCTGTAACTGGATCAAAAACATGATTGAAAACAGATATATAATATCATCACTGCATGGAGAGTCGGTTAGGTTCAGGGCGGCGAAGGGGTGTCCACAAGGCGGGGTACTTTCCCCCCTAATGTGGTCACTTCTAGTCGACTCTCTGCTGAGCGAGCTTTCCATGCAGGGAGTAGATTTTCAATGCTATGCGGATGATCTGGTTATAATAGTTAGAGGTAAATTTGAAGCGACGATCTCAAACGTCCTTCAAGAAGCTCTTAACACAGTATACAGATGATGCGAGAGGGAACAGATGTCTGTAAACCCCCGAAAAACTGTAATTATTCCTTTTACGAAAAGGAAAAAGCTAGATAAGCTTCGGCAGCCTGTCCTATACGGAGAGAGCATTCCATTTGCGACGGAAGTGAAATACCTGGGTGTAGTTCTGGATAAAAGACTCACCTGGAACGCCCACTTGGAAAAAACAATAAACAAAGCCAGGTTTTCTCTCTGGAATCTCAGAAGAGTATGTGGCAAATCTTGGGGAATGAACCCCAAACAGATTTACTGGATTTATCAAACAATGATAATATCTATGGTCACGTATGGTTCAGTAGTCTGGTGGACCAAAGGGTTACAACAGACAGCTAGATCAAAGCTTGCTGGCCTTCAGCGTCTGGCATGCCTGGCCATAACTGGAGCTATGTCCAGCACACCAACGGCAGCGATGGAACACCTCCTACATCTCCCTCCCCTAGATATTCTCTTAGAGAGGGAGGCCAGGATAGCTTCCTATAGATTCCTGTCTTTGGAAAAGCAAATAAATGGAGAGCAACTCGGAGATCACTCCGGGATACTGAGTGAAACAAAAAACCACCAAATTTTCGGGATGGTTCCTGACTTGCTAGCCACAAAAATACACGTAGGAAAGTCGTTCAAAGTCCTCTTTCCGGAGAGAGACGAATGGATGAGGGGACAAATCCTCTTCCCAGAGACTGAATACGTAATGTACACAGACGGCTCAAAAACCCCAGATGGAGTTGGGGCCGGTGTTTTCAGCAGGAAACCAAAGATTGAAATATCTACCAGTCTTGGCAGGTATGCCACAATCTTTCAGGCTGAAGTATTCGCTATCGAATTGTGTGCAAGAGAGTTGACCAACAGACCTCTAGCAAACAAAAATATAAATATAATATCAGACAGCCAGGCCGCTTTAAAAGCACTGAGCTCCAACAAGATAAGTTCTAAACTTGTATGGAATTGCATCGAATCCTTAGAGTACCTTGGTGCGAACAACAGGGTGACCATACTGTGGGAAACGAAAAAGCCGACACCCTTGCAAAACAGGGGGCCGAATCTGCGTTCACTGGACCAGAACCGGTTTTTGGAGTCACCACAAGTGCCGCCAAAACAATTATTTCGGACTGGGCGGAGAGGAAAATACTCACGTACTGGTCTGACTTACCAGGGCTAACCCACTCGAAGGCGTTTTTACCGTTACAACCCTCAAGAAACACAACTAAGCAGATCCTAGAATGGAGCAGAAATGACCTGCGTATTCTAACAGGACTGCTTACGGGACACTGTCGTCTGAGATACCACCTTAGAAAGATAGATCTGAACCAACAAACGGACTGTCGGTTCTGCTGCGTGGGAGACGAAACTGCTGAACATATACTATGTTCATGCCCCGGCCTGGGAAGAATAAGGTTCAACATATTTGGTTACACTAACCTAGAACCTACCGATTTTAAAAAAATCTCACCCTATACAACCATGAACTTCGTAAGAAGGGCTGGATTGTACGGTGAACTGTAGCCTCTAGGGGTGAGCCACAATAGACCTACTAAGGGTCGCGATGGAGGGGCGACCACGCCCCACTCTCATAAAACCTAACCTAACCTAACCTACTTATAGTTTAATTAAAAAGCAAAATAGAATCGTAGAAATACCGTGAGATTTAAAAACATTTTATATCTAGTTGCCAGGTTTCATTAGTTTGACTTTACTCGTTAATTGTTTAGAGTTTATACTTGTCAGTTTGCACTGAAAGCTTGTTAGTATTTTCCAAATACACCTATCCCCCGATTTACACGGTACTTGTTTTACACGTTTTCGCTTTTACACGGTTTTCCAAATAAGTTTTGTTTTTGTTTTTATCGCACTCTACTAAATGCTACTGTGTTTGAACACGTGCGCTGTGTACACATCTCACGGGGAATCCCGAGCTTATGTGCTGACTTGCTGCACATGCACACTGTGTCTGTATTTCTTCGCATAAAATTAAAGTTTTATCTACGGAAAATTGTATTTGAGTGAAAGTTTCACAGTTTCAGAAAGATTTAATTTTCCATATTCGTAAATTACAAGTGAGTGCATAATTTAGATTATTATAAATTAACATAAATTAAAAAAAATTATAGGCTTATAATGTCGAAAGAAGTTAAAAGAAAAGTTATTTCTTTAGAAACTATTGTATTGTAATTAAATAAAAAAACTGTGTTTCCGTAATATATTACATATTTTAACCTATCAATGCATTTTATTTTTATTTCTGTGTACACCTAAAAACATTGAAAAAAATCACAACTGTTAAATAGCAAAATTATGCATTTTCTGCAAGCTTTTCGATTTACACGGTTTTGACTTAAAAAATTTTAATTTTCGATTTACACGTTTTTTTAGGAACGTATCTACCGTGTAAATCGGGGGATAGGTGTACTCTCTTTCTCTCTGTTTCTCGCTCTCTCTCTCTCTCTCTCTCTCTCTCTTCCATCTTCCTGTCTTTTGACATGGCCGGCCCTTATCAGTCTTTCCGCTTTAATTATTTTTACAATGTCCGGTTGATCATATAGTTCTTTTATTTCTCTGTTTTTTCTACTACGATACTGTTGTGTATGTCCTTATATACCACTGCCTTCCACTTGCTACGGTTCTTACACACATCTTTTGCTTCCTCTACTTTCATCAGTGCTCTCATGCATGCCTGTCGGTTGTTGGTACTCTTGACCTGGCCTTTCTTCAAAACAATTATGATCTGATCGAGATATGTTTGCCGAGGTCGACCTCTATCGACTTGTCCATTCACATTCGCCTTAGGTTTCTCTGACACTGTCAGAACACTGTTATATCTATTGCGTTTTAATTTCACGGAACTATTAAAAAGATATTACCATTTTTTTATTCTGGTTTTAAATCAAAGACAAAAATATGTTTTGGAAATTGTGTTTGGCAGAAATGACTTACTGGATGAAATGCTGTGGTCTCGCCTTACGGGATCATGTTAGAAATGAAAGGATTAGAGAAAAATGACAGAAAATGACACCATTATAGATACAATAAATAAAAAACAATTAAAATGGTACGGACATCTACTAAGAATGAGCCGAGAGAGGATACCACTGAAGTTTTGGAATTGGACACCAGTAGAAAGAAATAAAAGAGAAAGTTCAAGGAAAAAATGGATTAAGGACAAAATATAAAAATGGGAAGGAAAGGACTGCAACAAGGCTATTGGAATGTGAGAAGCGGCAATAAGCTGCAAATATTCGCTATACATTTATATATATTTATATAATTTTTTAAAATATTTTTCACACTTTCCAAAACTTCTCTTCTCTCCTCTTTTAGGCTCCAAAATTTTGCTTTTATTTTTGGGCTTTCGAAGTCAATTTCCACTGTGCATCTTTTAGGGCATAAAGATGTGAGTAAGATTAACCTTTAGCCCCACTCGGATGAGTATTGAGCTCACACATTTAAAATTAGCAACGCATTCATTCATTCTAGCAGAAAGTATTACACCAACGTTCTTACAACCTCTGCTGGTTTTCAGAGCTTCCAAACAGTAGGCTGTATAGGGTCCATGCACAGTGGTGTCGCATCCTTTCTGCTTGGTCTTATTCATACAAAGTAGCAAAGTGACTATCCACAGTCCATTTTTCGCTCCCATGGGAAACAAGACGTGAAGGGTGGCGAACCACATCACCGTCGGTTTTGGCTTAAATTATTGCAATAATTTATGAATAGCGTTCCTATAAAATAATATATTTATACTTAAAATAAATGCATAATAGATATTACGGAATCACAAATTAATTAGCAATAAAATTTTAATAACTGTAAAAATTAGCAGAAAATATACATATTTAAAAGAAAATATGCTCTGCGGCGCATATAGAGAATTACAAATATAGGGAACAATTATTCTTTAAATAAATTTTGGGCAAAAAATTAAAATATCCTTGGACATTGTGGTTGCGTGTATTTATTACGTGTTTAAATATAACATTTATATATTAATTTTTTTACTAAGATTACAAAAATATTGCAAAAGATAAAATAATTATATAATTAAGTAAAATAATTATAATATATATTAGAACACATTAATTTGGACATGAGTTATTGACATCAAGGTTATTTACGTAATGAAGTAAATATTTACTAGTTGTGTACTAGTTTTATTTTAAAAAAATAATTTTAAACTATTGCTTAAAAAATAAAATGAAAGTGTTGTTGTGTAGTATTTATTTTACATACGTTAAAAAACGATTTAATTTTTTTAACTTTGGTAGATGATTTTTTGTAATTATTAAATAATGTTTTTTATTTTTAAAAAGTTTATCGTTATTTGCTTTGTGGTAACTAAAGAAGAAATTTAAATAGTAAAATGCCAATTAGGCAGACTAAGAAAAAAATATTAAGATAAAGTAAATATTTATATTTTAAATCAATTTAAAAATAAGTATACAATATCAGTGGTCTAAATGCGACCCGACACAACTAACTTCTTAGTGAAAAAAATGAAAAAATATAATATGTTTTGTTGTTATAATTATTATCATTATTATTAAAATTATTATAAAAAATGATTTTAAATTGTTTATAAAAAATTATCATTATATGGACTTAGAATCATGGACGTTTAACAAAGACGCTGTCACGTGCCTATTTTTTTTTCCTTCTACAGTTCCATTATTAATTGGGTCTCTGATAGTTTTGTATTCCTCAGGTACTCGTAAATAGTTTCGCTTACCGTATTTTGTTGTAATTTAAATATATCACTCGTTGTAAATAGTGTTGCATACCTTGTAGTGATAGGATTCAATTATTAATGGCTGTGACATTTTTGTTAATCGATGGAGATGGAGTGGGGGTTTTTGTTATTAGATTTTGCTTTGATTTTTGGCCTCGATTGTCGTGTGTTATCAGCTATATTATTGTTTGGTTTGCATTTCTGTGTGGATGGGCTGGCTATCAACACGAACGAGTGCGATTATGAGTTTGGAACATAGATTTGCGAAGATTGTTGGTTGACGCGTGTTCCGTGTCATTTCTTGATATCCGGCCTGGGAGTGAGTAGTTTAGGGGAGTCGTTTGGTGTCAGTCTTAGGAGTCGGGTGGTGGTGAGAGTTTTTTGGAACGATTTGATATTAATACGTGGGCAGAACCTCTACGGTTTTTTCTTTCATATCTGGCTGTATTTGGGCCATCTTAATTGGATTTTGAAAAAAAACCATTTAATTTTTAACTTGACCATTCTATCTTACCTTCGTTGTTGATATTTTGGATTTTGGTGTCGAGTTAAAATAACCGCGTGCGGGATCTGATGGAGAAAAGCCATTGTTAAGTAGCAAGTGCAGTTCCATAATCAAACCGACCACAGGAGTAGGCCACAGGAGTAGTGAATTCGTATACCCAAAGGTTACAAGTGATTTATTTAAATTACAACAAAATACGGTAGGCGAAACTATTTACGAGTACCTGAGGAAAACAAAACTATCAGAGACCCAATTAATAATGGAACAGTAGAAGGAAAAAAAAATAGGCACGTGACAACGCAATGAAAAAGCTTCAGGCATTTGAAATGTGGATCTTCCGGCGTATACTGAGAATATCGTGAAAAAATTACCAATGAGAAGGTTCTACGCCTAGTAGAAAGAGATAGAGAATTGAAGAACTTGATTAACTGGAATATGTCGGTCACATTATGCGTGGAGAGAGATACAGTATACTACGACTGATAATGGAGGAAAAGATTGCATTAAGAAGATCGGTGGGAACAAGACGTATATCCTGGCTAAGAAATGTAAGAGAATGGTTTGGATGCACATCTCTCCAGCTTTTCAGAGTCGCAGCGTCAAAAGTAAAACTAGCCATAATGATAGCCAACCTCCGTGTAGAGACGGCACCATAAGAAGAAGAAGCTGATTCATAAATTTTTTTAAACTTGAAACAAAACATCAAAAGGCTGTTGGTTTTTTGATAATTTCTGACACTTAGTTTATTTTCTAGAACTAATCAACTGGTACAGAACTACAGCGAGCGTAGACTCTCCATGTTAGTTATCCAAATTTTAAATAAGTTTTTCTCGAGTTAGAGGAGGTCAATTGACTTCAAATTTTAAGGGGAATTAAAGTATCATGTCCTTAATAAGTATGCAAAAATTTAGAATTTTCTGACGGTATGCCTACACCACGACAACTACCTTAAGCCGGTACTGCATACACCATGACTACTACATATAGACACAATAAAGTATAAAAAATTCTCAGACTCTATAAAATAGTTTGACATATGGTAATTAAATTTTATTTATATTTACATTTAAAAACAAGGTACACAAACAAAATAGTGTTAGTAATGATTGTTTATAGTAGGTTTTATATATTGACAAGGTAAGTAGTCAAATTTTGGTAATAAATATTTAATTTGTTAATACCTACCTATAGGCAATATGTTAAGTGAATTATTGGAAATATTTTATCTGCTTGAATATTTATACATTTTTAAAACAGATAAAAATTATTATCTTGTCAGCTATTTTATAAGTACCTATTCATTTAAAATTACTAATAATAATTAATTTTTTTAATTGTTACTGAGTTTCTACTGATTTTTAATATTTTTTTCATATTATGCTGATCTTGAATTTTTTTTTTACCTGGGTAATTTTAAGTAATAATTTTTGTAACAATTTTTGTATGGTTATTCTTTCTACCTTTAAGGGGTATATAATATATTTATTATATTTATTATACAGGGTGTATAATTAATATTACAAAATAATTAAACTAAAGAATCTTGGGTTCAAAAAAATAAGATTCAACCCAATTCACTCAGATAAAATTTGTCTCCTGTCTGAGTTACAGGGTGTCTTATTTAATAAGTTAAAAATGATTTATCCCCATTACTTTTCAACTGTTTGAATAATCTTTATCATATTTGGCAGGAAGTGTGGACACTGCAAACCCTACTAAATTACGGTAAATAAACGTTTCTGGCTACTACCAAAGGCATTCGAGGGGCAAAACAGAGCTTGACCCTTCCTAAATTCCTAAATAACATACTTTACCTTTGTAACGATAAAGTTATTATTTTTTGAGATATTTAAAATTAAACATAACATTGCACAATTTTAATGTGTATTGATCATGGCGGTGTTTTTGGGTCATAGGTTTGCTCTATTACGCAAATGAAACTTAAAGTTGATTTTTAGGGTTAAATAAGAGGATTAACAAACAATTTTACTGGCACGTAGTTATCAAAAAGTCTTTCACATAAAAAGTAATTTTATCTACCAAATAATTTTTTTTATATATATGGTTAAAAAAATAATTTTACAAAAACTTTCAAAATTTTTTTAAAAATTTAACAAGCGATTTTTTTCTTATTTACCCCTCTTGACCTTATAAATACTAAATTTTCAAATATCTTTAACTTGATAAATAATTTTTTTATTAATTTTTATTTTTTACTGATTATAACTTTTACTATCAAGTTTTTTCATCCGAATACGTCTGTTTTCTTTAATATTAATTTTCATGCTCAATGTTTTTTTCAAAATCATTTTAAGCAAACAAACTTTTACCAGGCCACCGCTTGCAAATATTTTATTTTTTTATATCCACTGTGATATATAATTTAAACATTTTATAATTTTATTTTTATAAACCAAATCTGATCTAAAATCTGAAATTAAAATTTTATTTGGACACACCCTTGACTTCTACTTGTCATGAGTAATATCATGTCAAAGAGTTATTGACTTCTTTTAAAAATTGTAACTTAATTTTTTTTTAAGGTCCAAATAAATATTTTTATATTTTACATCAATATTTATACAGGGTGGTCCGTAAGTAATGGTCCAAAGTGAAATGGAAGATTCTTAACCTCTAAATATTACGATCTGACGCAATTTGCTTAAATAAAATATTGATAATAAAAAATATACAGGGTGGCAAAGTTGACATGTAAAAAAAAAATTTTTGCGATAACTTGAAAAATTTAAGATGTACAATCGTAAAAATTTAAGAATATGAGTTTTACAATATGAGAAATCAATATATTTTATCAGTTTTGGTGTATTTTCTAGAGGGCGCCACCTAAGCCATGTTGGTGTAAGGGTGCGCTTAATTTTTTACTTTTAGCACTATAGCTCTTATTTAAAATATTAAAACAACAATTTTTTTGAAAAAAGAATAATACTTATCATTATTCTTAAAAGTGGCTAGTTATCAAGATAATCGCCTTTTAAGTATCATCTAAATAATTTTCGTTTTATTAATTTTCACTTTGACTTTTTAAAAACAACTATTATGAACTAAATAACCTTTTTTAGAGCAACAAAAGATGTGTTTGATCCAATGGTATTATTTAATACAAAACGATCTATCATAAATCGTATCTAGATGAATGAAGGACACATTGAACAATTACAGTAAAATAATGTTTAAATTTTGTTGTTTTTTTTTAATACAGCATTATTTTTTAATTTTTTTCTCATTTTTTCTAAAATTTTTCTACCCCCTAAAAAAATTCAACTTTTTTTAATTATGAATACTAAAAATCTATATTAAAATGAGCTAACATTTAAAAATGTAGATTTGCTTTTCGAACTGTAATTTAAATCTACTTTTACTGGACTAAAAAAATTAACATTTTTAAATTTTGTTCGATCAAAAAATATTCTCTCTATTAAAAAATAATTTGTTTAAAAATAAATTCCTTACTAGTATATAAGCTATGTATCTACCGTTGTCAAACTTAATTTTGATGCAGGTGTTGCAAGTACCACTTTTTCTTTTTAGTCAGTTTTTTCGCTACTCGTGAATATGCCTCGAAGTAGTGACTGTTTCACAAATTATTCTTTACAATATTTCGGTGTGTAACGGGGTCAGTGTTAGTTCATGGTTTAAACAGCCGATCACGAAATTGGCGGACAGTGCTGAGTTAACCCCCAGATCAGGGCTGATTGTGGATCAACCAGCGTTGTTTACGAGTAAAGTTAAGGTCAGGAACTTTCCACGATATTTGTTTTGTTTGAATTTTGTATTGAATACGCGAAAGCAGGCTAAAAATCGCATTAACTCCGATATTCCTCAAGATGATGATATAATATATATAATAATATATACCTGCAATTATTTTCCGAAACTTTTACGTTAAAGATAGTGTAATTATTATTAGTCAACTTTAATTAAAAAAATATATTTAAATATATTATGGATATCAGTCTAATTAGTAAAAAAAAAATGTTCATAATAATAAAAAAATAATAATTATATTATATTACAAAATTTAAACTAGTGTGTTTTAATTTCTAGTTTTTTTCTTTTAATTTCCATTTCATGAATTTCTGTTATATGCTGCGTTTTTAAATTGTGTTTTTGCACTTGTTGATCAATTTTGTTTTGTAGAAGTTTTAACTTTAGATAATTTTCATCTACCATCTACCTAACAATTTAACAATATAATAAAATAAAATCCCAAACAATAATAATGTTTATAATGAAAGTAACAATAACACACGCTTTTCTCACAGGCCTAAACAGTTTAATAAAATGGGGATAAATAACAGAATTGCTACATAACATTATAAAGTTCTAAGTAGGGTTTAGGGTTCCTAAGTACCTACCACCATAGATTAGAAATTCAAAATTATAGGAAATGCACCAGAAAAATTTGTAACATTGATTACCACAGAAATAAAAAATTGTACCTATACGGTGAAAAACAAGGAAGCAAAAGTTAGATAACTTATGGATTAATTAAATCAATAAATGAAAGAGACAAAATGTATCAGACTTTGCGTACAAAATATAGCCAAGAGTTAAGTAAAAAATATGTTGAATATAAAAACAGGCTTACTTCCATTATAAAAAAGCTAAAAATGATTGCTATAAATAAAAACGCAAATAATAATAAAGCGATATGTCACACAATACAGGAAAAAATAACATCTGCAAACAAAATAATAAATCTATTAAACAAATGAAAAAAATAGTCATATTGTCAGTGAAGAAAAAATAATAGCCAATTTATTTAATGAACACTATATTGTCGACTACGAAAAAGCGTTCGACAATGTAAAATGGTCAAAGTTGTGGGAGATCTTGTGCGTTGCGGGAGTACCTACTCATCTGATAAATCTCATAAAAAAGTTATATGAACAAAGTAGAGCAGTCGTCAAAATTGACAATCGCATTTCCAGAACAGCAGATATCAAAAAGGGAGTTAGACAAGGGTGTATTTTATCACCTCCCTTGTTTAATATATATATATATATATATATATATATATATATATATATAAGGAATGTTTAATAAGAGAGATACTTAATGAGTGGGAAGGGGACTTTACCATAAATGGGAAAAATTCAAATCTTAGATATGCTGACGACACTCTTCTGATCGCTAACTCAGCAGAAGAACTTACAGAATTGATACAACGACTCGAGAAAACATCAAAAGAGTATGGTCTAAAAATTAACTATGCCAAATCTAAAGTATTGATAGTTGATAGATCGAATAAGACAGCAAACAGCACATCACATTACCAACTGTAAAGTGGTAGATGAGTTTGTTTATCTGGGTGCCCTTTTACACTCCTCCGGCAGCTGCGAGATGAAGATCCGCCGTCGTATTCAACTTGGCCGAATAGCAATAAGCCAATTACATAAAATTTGGAAAGATCGACATATATCCATCAATACAAAAAATTACTGGTCCATGTCCTAGTGTTCTCCATTTTCTGGTACGCTTCCGAGACATGGGTCATGAAGGCAGCCGACAGGCGTCGGGTCGACGCCTTTGAAATGTGGGTATGGCGAAGAATGCTAAGAATACCGTGGACGGCACATCGTACCAATGTATTAGTATTGATCGAGATTGGACTATTAAACCATCTCAGTAGCTTGACATCAGCGCGAATACTGAACTTCTTTGGACATATAACTCGTCACGACAACATTGAGACACTGATTGTCCAGGGCAAACCCATTGGAAAAAGGAAACGTGGACGCTCCCCATCTAGATGGTCAGACATTGTATCAAAAGTAACCGAGCGTCCACTAGTGGAAGCCATTAGAACTGCTGCTGACCGTAGGAGATGGCGAGAGACTGTAAGAAGAGTTCTGATTAATAACACCTGACATTAACTTGTGATCACCTCACGTCGTTCTTGACGTTAGACTAAGAAGAAGAAGATATTGCAGTAGGCCCAGGCTTAGCTAACCAAATTGTAGCTGATCCGAACTTTACCGTCCCAAAAAGTGAATAAAATAACTCAAGTTCTTTTTTCCTTTTACCTAGTACACCTACAGAAATAATTAGAATCATAGAAGAATTGAAAAACAAAGTCTCTGGGAAAAGATGGAATAACTGGTGAAATTTTAAAATGTACAGGGCGTGGCGTAAAAAGTTTTGATTAAAGAAATGGCGGATACAGTTATGTTAAAAATCTAAAATTACGCAGCTGTAGGTTTTGGACAAGTCGGTAGAGGTCAACGTCGGCGAACATATCTCGATTAGATCAACATTGTTTTGCAGAAATGCCAGGTCAAGAGTACCAACAATCGACGAGCATGTATGAGAGCACTGATGAAAGTAGAGGAAGCAAAAAATGTGTGTAAGAACCGTAGCAAGTGAAAGGAAGTGGTCTCTGCCTACCCCTACGGAAAAAAGGCTTGACTATATGTATGTATGTAGGTTTTGGATGACGCTGAGCTCAAATATAATGTTGTCCTTATTGTGGCACTTCCGGTTATACCATAACCATTTAAATTATTTATTAAAAAGATGCCTGGAAAATGGATATTTTTCTTCTCTGTTTAAAATATCTCTGGTAAACCAATATTTAAATCCGGTGATCCCATTGAGAATTTTTCTTCAAAGACTATGATGGAAAATCATTAAAGACGGAACGGGCATATTAATGAATTTATTCTAATTCCAAAGCCGTCCCTAATCATGTCCTTATCAAATGGTTAGCTGTAACAACAACAATTTGCACGAATTGTTAAAGGTAAGACTCAGTTGAACAGAAAAGTCGGTGATGATGATATTGTAGATTTAGGTATAGATGTGTAATATAATTATGACCGACTTTTCGGATGGACTTTTCTGATGTTACGCCATTTCTGATGTTATGGATTTTCGGATGTAAACTCTCCCTTTTTGGATGTTTTTGAATCTCCAATTTTCGGATTTTTGGATATAATATTGATATTTTAAAATTTACTACTTTTTGCCATTTTACTTTTGCCGTTTAGACATTTAGATTTTCGCCGTCCAAACCTTTTTGGATGTTAGCTGCTCAGACATTTCAATTTTTGCTGCTCAGACATTTGGATTTTTCGACGTACAGACATTTGGATTTTCCCCGTCCAAACCTTTTTGAATTTTTCGCTGTTCAGACATTTTAATTATCGCCATTCAGTTTTTGGATTTTCACCTTTCTATATTTCGGATCCTTTCCGAAGCTTTTCGTCTATTCGAAGCGGATTCGATTTTTCTTTTGTTTTTTATTCCCTAAAAATTAAAAGGATAAAAGTCAATATAAGCAAGACAAAAATAATGGTTTTTGAAAAAAGAAGATAGAATGACCAACTGCGAGGTGATGATTGAAGGAGAAAGTGTAAAATAAGTGTGTATACTTGGGTTCAAAGTTTACGAGAGACCGAAAGTTTGACTGTGATAAGTAGCAAAGGGTGTTGGCTGGCTAACTGATTACTCATCAAAACAACGCTTGGTTATCTTCCGTCTTTTATTTTTGAAAACAGTTGTTATCCCTTATTTTTTTTAGATCGCTAGACACATTTAGCAATTTATGGAATTAATTTTGATTTCTTATTTTTTTATAGGGGCTTCTGTAGCTCGGAGCCCCCGTATCATTAAAATCGCTGGTATAGCGATAGCTACGCACTTGCTTTATAAATTTACTTGTCGATTTAATTAGTATAAGTGATATTACTATAATCATTGTTGCTGTGGTTTTGTCTAAAATTCACATGTTTATAAATAGATATGTCACACATAGGTCTGACCTTTGGTGAGTTTTTTCTTATTTTATTTACTTTAGCTAGGTATAGATATTTGTTGTTATTGTAACATATTTTATTTGGTAAATAAACTTATTATTATTATTATAACACCACTTGACATTAATTTACAAAATTCTCTCCAAAGACATTAAAGAACTAAAGCTTAGAATAACTGAAGAATGCAGACGAATTACTAGCGAAACTTTGCAAAGAGTTCGAGAAGAATTTGAAAAGAGGTTATATTATTGCCTACAAAATAATGGAGCACATTTTGAACAGCTACTGTAAATACATTTAAGGAGCTTTGTATAATTGACTTTAGTATGAAGTCTGTAAAATAAATCGATAGAATAAATTATTGTTTATAAGTCTGATTTGCATTTTTTTTGGGATTTCATTTGATGTTTCTCAAGGTAGGGGTTGCTATTTGACATTTTAAAGAAGGGGTGGGGGATATTAAAGGGGTGCCACTTGAAAACAGCAGAATGACATTTTTAAACCTTCCCTTTGATTTAAAATATTACGTGTTTTTTGTTTTTCTTACATTTACGCAAAATCAAAAGTTATTTGGACTGGCTGGATTTAAAATTAAACCACTGTATATCTGAGTTAATTTTAAAAAAGTCTGAAACTATAGTAATAGCGATTTTTCAAGCATAAGACATTCGTACGAAAGTACCCCACATGTGCCTTGTCAGTTCATTTAGAGTAGCGTGACATGCGCAATTTTTTTTAAGTAACAGAGCGGTAGTTAAGTTTAAGGCCCAGTTTAAGTACCAGTTGGGTACTTATTTCTCGTACACGTAGCGACGCAAACGTTATTAGAAAGATTTCAGTATCCGATAGTTTATTATAAAAGGCATACATACATACATATAGTCACGCCTTTTTTCCGTAGAAGTAGGCAGAAACCACTTCTTTCCACTTGCTACGGTTCTTACACACATCTTTTGCTTCCTCTACTTTCATCAGTGCTCTCATGCATGCTCGTCGGTTGTTGGTACTCTCGACCTGGCCTTTCATCAAAACAATGTTGATCTGATCGAGATATTTTCGCCGAGGTCAACCTCTACCAACTTGTCCATTCACACTCGCCTTATAAATTTGTTTCGTCAATCTTCCTTCATCCATCCTTTCTACGTGTCCAAACCAATCCAAGCATTCCTTTATCTATCTTTGTAACCACATCTTTTTTTACACCTCAGCGTTCTCTTATAAAAGGCGAAGTACTTTTACTTTTTGGCTGTGTAAATTATGGATGATTTGGATGGGATGGCTATTTTGTACTATAACAATCGGAGATACAGACGCAGAAGAAGGCGATTCTGGGTTCATCCCTACTTAGAGATAAATTTAAGCTGTAGATTATTTGTAGCCGCCTCAGAATTGCAACTAGTTGATACAAACAAAGAAATTTTTCCGCTACCTTGACAAATTTTACGTTCAAACTTTGTTCATTCATAATTTTGTGTAAAATATCCAAACAAAATATACCTCGCCGATCGAAAGTGCTAGTCTCTTGGCGACTAATCACTTGCAAGTACGCTACTGATCCGTGACTGGTACGTCCGTGTACGAGATACAATTTGAATCAACACGCAGGGACGCACAAGAAACTGGCAAGTGACGAAAGTATTAAAACAGTCCGAAACCAGTTGCTCCGTGGACGAGAGGCATAAGCACTCAAGGAAACGCGATGTTTAGTTATTTTGTTATACTTAATATACGAAAGTGCCCCATTACCCCTACTACAAATAAGTACATATTTAATTAAAATCACAGTTGTCAAAAATGTTGGTCTGGTGTATCACGACAATATTTTACTTTGTTTTTAATTTGTTACATTAAGTTTCTTAATATTAATTGTATTTTGTTACTTTAATTTCAGATGATGCTGATATATTTGATTTGGACAATTTTGGTAATATTATTCATATTATACAAGTATTACACAAGGAATTTCAATTATTGGAAGAAAAGAGGAGTCTTTTACCTAAAACCAATTCCTTTTTTTGGAAATTTTTACGAGACATTTAGCTTTAAAACAACAATCGCACAAGGTTTAAAAAAACTCTATGATCAAACCGACAGACCTTACTTTGGAGCTTTTGTTTTTGATACTCCCGTTTTAATATTACGTTCTCCCAAACTGATAGAACACATTTTAATTAGGGATTTTAAATACTTTAAAAATAGAAGTTTGGCATCTCCGAAACATAATCCAATAATTGCTAATTTTATGATATTTCAAAAATACACTGAATGGAAGAAAACCAGATCAAAGATGTCTACACTTTTTAGCAACATGAAACTAAAGGGAATGTTTTATGCAACAGAATCAGTTGTAGAAGAAATGAATAATTATTTAAGAGATAATATTGGAATAATTGAAGCTAAAGACATGGCTAGTCGGTTCTCAACAGATGTTATCATTCGATGCTTTTTTGGCATAAACAGTACCTGTTTTAAAAATGATAAAACAAAAATATTTAAGATCAGCAAGAGATCATTTGATTTTTCTCTAAGAAATGCATTCTGCCAGGGACTCTACGTTTTTAAACCTCAATGGGTAGATCTATTTAAATTGAATTTTATGATGCCTAAGGATCAGGAATATTTAATAAATGCGGTTATGGATGTTGTTGAGTCAAGAAAAATTAATAAGAGAGTTAACGAAAAAGCCATGGATTATATTGACGTAATTTTGGAAACGAAGGAAAATGAAAACAATTTGGATGCCTCTAAACCAGGTATTTTTTTAATTAAATGATTTTATGTTTATGAAATATAATGGTATATTATAAAACAAACAAAAAATAAGGATCATTTTGAGCAACCGTAAAAGTTAAGCAACTTATAATCCAAAAAGACACAAACCCACAAACACAAAAACACGGTGCAAAATTGCTTACCAAACTATTTGTTCGATAATCTATTACTTATGTTTCATATTCTAATAAACATTATTGCAATGAAATATACAGGGTGTTACTAAATTCACGCAAAAAAATTCAGGAGATGATTATAAAATTATGATGGATCTTTCTTATAAAAATGTCCTCAGCCCACCCCCTTCCGAGATATAACTTCTAAAAGGTGGTAAGTAAAATTAAATTTTAATTTTTTTTATTTAATTTAAGAAAATATAGAAACTTAAAATTTTGTAACTTCCGTGCCCCCGCAAAAAATTAACCATCGATATTTTTCCAACATTTCTGTTTACATTATACGGGGATGAAATTAGCATGCCTTACCTTATTTAATACCAAATCTTATTTTTGAGATTTAGATTTATTAAATAAAAATATTACTTAAAAACCATTTTTATTTGAAAACATAATCTTAAGTTTTTTCCATTTTCATGTTTTTTTTTATCTATTAAATAATAATTTACGTATTAAGACTGGAAAACAGTAATGATGGAAAATGCAAGAATAAAATACGATTCATAATAATTGTTTTTATTTTGTATTATGGTATCACTTTCATTAATGGTTAATTTATAACCCATATTTGTTTAATAAATCTACATTTCTATTATTTTTGAAGGTATATCTTTGTAGCAGAAGACTACCGTCACATTTATTTTATACGTTTTTATTTTTACATTTTCTATGGTTTCTTAAAATTCAATTGTTCTATGCCCCATTTGTTGACGGTGCATAATATTTTGTTTTATAATAACTACAATTTCTTATCTAAGTGCTGTTGGCGGGATTCGGAAAAAACCGCCCAGCCGCCCCCCAGTTTATTATTATTATTAACATTATTAACTTCACGTAGAAAAGTCCTTCAAAGTCCTCTTTTCGATCGAATGAATGAGTGAGGGGAGAAATCCTCTTCCCAGAGACTGAATACGTAATGAACACAAAGAGCTCAATAACCTCAGATGGAGTTGAGGCCGGTGCTTTCAGCAGAAAACTAAAGATTGAAATATCTACCAGACTTGGCAGGTATGCTACAATCTTTCAGGCTGAAGTCTTCGCTATCGAATTGTGTGCAAGAAAACTGACTAACAGACCTCTAGCAAACAAAAAAATTATTATAATATCAAACAGCCAGGCTGCTTTAAAAGCACTGAGCTCCAACAAGATAATTTCTAAACTTGTATGAAATTGCATCGAATCCCTGGAGTGCCTTGGTGCGAACAACAAAGTGCCGTGGGTACCTGGGCACTAGGGGTTGGAGAGAAACGAAAAAGCCAACACCCTCGCAAAACAGGACCAAAACCTGTCTTTGAAGTCACTACAAGTGCCACCAAAACAATTATTTCGGACTGGAAGAAGAGAAAAAGACTCACGTACTGATCCGATATACCAGGATTGACTCATTTAAAGGCGTTTCTACCTAAACCCTCGAGAAACACAACCAAGCATTTCCTAGAATGGGACAGGAACGACCTGCGAATTTTACCGGGACTGCTTACAGGACACTGTCGTCTAAGATACCACCTCGGATGGATAGATCTGAATCAATAAACAGACTGACGGTTTTGCTGCGTGGAAAACGAAACTGCTACTATATATTCACTATAATTAGCTGAATATCCATATTCGCAGTGTACGCATTTTGGTTGTACATTTTGCGGTTGAGTATATGCAGTTGCCAAGTGTTTGCGCCACATTTAATGCAACGTGGTTCACTTACGCAGTAAGTTTAAGTGTGTCCGTATGCTTAACACCCTTTACCCTACGGTAAAAAACCATTTCAAAGTAATTATACGAAGATATCTACAAAGATTGGTTGCTTATTATAATTAAATTACTATCATCGATTCATACTATTTCATTTAGGAAACAAAATAAAATGAAATCCTAAAAATATAATATTTTTCACCAAATTGAGTTCGCCCTTCTTCTTATTCTTAAGGTGCCGTGATCGCTTGTCGATCGAAGGCTCTCATATTGCACAGCATATTAGCAATCATAGTCTTATTTACAGCTGCGCGAAATAATTCACTGGTAGTTTTTCCAAACCACTGGCGTAGATTTTTAAGCCAGGAAGTAGTGCGGCGGCCCACACTTCTTTTCCCATGATTTTACCTTGTATAACAAGGTGTAGTATGTTGTACTTTTCTGAGTGACGCATTATATGACCAAAGTATTCCAATTTACGTCGTTTAACTGTATTCACGACTTCGTAACTTTTATTTAAGCGTTGCAATACCTTCACGTTTGAGACTATCTACCCAACTGATCTTCAGAATACGGCAATATACCCACATCTCGAATGCTTCTAGTCTCTTCAAAAGCGATTTAGTCAAGGTCCATGCCTCAACCCCGTAAAGC